>JAEQBH010001397.1:0-600000 GCA_016808115.1 Tetrastigma voinierianum | reverse complement strand
AATTTTGTGTTACTATTTAATTCTCAAATAAAGTTCATTTTCACTATTTGCTTATATTTAAAAATTATTAATGTTCTTGTTTAATCTATTTATTATTCAATTTTATATTTCTTATATGATCTAAGAAAATTCTGTATCAAAGCCATGTTTATACAGAGTTTTTGTCAAATTTTCTATAATATTCTATCAAATTTGTTTATGATTTCCAATTAGCAAGGTCGGGTTCACCCATGCTATCCGCTGTTAGCCGTAAATCCCGAGGTTAGTGGTAGGTGGTTGATGAGTCCATTTTTAAGCCCATTTTTCAATAATATTTCAAGCTTAAAAGTCCAATTTAATGTAAGATTATGGAATTTTTACCTGTTTTATAGAAATTTGAAGAAAATAAGTAGAAAAGCAGCAAAAAGAGCAAAAAAGGGAAGCAAAGGAAGCAATGTCACAAGACTAGAAGAGCAATGTCATGCTATCGTGTGAGTTTTATAATAATATTTTAACGCCCAACATTCCCGCAACACTCAATGTTATAAAATGTAGAGTTAAGAACAATGTCGCGACACACATGACATAGGTTACAATATCACTAGTTACAACACCAAATCTCCAATGTCATGACACAAACCCCACATGTTCAAATATCACGACTATTCAATTAGTTTTGTTGCAATTAACGTTCCCTTTTACCTCCTGAATCAAAGTATAAGAATGATAAATATGAAAATGGTTACATAAATCATATAAATGAAGGTTTCTAGGTTAAAATAACATTAAAAATGAATCTGGAACGTCGAAAAACCTTAGAGGAGTCCTATGTGATCGACCAGTGCGTAGAACGGTAATTTTGAAGAAAACCAAAATACCCAATGAACAAGAAAAAATAGGCCGCTATGTTTAAAACCCTTTTCACTCCATTTCTCTCATTTTTCTTTGACTTCACGTCACCCCACACCCCTCGAAACCCTAGGACTACTGGAGGCGTAAAGAAGTGGCGTGAACCGGATCAAGGATAAATCCAAGATCAGTTAAAGATCCTCCCACAAACCAAGGATTCGAGATGTGGGCTTCTCCCATTCACTTTTGCCATCGAGGCTAGGTTATTACATATGTACGTTTGGGGTTATAAATGCCATATTTATGGGTGTTAAAACTATTCTCCACAATGCGTGAGAATGAGGAGTTTATTCTTAAGCTTAGTTAAATGGGGGGTGATTTCTAAATGCTAGAGTTTTGTGTGAGTGGTGAAATAAAATGGGTGTGATCTCTTGTATGTTCTAACTATTTCTTGAATTGTTTTATGATTGTTTATGGATTCTTAGAAGTTTTTTCCGGTAAATTGGAGATGTATGGAATGATTGGTTATGAGATGGATGGTTGGTAAAATAAATTTCTGGTATGGTGATTGAGGAATCCAGTGGGGGATTCAACTATATTGTGGGGGAGTCAAGCATATTGTGGGGTTAGAAATATATGATGGGGATTCTTATATAGTTTGGGGATTCTTATATAGTATGGGGATTCTAATATAGTATGGGGATTCTCGTATGGTATGGGGAGATTCTCATACCAGTATGGGGATTCTAATATAGTATGGGGACTCTTATATAGTATGGGATTCTCTGCCTGGTATGGGAGAGATTCTAATATAATATGGGGGATTCTTATATAGTATGGGGGATTCTAATATAGTATGAGGATTCTCATATAGTATGGGAGATTCTAATATACTATGGGGGATTCACATATAGTATGGGGGATTCTAATATAGTATGGGGGACTCTTATATAGTATGGAGGATTCTCATATAGTATGGGAGATTCTAATATAGTATGGGGGATTATCATATAGTATGGGGGATTCTAATATAGTATGGGGAACTCTTATATATTATGGGGGATTCTAATATAGTATGGGGGATTCTAATATAGTATGAGGGATTATTATATAGTATGGGGGATTCTTATATAACATGGGGGATTCTTATATAGTATGGGGTTCCCATCAGGTGATTAAGTATGATGATTGGTTATGAGATTGATTGTTGGTAGGATAAATTTCTGGTATAGTGATTGGAAATAAAAAGGAGAGGAGAGGTTCCTTGTAAGGATGCTCTAAATATTCTTAAGAGGTTCCTAGTAAGGATACTTGAGAAATACTACTATGAAGAGTGAGAGGTTCCTTGTAGGATGCTCCTAAATATTCTTAAAACGTTCACAGTAAGGATGCTTGAAATCTTGCTAGGAAGAGTGAGAGGTTCCTTGTAAGGATGTAAATTATTATTAAGAGGTTGGAGTGAGGATGCTTGAAACAAAGAGAACTTGGAGGAGGTGGAGGTTACGGCTAAAGTATGCTGCACTTTCGCGCCAAGGTTGCTCGATGTTGTCTCGGGAGGTTCCATGTAAGGATGCATGAAACAAAAAAACTTCGAGGAGGTGGAGGTTGCATGTGTGCATGCACTTTCCTTTTAAGGATGCTTTCGATGTTTTCTCGAGGTTCAAAAGTAAGGATGCTTAAAGAAAGAAGAGAAATTTGGATGAGGTAGAGCTTACTATGAAGTAAACTACTTTCTAAAGAAGAAACTTGAGGAGTAGAGGTTACGATTAAGTATCTTTTGCACATTTAAAGAGAGCCCAGGTGAGAATTGTTGAGAGTCGACTAAGTAATACTTATTTTTAAGCGATGCGTGTTCATGGATTTAATTACCTGTACAAACACGAGATCGTGCAATGTCGTTTGTTTATACAAGTGTACATCTATGATATGTTATAAAAATGAGACCGGTTGTTTTCATCTTTTCTGAAACCTTGTTAGAGTTAAGGAGGATTTTCCTACAGAGCTTCATCCTTACCCCCCCCCCCCCGCGTAACACCCCGAAATATACCCTAGTTGTTTTCAACATATTAGGGTATTTTGTTGGCATAAATTGAAATTTTTGTAAATTAACTACGGAAATGTAGAAATTTATAAACCCGGAAATTTTACAAGAGTGAAGGACAAAATCGTAAATTGTTCAAAAATGGGCATCAAAGACATGGATTAATGAGATTATGGGCCAAAATACAATTTGGGGAACTTGGAATACAAATAGTCAAAAATGGAAGACTAAAAAGCTAAATAACATAAACCTTTAATTATAAATATAAGAGGGAGACCAAAAATGGATTATTTTTGGTCTCCAAACAAGGCTTATGAGAAGAAGAGGAGAAGGAAGGAGAAGAAGGAAGAAGGGAGAATCAAGCCAAGAAGATATGGTCTTGACTTTGGTAGCATGGATTTTTGTATGGAATTCCTCCAGGATTTTATGTGAAGGTGTGCAATTGTATGTAGTTAGGAATGCCCCGAGCCTGGGGTGTGGGATTCATCCCCCAACCAAAGTTTTCTTGAAAGATGGGTTGGTAAAACTCAAAATGGAACAAGATGAGTATGAAATCCTCATTTTGAGGAGGGATTCATGGTAATTGAGTTAGGGTTTAGAACAAACCCTAAGTAACCTTTATAATTGGTTTATGTATGGGTTATAACCCATATTATAATTGTTTTGGGAGGAATTCATGATAGGTTTTTGATGTAAGATAAGTATAGAGTGAAATTGGGTAGAAAAATATGGAAAAATGGGAGAAAACTACCATTTCTGGTCATTCAGAAGACTGTGCGGTGCGGGTTAGAGTACAATGCGATGCCGGTTTGGTTCTGATCGTTTTGGCTAACTGTGCAGTGGGTAGGACTGTCTACTGCTCTATTTTGACCAGTGTTTGTATTTTAGCCATAACTTTCTCATTTCTTATTTGAATTGAGTGATTCAAGTGGCTAATTAAACTTGACTTCAAGGAGAACCAAACATCTAGAAATAGACATCGTCAAATTCTGACTCTAAGTGACCTACAAATTCACTCAAAGTGGGACTATGTTCTAGCCAATTTCTGCTTCAGTTTTGATCATAGAGTAGTCCGGATTGTTTCAGACATATCTTGAGTTTCGGTGCTCCGATTTGGGTGATTTCAGTTGGGAGGGAGAACCCTTAGCACCTTAGCAAAGAGTACCAAAGGCCAGTGCCAAATATGGAGTCAAGGCACTGGAATATGGAAGATATTTCAAACTATCCTGGGTAAATCGATAAATTGACTAGTTTGGCATGAAAATGCCATAGCTTTAGTTTGGATGATCCAGTGGAATGATTCAATTTCTAAGTAAAATATAGATTCATAGAGGACTAGAATACATAGATATATGTGAATACATAGGCATTATACTTTACAAGTATCACGAAATGCCATATGTAAAAATATAGAAGTACCAAATGTATAGTTGTGTTCATGAAACATAAAATATAGTATGAATATGGCTTGGTGCCGTGACCATGGCGTGAAATACAGTATGTCATGAACACATAATGTGGCTAAGAATGCCCCTATTATAAGATAGTAAGTTACCAAACTCCTTATAATTGTAAAAGCTTGCCTAGACCGGTTATTCGTAGTGAAGCACTCACATGGGTGCGTGCTCAGGCCTCTGATTAGTACCCGGTACTCGATTGGTCTTTCGAGCACTCTAGTAGTACCCGGTACTCCTGATGGTGCTACGGCACTCACACGTCTGTTAAGTGCTCACAGCGCTCCTGTCTTGTTAAGTCTTCTGGCCTTTCGCATCTGATCATCTTTAAACCTCTACTTAAATACTACGGCAATCCTACTTTGCTGGCACTCCCGTGCTGTATAGTATCTTCGGATGCCTAGCATCTTTACGTGTCTTACACTTTTAATTAGCAGTGATATTCGATGAACATGATAATAACTTTGAATAATGTATAAGAGGAAACGGAGGTGTATTGTTCTAATCTGTAATACCTATGGGTGTTTCTGAATAGAATAAGTTATGTAACTCCTACGGGAGTCTCGAATAAGCATAATCCTGTTATAAGCATAAGTACTTGTATAAATCCATGATATGAATGCATGAAATTTCGATATACGGTATTGTTATATCTTGAACATAAATGTGTACATGCATATTATATATGTTTCCACTAAGGCGTAAACAGCACCGGGTTTTGTCAGGTGTAGGTGCGGAGAAGAGCGTCAGAGAACACGCATTCTTGAACCAACTACAGTAAAGGGGGTTCATCTAACGTAGGTTCCTTCGGATCGGTAATTGTAATTGTATAGTTTTTGAATATGTAAACAGGACTTAGTACTATACATGTGTGACACTGTAAACACCACTACGATGGTAGTTTTATTTTGGACTTTTGTATATGATGTTGATATATTATAAGACTTGGATATACCAATGTCTAATTAAGCAAGTAAAGAGTCCCAGTATATGTTCTCGCACCCCGAACTCCGATTAGATACCTTGCTCAATTCGGATAGGGAATCGGGTGACACCCCTACTTACAGCCCTTTTCAGATTTTACCTTTAAGGGAGGTGGTAGGAGGTGAGGAACCACTTTTGTTAGGATCTTGCTTGAAGGAAATTTAGTTAGGGCCTCTCGGAGTAAAGGAACTGGTGAGGCTAGGGTAGTAGAGAAGGGCAGTTTTGATATTTATGATTTTTTTTTTTTTGTAATTTTCTGGATTGAATGGATTGAATATCCAATTTCGAAGATGTAAAAAAGAAGTTTCATACAAAAAAAAAAAAAAAGGGGATAATGACCCCGAGATTTAGGTTGTTACAAAGTTGGTATCAGAGCTTAGGCTTCAGGTCTTACATGGGAGCTGTGGGTTATGGGGTACCACTCTGGAGAGAGGATTAGGGTGGGTAAGATGGTCGATTTTAATTAGGATGTCTTTTACATCAAGGAACTAAAATTGTGAATTGATGTGCAGAATGGACGGTGGACGAGGACGCGGACGTGGACATGGGCGTGGTTGTGCAAGTCAAGCAAATCCACCACCGCCACCACCTCCCGATGCTATGAATGACATTTATCAATGTTTGAGAACTCACTTCCTAGTGCAACATCGAATAAAACAACAACAACAACCACATCGGCGGGGCTCCTTTCGCTGTGATATCGAGCTGATGGAGAAGAATCGGAGAATGATCATTCTTCGAGAATTTTTAAGGCAAAGCCCACCCACTTTCAAGGAAGCTCAAACCCCCTAGATGCGAATAGGTGGATCCGCCGGGTGACAAAAGTCTTTGATGGCCTAAAGGTGGCGAAGGCTAAAGTCGGCAGCAGCGCGTGTTTATTTGATGGAGAGTGATCGCTGGAAGTGGGGAATGGAGTAAAGAGAAGGAGGGACATCAGTGCACTTACTTGGGGGGAGTTCGATCAAATCTTCTAAGACAAGTATTTTTCGGAATCCATGTCGAGAGACGAGAATGGTGACTTTCTTGCTGCGTGACGGTGCTTCGCGTGGTTGAGTATGAGAGGGAGTTCTTGAGCTATCCCGTTATTCCATGGAGTTTATCTCTACGATGCAGGGCTAAGCGCTTTGAGCGTGGCCCAGGCGGCATCAGAGAAGAAGTTAGTAACTCTCAAGATGCGAGACTATGGGATATGGTGGATCAAAGCTTTTCGTGGAGAGGGATGAGGATAGCCATGACGACGGAGTTGGGCAGGGAGGTAGATCCAAGGCTGGTGCGGGTAGCAGTGGAGTTCAGAGGGTAGCACCTTATCATCGCCCAGACCAGACAGTGGGACCTAGACCCCAGTTAGCCAGAGGGGCCGGAGGTGTACCAGTGGGAGCAGTCATTGATTCACTATCCTGCTTTGCATGTGGAGGTGTAGGCCATATTAGAATTCATTGTCCAGTTTATCCACCCCAGAGGAATACTCAAACAGTGGGATCGATACAAGCAATTAGGCCACCCCTACCTAGGCCACTATCGCAGCAAAGGACACTGGGGGCCCGAGTCCCAAGCGATGCTATCCAAGGGAGAGTGTTTGCTTTGACTCAACCAAAAGAAGATGTCTCCAATGCAATTGTGGAAGGTATCATTCTTCTTTATAATTCATGGGCCCGAATTCTATTTGAACTTGGTGCGACTCATTCATTTATATGCACCACATATGCTATTGAACTTTGAAAAGCTAGAGCATGCATTAAATGTTGACTTGCCCACGGGAGAACAATTGGGTACTAGCTAGGTTTGCAAGGAGTTGTGCCATTATTGGTGAGCCTGTGAATTAATTGTGGACTTGATTCTTGTGATTTAGAGGGTATGATGTTATATTCGGGATGGACTTGTTGTCCACTTTCCGGGCAGTGATGGATTGTTTTCGTAAGCGAATTACACTCCAGTTACCAGGAGGGGTAGTTTTCAGTTTCATTAATGACCGAAGTTCTTCCCATCCATTTCCTACCATGAGTAGTAAATTCTTGAAAGCTAAGGCAGGGAGCCACTTGAGTTTCTTAGCTAGCTTGATTAGAGAGGAGAAGGATAAATACCCTCAGAGGGCGGTGTTAGTAGTATCGGATTTTCCGGATGTCTTCCCAGATGAACTACCAAGGTTACCCCCACAAAGAGAGATCAAATTCAAGATTGATCTCTATTCGGGAACCGAACCCATATCCATTGCCCCTTACTGTATGGCACCTTTGGAGCTAAAGGAGCTAAGGAAGCAATTGGACCAATTGTTGAATATTGGGTTTATCCGTCTAATTACCACACCTTGGGGAGCTCTAGTCCTCTTCGTAAAGAAGCATGATGAAACCCTTCGGTTATACACAAACTACAGACACTTGAATCGGGTGACAGTGAAAATAAATACCCTTTACCCCGGATATATGACCTATTTGATCAGTTGAGGGGTTCTAAGTATTACACTAAGATTGATTTGCGTACAGGGTACCATCAATTGCGGATTTGGGAGGAGGACATTCCTAAGACTGCTTTTTATACCCGGTATGGTCATTTTGAGTACACGGTAATGTAGTTCGGATTGACTAATGCCCCCGTAGCTTTCATGGATTTGATGCATAAGGTATTTCGATCGTATATGGATCAAGTTTTCATTGATGACATACTGTATTGGACCCCCAAGGGCATGAACGCCCGTCTCACGGTGTGCTCCAGACGTTAAGGGAGCATAAGTTATATGCTAAGATGAGCAAATGCGCGTTTTGGATGAAGGAGGTGAAATTACTTGGCCATGTGGTGTCGGAACAGGGTGTAGTTGTTGACCCCGGAAAGATTGAGGTAGTGATGAAGTAGGAACCACAGAAGAATGTGATGGAGGTACGTAGCTTTCTGGGCTTAGCAGGCTACTATCGGAGGTTTTGGAGGGATTCTCCAAGCTTGCAATGCCAATGACTTGCTTGACCAAGAAGGGAGAGAAATTCTTGTGAACTTGTTTTTCACACTTTGAAGGAGAAATTGACAACAGCCCCTGTCCTTATTATTCGAGCGGTGAGGAAGGATCACGAAGTGGCTGTGATCGCTCTCTACGAGGCTTGGATGTGTCTTAATACAAGGGAAGGTAGTTGCTTATGGCTCGAGGCAGCTCAAGACTCATGAGCGAACTACCCGCTCGCTGACTTGGAACTAGCCACCGTGGTTTTCTCTAAGTTGTAGGTGCTACTTATATGGGAGAAATTCCAAGTGTATTGGATCATAAGAGCCTCAAAGTATATCTTCACACAAAAGACTTGAATCTTCGACAAATGGGGTGGGTTGAGTACGGAAGACTATGATTTCACACTCGACTATCATCAGAAAGGCAAATGTAGTGAGCGAGGATGCACTTAAGTAGAAAATTCGAGGTGAACTCAGTATTTCCATACAAGTGAATGGAAGTTGAAGGATGCCCTTAGAGATTTTGATCTATGGATCGGAGAAGGGAATCTCAACCATGCATATTCAATCTTGTAGCTGTGTACGCCCGACGAAGGATCGTGATGTTGCAGCGAAGAGACAATGAGTTGGAGGCTATACGGAGTAGGTTGGAGAGGAGTTAGATGGTTGAGAATTGGGCAATAATTAATGATGAGTTACGGTTTCGAGGAAGGTTATGTGTACCTGACCATGATCGGATCAGGGAAGAAGTATTGGGTGACCATGAGTTCAGTTCTCATCATCAGGGGTAACAAAGTGTATAGGGGCATGAAGCGCGGTATTGGTGAGAGGAATGAAAAGTGTGAGCTAGACCTTTCAAAATGTGGGTGTGTCAACAAGTAAAGATTGAGCCTGTTGGAGGATTACTGGAGTCCTTGCCCTATCTCAAAGTGGAGTGGGATGCATCTGTGTGACTTCATATCCTAGTTTTTCCACTTGACCATGAGGGCATAATGTCGTATGGGTTGTGTTGATGGAGCTCACCGTCATCATTTCTTGGGTGAGACTGGACACAGTAGGGACTGCAGGTCAGCTCTATATCCATGAGATTGTTAGATTGCATGGAGTTCCACTCTCTATCGTGTCGAATCATGATTCCCGATTTGTGGCACGGTTTTGGCAAAGTCTATAACAAGCGATGGGGACAGAGTTACGTTTCAGCATAGCTTTTCTTCCCCAAAAGGATGGCCAATCCGAAAGGGTGATACAGGTTATGGAAGACATGTTACGTGCTTGCGTGTTGGACTTCAGGGGCCCCGGGTAACCATTTGCCGTTGGTAGAATTCGTGTACAATAACAGCTATCAGGCAAGTATTGGGATGGCACTATATGAGACATTGTATGGAAGGCCATGTAGATCACCTACATGTTAATTTGGAAGCGAGGGCGAGTAGCTGGGCGGAGATTGTTCGAGCTCACGAGGAGAAGATTCAACTCATCTAGGAGAGCTACGCACGACATGAGAGTCGACGGGAAAAGTTATCTGGTCGGCAGTAGAAAACCCTTGGAATTTCAAGAGAGTTATGTATTCTCGAGTGTCCCCAAGGGAGTGTTTAGATTTGGTGAGAAAGGAAAGTTAGAACCAAGATATATCGGGCCATTTGAAGTGATCAAAGTGGTAGGCAAAACGACGTATCAGTTACGGTTACTCGCTCAGTTGTCTGAAGTGCATGATGTATTCCACATATCAATGTTGAGGAAGTGTCTACCGGATCCAACGCCAATTGTAAACTTGGAAGATATAGAAGTCCAAGATGGGGTAACATATGAGGAACAACCGGTGAGGATTCTTGATACCAAAGAAAAGGTGCTTCGCAACAAAAGAATATTGACTAATTGAAAGTTTTGTGCTGTAGGTGGAAGAAGCTACATGGGAGCAGGAGCTAGAGGAAATACGAGAGAATTACTAGCATTTATTCACTACTAGAGGTAAGTTTTGAGGACAGAAACTTTCTTTAAAAGGGAGATGATTTAAACCCCACATGTCTAAATATAATAATCGATCGATTAGCTTTGTTGCAATTAATGTTCCCCCACACCTCTGAATCAAAGTATAGAATGATAAATATGACAATGGTTACATAAATCATAGAAATAAAGGTTTTAGGTTAAAATAAGCATTCAAAATCCGAAATGTCGAAAAACCTTAGAGTAGTCCTATAGACTGAATTTGAGAGTGTAGTGTAAAGCGTAATTTTGAAGAAAAACCAAAGTACCCGATGAATAGTAAAATCGGGGGTTGCTATGTTTAAACCTTTTCCTCATTTCTCTCATTTTCTTTGACTTCATGCTCTTACCTTGAAACCCTAGGGATCGTTGGAGCTGGAAGAGGCGAGAACAGGGTTGAAGGATAAATCAAGATCAAAGTAAAAGATCTACTCCTGACTAGGTTTGAGGTGAGGTTTCTCTGTTCTGCACTTAAATTGAGGCTAGGTTATTATATAATATGCGTTTTGGGGTTATAAATGCTATATTTATGGGTGAAACTATTCTCCTTGTACGTGAGAATGAGGAGTTTATTCTTAAGCAGTTAAATGGGAATTGATTTCTAAATGCTAGAGTTTTGTGTGGTGGTGAAATAACATGGAGTGCAGAGTGCATATGTTCTAACTATTTCTTGAATTGCTTTATATGATTGTTGTGGATTCTTGAAGTTTTCCGATAAATTGGAGATGCATGGAATGATTGGTTATGAGATGGATGGTGGTAAATAAATTTGGTATGGTGATTGAGGAATCCAGTGGGGGATTCAACTATATTGTGGGGGAGTCAAGCATATTGTGGGGATTGAACTATATGATGGGGGATTCATATATAGTTTGGGGGATTCTTATATAGTATGGGGGATTCTAATATAGTATGGGGATTCTCATATAGTATGGGAGATTCTAATATAGTATGGGGGATTCTCATATAGTATGGGGGATTCTAATATAGTATGGGGACTCTTATATAGTGTGAGGTTCTCATATGAGTAACTGGGAGATTCTAATATAGTATGGAGATTCTAATATATTATGGGGACTCTTATATAGTATGGGGGATTAATATAGTATGGGAGATTCTAATATAGTATGAGATTATTATATAGTGGGAGTTCTTATATAGACAGGGATTCTTATATAGTATGGGGGATTCCCATATAATATGGTTGATTCTGGTATGGTGATTGGTTATGAGATTGATTGTTGGTAGGATAAATTTTTGGTATAGTGATTGGAAATAAAAAGGAGAAAAAGGGTTCCTTGTAAGGATGCTTTAAATATTCTTAAGAGGTTCCTAGTAAGGATGCTGGAGAAATACTACTATGAAGAGTGAGAGGTTCCTTGTAAGGATGCTAAATAACTTAGACGTTCTATTAAGGATGTAGAAATACTACTAGGAAGAGTGAGAGGTTCCTTGTAAGGATGCTCAAATTATTATCAAGAGGTTTCGAGTGTGGATGCTTGAGAAATAAAGAGAACTTTGAGGAGGTGGAGGTGATGAGTCCAAAACTGTTTTGACCAATTTTAAAGTTTATAATGAGAATAATAATGTAGTTATCTGCTTGAAGCGATGAATTGGTCAATTCCAGACTAGGAAAACTATGTAAAAATCATTAAAAGCAAAAATCATAAGAAATCGACCTCTGACATTGGAAGCCCAAAATGGAACTAAGATCTGTGGAAGTGCAGTTTCTAGAAATTCTAAGTCACGACCTCAACAAATTTGGCTTTGAAGAAGAAGAGGAAGAGTGAATAAAAGAAGTCGTGACCTGAAGAAGGGAGTTGAGACAAAATATGACTTGGTGAGAATAGAGCAGGGTCAAATGAAAGCTCAATAAGTGACATCATTCTTGACGTCGCGACACCAAAGCGCGGAGATAAATGAAATTCGTGATACCATCATGAGGTCGCGACAAGGAGCTGACTACAAAGCCGTAGAACGGCCTTCTCAGAGTAAAGGAGTGCTGACGAAATTCAATCGAGACTGACTAAGAATTAATGGCAGACATGATGTCGACACCGCCGGTCGTGTGATGAAACTTAATGTAGACATGGGTAGTGACCTTTGAATAGAAGTTGCGACAAATATTTTCAAAGGAAGCTGAACATGGAAGTGCGCTACGGTCGAGCAGAATGAGACATCAAACACGACTCAAGCGATGTCGCGACATCGATCGATGATATCAGAACATCGGTGCATTGAATAGAATCGCGGCGTCCTTTGGTAGTCGCGACATCGGTACAAAAATATCATGGTTACAACATCAATGGTGCAACATCTACTTCACTTGAGTATTTAGTAGTCGCGACATCGAACATAAGTCATCATGGTAGCGACATCGATTGAGTAGTCCGCGACGCCGGATCCAAGAGATGCTGAAGACAAGTCACGACAAAAGAAAAGCTTCCACTATATCAAAAGAGCTTATAAGCATAACATTGAAGTTGCGACATATGATTGAAGTTGCGACATCAAAAACAGCTCACAATGCAGAGAGATGTAGTCGCGACGTCATTCAGTGATCGCGACATCAATTACAAGGAATGAAGGTCACGACATCAGCCAGCTATCGCGACATCAGATCCAGGGGTGTTAAAGACAAGTCGCGACCAAATAAAAGTTTCTACTATAGACAAACAGATAAACAAAGTCGCGACGTCTGATTGAAGTCGCGACATCAAAACAGCTCATAAGCAAAACAGCGAAGTCGCGACGTCCCTCAAAGGTCGCGACATCAAGTCAAGGTCGCAACACACAAATGAAGTCGCGACATGAACAAACAAATGGGCGATTATTTGAAATCCACAAATAGGTGCATCGAGTTAGGGCCCGACTTGAAGCCACATAAATGGCGGCGCTCTGAGGAAGAAGCGACTCTTGGCTGACAGAAAGAGTCTGACCCAGCCTAGGCTCGTGTATTTTAATTTCCTATTTCTTTTTCTTTTTTTTAACTTTTTATTTTTAGATTAGATTAGGCGTTTTTGTTGAATTTATACGGATGCGGATGTTGAACTATTAAAGTTGGTAAGATGCGGAATGTTATTTTCTTCATATTATTTTACGGCAGTTCGTTTGAAGTCAAACAAATTTTGGAATTCGAGCGTCCGATTTCGATTCTGAGTGGTTCTTTTGATCGAGGAGCTACCGTTAGTGTAATGAAGAGTAATTTAGGACCCAACTCCGTTGAAATTACAATCTTTGTTAGAACCCGATCTTTCACCTTAAATTTATCGAGACAGACTTCAGTTAGATTTGCTTCTTTGGTTTTGTTTATTGTTGTATCGATCCTAAATATTGATGTCCTATACTGTAAAGTTGTTTCATGCTGATTTCGGGAGGCCCTCTGAGTGACACAGAAAGTATTCCTAAGAGTACTGAACAATTTCTCGATGAGTATCTGAACCCTAATATTGGGGATCTAATGGGCTACATGAATTTTAATCGGTCGTTGTTCTCTTATGGCGAAGAATGAGTTGAATGACTTATCCAATTAAAATGAAGCGAGAGAGTTCCTACCTCGATTTGACGATAAGTTCAATCGGAGTGTTAACAAAGAGCTAATCAAGGAAAAAAGATGACTGTTGTTGAGGATGAGAAACCAGTATAGTGTAAACCCATGCTTAGCCTATGTCTTAGGAGTTAAGGTTTACAGTCCATGTTTTGGGTATGAAGTATTGAAAAAGAAAAATATCCAAAACAAGGTAACTCAGATTAAAAGTTGTTATTTAATCCTCTGTATTCGAAAGAAACATAGAAGATTTGAAAATGAAATATGTCATTAGGAGAGAATCTTTGTAGTACCATCTTCATGGACCGGATAATAAATCGGGGTTCATGAAGCAAAGGATTCTGGTATGCGAGAATTGAGGTTTCACAATAGTGTATTTTCAATGATCCCTTTAAAATCTAATAATCAGTCCAATTCTTTAATTTTTATTTTATTTTCTGACAGTATTTCACATTTGTTCTTGGTTTCATATCACTTTATTCTTTCATTATTTTAAGGTTGTTAGTGACACATCATTTGCAAATCATAGTCGAATAGTATAGAGCTTGACTAGTGGGGTAGTTGATTGAAAATTCTTGAGATCTCTGTGGGATCGATATACGGACTAAAATCTACTTTGGCCCTTGTTCGACTTTGTGCACTTGCGAATCATGGATCAACATTAAAAAGAAATAATATCTATTCTTGAAACCGTTTTACATCGATTATAATTGCAAGAAATATAACAAACAAGTTTCATGGCATTATTATAGGGGATTAGATAATAGTTCTATGGTAATAATGCTATAAATTTGTGTCGATATTTTGATCTATCACTCCACACTTACATTATTAATTGGATGACAAGCTGTAGACAAGTTTTTGGTGCATTGCGAGGATTAGACAATAGTCCTTTGGTAATGATGTCATAAATTTATTGTACTGTTAATAGGTGTGAAATAACAAGTTTTTTGGTGTCGTTCTTAGGATTAGACAATAGTCTTTGGCAATAAGTAAATGAGATTACATATGTTCTTTGGTCCATCATGAAGTTTTTGGCGCCGTTCTTGAGTTGACAAACTAGTCCTTTGGTAATAGTGTCATATTAAATTTGTGTATGTTTATAGGTGAATCAACAAGTTTTTGGCGTTTAAGGATTAGACAGTCTTTGGTAATAACGATGGCCAATTTTCTGTTCTTTGAGTTCATCAACTATGAGTTTGGCGTGGTTGTCGGGATCGAAAGAATTAATTGAATCGATATTACGATGAAAGAAGGAAATACTAATTTGGACATTTTAAGAAAAAGAACAAAAATAGCTTTTCAATGCAGTGACTACATTAGCCATTAATTTTTAACAAGCCATGTTGAAAATATTTGTGAGGTTTGACTAATCCTATTAATATGGTATGCTTTCATTTCGAAAACCTTTAATGCATAGGAAGCGGGAATAGGAAGCTGATTCAGGACAGATGGAGAAAATGCTCGGGAGCTTAAGAAAGACAAAAAAAGGCAGAGAAAACGTAGCTATAGGCGGGAAAGGGCTGTGACAAACGAGAGGAACGGGCCAATGACGAGAAGACCTCCCATTCTCGGACACAATGGAGGATTTGGGGCCTATTGAGAAGGTATTACCTTGATGTGGGGCAGGCCTACAGTGGATGTGAACAATTTTGAATTAAAGCCATTGTAATTACAATGGTTCGGCAACATCAATTTCTTGAGGTCAACCACAGAAGATTATTATGAAGGCACAGGAGATTTCTCGGGATCATTTAATACGAGTGAAGGCTGACGGGGTGAGACAGGAGGTGATAAAATTACATCTCTTCATTTTCTTTTGAGACATGTGACCACATGGTATGAATCATTTACCATATGGTTCTAGTGAAACTTGGGAGATTGGTAAAACTTACTTAGGCAGTTGCTCACATCTCTCATGGAGAGCGAGAGATATTGTATTCGACAAGGGAGATGAGAGCACAGTATGTCGCTTGGGAAGATTCAAGATTCTTTGAGGTGCCGATGGCATGGAACGACCAGGCCTGTGAATGTAGTGTATCATGCTCTGAATGATACATCGAGTATTATCGATGCTTCATCTTGGGCTATTCGAAAGAATCTTTGAAAGCGAGAGATCGATAGAGGACGGCAAAATGCAATATGAAAGCTCCATCTGGGTTTTCAAAATTGTGCTTGAGAGGAAAAGGGGTCATATTTGAGCAAGATGGCGATATGGAGGCTAAGTTGGATGCTATAATGCATAGGGATGAACCAAGCAGAGAGGAAGGTACACCACATGTGAGCAGAAAGCGGAGTGGAAGAGAAACGATGAGAGAAGTGATGATGGGATAACTGAGAGAAAATTCTGTGTGTGTTGAGAGGAGCTAAATGGTGACAGAGCAAAGGGTTATCATTTCAATGATCTAACACACTGCATTTTCTCATCCGCATTTGGGAACAGCAGGAATTTCTCATATGGTGGAGGGGCGTTAAATGTGCCCAGGCAGAGACAGACATCTGACAAAGGATGTCAATGACCACGAGGTTCGTGTGATAAATGAGTGAGGGATGAATACGAGATTAGGAAGACAGTACCATTTGGGAACAAATGTAGTTCATGGGGGATAACAAGAGGCTATTACAATTCCATGAACAGAAACTATCTGACTTGGAAACAGTCAGTACTCAAATGTTGAAAAATCACTAAATTACTTCATGAAAATTTAAAGACACAAACCAGACAATTGACCACGAATAATATCAATCGAGAACAGGAACATCCCATTGACACTGAAGAACCCTCTTTGCATGGCAATTCAGTTGAAGTGGGAAGGTTTGACGACTAGCAGAAGGCAGAAAGAAAGAAGAAGTGAAAAGAAAGAAGAAGAACAACCTGATTGAACCGGATGAAAGAAAGGAAATGACCGAGAAAAGAAAGGAATTACCAACATGCTCTGGTGCCATTCCAAGAGACTTAGAGTCAGAAGAAGAAACAGTTTCTAATTCTTGCGATCATAAGAAAATAGAAATAAATCCCATTGCAAAGGCGATTAGTGAATGCCTCTTTATGCAAAATTTCTGAAGGAGGTGCTGAGCAAAGAAGAAGATAGTTGAGGAGGTATAGGTGCTTGAATGCATCACGGTGCCATTTATCAACGAAGCTCCCATCAAAGATGAAAGACCACGCTTATTTCACTATTCCCTGTTCTATATATGAAATGTGAGTTAAAGCTTTATGTGACTGCAAGCAGTATAAATTGAGTATATGGTGATCTTTGAGACCGTTTGGGGGAACCTTGCGAGCAATTACTACGGATGGGTGATGGTCAGTGGCACAGCAGGCATTGAATGTACTAGATAGAGTTTGGAAGAATTAATTTTCCTAGTAGATTTTGTTATCATGCGAGATGGAGGAAGTCCCTCGAGTTCTCTGTTCTGGGAGACCTTTCTTAGCAACAAAAATGCCTTGATACGACGTACGGAAAGGTGACCACGACAATCGAGTTGGGAATGAAGCGGTGCATTTTAGTATTAATGATGCAGACATCCTAATGTGAGGGAAGACAGTTGTATGGCTGTAGAGCAATAGTCTTCTGTTAAAGTGAATTCTGATTGTATCATTCAGCTCTATCAATGAAATTGAGATGAATTTTGATGCTGTAGAGTTTTGTTTGTGAAGTGCGCACAAAATTTGTTTGATAATGAAAGCAGTCTCAAGTATAAGTAACTTGATCAAGATAAGTGGCGACGAAACCAGCAAACTCATGGGGAAACTGATGCGAGAAGAGGTTAACATTGAAGGTTACTTGATCATTTTGAAGTATGAGTTTTAGAGCCGAGAAAAGAAAACCAGGTTATCATATCATTGCATTGGCGAAGTTGAAGAAAAGTTGCTGGTAGTTTGAGAAAATACAAGGAAGCAATTGCTTGGTCAATTAAAGATCTGAAAGGTATCAGCCCCTCAATTTGTATGCACAAAATATTGCTGGAAGATAATGCAAAAACTTCTGTTGAGCATCAAAGGAGGTTGAACCCAGTCATGAAAGAAGTTGTCGAAAAGTTCCTAAAATAGTTAAATGTGGAAACTTTATATATGCTATATCAGGCAGTTCATAGGTAAGCCCGGTACATGTGGTTCCCCGAGAAGGTGGATTCAGCATGTCGAAATGAAAAGAATGAACTTATTCCTCTGAAGCTGTGACAGGGATGGAGGGTTTTGTATAGAAACTGAGAAAAGGGTGAACAACACCCAGCAGAAAGGATCATTTTCCCCTACCTTTCATCGATCAAATGTTGGATAGGTTGGCAGGACACCCTCATTTTTGTTTTCTTGATGGATACTTTGGATATAACCAAATAGCTCTTGCACCTAAGATCAGGAGAAAACCACTTTTACATGCCCATTTGGTACTTTTGCTTTTAGAAGAATGCCATTTAGACTGTGTAATGCTCACAGTACTCCAAAGATGCATGATGTCTATATTTTCTGATACGAAGAATTATGAATCTTCATGGTGATTTCTGGTCTGTGGATCGATTTTGAGCAATGCACATAACACGAAATGCTTCCAAGGTCATAGAAAGCTGAAAATCTAAACTCCCAGTGGGAAAAATATATTTTATAGTTCTGGAGGGATTGTCTTGGGACACATGGTTTAACGACGGGACAGAGTAGATGACAAAGAGTTGATTATAAGAGACTTAATCTGCTTATTTACCGGTCGAGGAATGGAAGTTTCTTAGGACATGTTGGATTTTTACCGAAGATTTATCGAGATTTCTCAAAAATTGCCCGGACCACTATGCGATTCTTGGAGAAAGATAGTAAGTTTTATTTTGATGAATCTTTGAAAGCATTTGAAGGGAAATCAAAATCAGACTGATGAAATCTCCCATCATGGCAAAACCAGATTAGACAGAGAATTTGAGATTATGTGTGATGTTAGTGATTTTGCGATGGGGCTGTGTATTGGAGACGAGAAAGGAAAAGAAAGTGTTCAAGGCCACTCTACTATGCTAGCAAAACCTTCCAATGAAACGCAGAAAACTACTACGCTAAGAGGAGATCTCTTTGACAACCTAGTGTTCCAAAATGCGAAAAATTCAATTTATATTTTAGGGTCCGTATTTGTGATACCTGCGATCATGCGACAATTAAATGTTGATGGCAAGAAGGAAGCAAAAACCAAGATTGATCAAGGTGGGTATTATTATTCTGAGGAATTTGATTTAGAGAAATTAAAAACAAGAAGAGCGGGTAACAATGTGATGGCGGAGATCGCAATCGTAAGAGGGAACCTGTGTACGAAAAAGGAAGAGAAATGGCAGAAGGGCCTCTAGATGGCGGTTATTTCCAGTAATCACTCCAATTACCACTGGTATGCTGATATTGTGAATTTTTTGCTTGTGGAATTATGCCACGGAGTCGACTACCAACAAAGAAAAAAGTTAGGGTAAATGACAAGTTCTACATCACGGGATGATCCATATTTGTTAAGAGCGTCGATTACCAAGAATATTTTTGAAAGTTGACAGAAAGCAGATTTTAAGATATGTGCATCACCTTATGGAGGACACTTTGGGGAGATAAATGGCAAAATTCCTCCGGTCGGGATTTTCATTGGCACTGGTTTTTAAGAATTGTTGAATGCTGGGTAAAAATTGTGTGATCGATACGAAGAATGGGAAATATCAGCAAAGGCATGAGATACTTACAGGTGTATCCTGGTGGTGCAATTGTTTACGATGTATGGGGGAATGGATTTTATGGGTCCTTTTCAGCTTCACTTGAAATGTATACATACTCCTAGGCGTGGATTATGTATCGAAAATGGGTGAAACGACGGCTTGTCCTAAGAATGATACTTAATCTGATTGTAGAGTTTACAAGAAATAATATTCTTAGCGAGTTAGGACACAGAACTATAATTAGTGGAGGGAAGCCATTTGCAAACAAGGTGTTTGACAAACTCATGTGAATATAATCAAACACATTATGAAGACTTGGCTTATCATCCTTAAACAAATGGTAGCTGAAATTTCCAGCAGAGAAAATAAAAGTGGGAAGGAAAAGATGTTTTAGTAAGGAGAATTGGTGCTGAAACGATGATGCATTATAGATCTGGGGTGCTTTTAAAACTCCCGTTGGAATGTCCCCATACATACTTGTCTTTGAAAACCATGTCACCTCCCCTCTCTTGAAGGCGGAATACAAAGCCATGTGGGCCTCCAAGCAGTGAGCCGATTTCAAGATTGCAAGGAAGAAGACTCTCAAGCGAATGACTGGAAGCGAAAGCAGGCATGACAATCTTAGAATATCTGAAGTGAGACAAAATGGCATGATCAAGGGATTCTGAGGAAAGAGTTCGGAGTTGAGGTTAAAGTCTTCTTTGTTTAACTCAGTTAAGATTATTTCGAAGGCGAAATCAAAATGGAGTGGACCATATCTGATGAGTGTCAAGTACTATCTTGGGAGGCGATGCCTCGGGGTGATCTTGGGAAGAATTCAAAGTTAATGGGCAAAGACTAAGAACACTATCTCAGCGAGGAAAGAAAAGGAAGAAGCTATGAATTTGGTGAGATTGAGAAAGCTTAAGCAGCTAGTCGACTAAAGACTCAAAACGGGCTTCATGGGAAGCGACCTGATTTTTCAATTCTTTTCATCATTAATTTTTATCTATTTTAAATTTATTTTAGTTAAATATTGTTATTAAATGATTAGTACTAATGATTTAAATGTAAACCTATAAGATATGTGATGAGAATCAGGTGATCGGTGAAGAAGGAACAAACTCCAGGAAGATGCCAGCACTTCACAAGACAAAGCAACTCGAAAAAGGGGAGTACTTTTCTCCCCACATTAATTCTGTGAAAATTGAATAGAATATATGTTTAATTCTTGTGTGAAATGATTAAGTGTGCTAAGAGTGTGCGAGAGTGTAAAGTGGCTGTAATCATTAAAATTAGACCCAAGTCACGGATTGGGTCTCGACGAGTTAGTCTTTCACAGGAGGTGAAGTTGTATTAAGTGATCTTTGAAGAGGAGAGCAAAGGCTGAGTCTGACCCAAAAAGTGTATCGCGTCAATTGAATCGTGAGAGTGAGATCGTGACGGAAGCTGAGAATCACTGACCGAGCCATTCCTCGAAAAGAGTGGTGAGGGTCGTGACGACTCACTGGAATCCTGAGTACGATGTCGCGCTTTGATAACTAACTTGTCCCCACAGTTTACTTATCATGCGACAAACAATGACAAATTAAACTATATCGAGGAAAAAGAGGATTTGCGGCTGAAGTGGGTTTTTAATTTTACTTACAAATTGAATGATAGCAGTTCGGTATATGATGGGTGAGCTAAAATCAACAAAATTTATACACACCTAAGTTCCTACACTGCTTGCAGTAGTCAAACTCTTTGCCGGTATAGTGGTCTAAGTCGAACACGGGGATGGGTTTTCATCCCAAAAATGGTTTGCATCGATGCGTGAAGTGAGCTTTCTATTTGGACTCTTTGGAATTGGGTTTCAAAAAGCATTAGAATGGTTTTGGAAGCGAGGTATAAAACTGTGAAATTCATCTTAAAAAAGGATCTTTGAAGAAGATTGAGTGTATACTTGGTGGGACAGTAAGAGTGTCTGGGTTTATCCTGCGTTTTATGACATCTGACATATAGTCCTTGGCATAACTTAGGATCTATGTTAACCTGCAAACCTCACCACGTGAAACATCTCTATTTAGTCAAAGCCGGGTAGCATGGATTGTGCTTTTAGTTTAAAACCTAACATTAAATTATCATTTCGAATACAGTAAAATAATCTAAAAGATTGCTGTTGCTCTCACCCAGAAACCTTTGCATCACAAAAGCATGGAGAGAGTATTGGCCAAAATAATATATGATAAATATTATTTTAACCTAATTTGAAGAACCATGTAAATATTATCTCGATTGAACAAGTAAAAACCATCCCTAAAGAACAACGATCCTAAAGCATGGAGAGTATTGGCCAAATCAATAACATCCCATGTTATGCGGCTAGTTTTTGAGAATAAGAGCCGTGGCTTCTTTGCCGTAACTTTTAATACAAGGGACTGACATGCATACCCTTACAAGTAACTCATGCCATATTTCAAAGAAAGGAGCAGCAAACATCTCTCATCTGAGAGTGTTTTTGGCAGCTAGAAAGGAAGAGAAAGAGAGAGAGAAAGAAATAAAAGCAAAACTTCAAATAAAGGCTTTGTTACAAAAATAAAAACACGAAAATATCTTCTCCCCAAATTGTTCCTCAGCTCTCACCAGCTTGTTTTACAAAGCAAGAGGGGCTATATAAATACTCAGTGCAGACCTGCCAAAACTGATGGCTGAATTGTACCCAGACGATTAAGTAATACACCAAGTTTGGAGCGGTTTGGCATTAATTACAAAAGCATGGCGAGGCATCAATTTTTCGCTGAAGTGAGAATTGTGCTTGTAGGAAATCTTAAGTCAGCAGCATGAAAAATTCCATTGGGATGGAAAAATTTAGCTAGCGAAATTTAAACTAAGCAGTGAAATTCTTGTGAGTAGCGAAATCGATTTTTAAGCCCCAAGGAGCAGTCTTCATGAAATTGGGATGGGTCAGTGAAATTTGGTGTTTTAAGCTAAGGATTTGCGAAATTTTAAGCTAAGGTTCTTTTGAATTTCGCAATCCTAGCGAAAAATTTTTTATGCTTTGCAATTGACTTTATTGATCATGTGCATTGCCTCCCATCTTGGCTTTGCATCCGCAATTTTCTTCATTTTGCCTTGGTTTTTCTCACATTGATTCTTGGTGATTGATGGTGAGACTTGAGTTCCTAACTTCATGATTAGTCATTTATCTCGACATTAGACTCAAAGTGCGCAAAGCACACCAAAAGCAACCAAAAAGCCTCTAAATGGCATAAGTGTTACTAAGAAGACTAGGAACACTTGATTGGTATAAATGACATGATTAATGTCTGGCTTTTGAAACCTATCTAATAGGGTTCAAAATTGCACTTTTTGAGCATTAATCCCACCCCAACAAACGTTGCTAGTCACCAACTGGCCCAAAAATAAAAGGGAGGAGGAGGAGGAGGCCACATATAGTAATTTTCAGATATAATTCAGAGTGATACACCATACAATACTGCTTGTATTGACATCAAAATTTTCAAAACGGATATGAAAGGAGCAAATCCATCACGAACAATTTATGTCAATATTGGTTTATGATTCTCAACTTGGATTTCAAGTACAATTGATCTTTGGAATCAGATAAAGTGATAAAGTACCAAATTTGTTCCTCTGACTGACATGGCTGCAAGTTGTTGAACAACGATAGGGCTAGTTACACTTTTCTTTCTTTTCCAAAGCTATATTGTGGGATCACGATGCTTAAGGTCGACTTCATCAAAAGTCTCAAGATATGGCAGTCCTGGATGACTCTGACCATAAAGGTTTGGGCATCAGGCGAAAGATCCTTGACCCACTAACCTCGGGAAGCCGTCGGGACCAGATGACTGAAGATTGGCACCACAGGTCATTGAAGCTGCCTATCACCCGTGTAGCAGACACATCAGTAACTCAATAATTAAAGCTTAGAACATCATTTCAAACTTCGCCATACACCCCTCGGACCAGTGCTGGGTTTTAATAATTCCATTTATTTTCTTTTCTTTTCTTTTCTTTTTCTTTCTGCTTTTCTTTTCTTTTCCTTTTGGAGAAGACAACATTGGTCTTCAAATGTGGAAGTAACTCAAAACTATCTGGGTAACTGGCTGCCTAGGTAGACTTTGCAGAAATGAAGAATTATAAATAAACTATCAAATAATAGATCACGGTGTGTGAATTAACATAAAGGAAAAATTTCAAGTTGAGCATCTTTGAGGCCTGTGACCAAAAATTTAATTCAAGCATGGAATTTGTTCTAACATAAGTACAACATGATGATTCAATCATCCGACATAGCAATTCAATTGTCCGGTTTGTATGGTCAATTGTCGATTGAAAAGAAAAACATTTACACATGGCAAAAGCACAAAACATGATATGCAAAGAATACGTATATATATATATGCGAATAGCTTTTGATATAGCCAAAGTGAGCTAATATAGTCTAAAAGCTAAGCGCAAAATATCACGCCTACTATGGCTATCATCATTAAAACAAAATCAGTAGAGCAGTTGATAAAGGCGATAACTATAAAATCATAAAGAGACTAACCACCTCAACATTGCAGTGAGTGGTGGTGATGAGCACATGGCATTCTTTTGGTACATATCAGAAATTGGCTGGGCAGTGGGAGCTTGAAATGCGGGGTGGATGCTCAAAATGAGCAAAGACACTCCAAAGCTAAACTCTGCCACAATACCACTTATAGATGTTGTGCAGCATTACCTTTGATGTATTGGCAAACTTGTAATAAGAGCCTTTAATCTCATGAAGTTGCATGGCATCTGGTATTGGGTTGGACACACAGGAGACGGAGTCATGGCGGTTTGATTTTCAGCTGCCGAGTGTGGGCGTATGTACCTTGGTTAAATTGAGAATCTGCTTGATGGGTTGTTTTGGTTGACCATTAGCTTTGTGAAGACCAGTGGAGACTCTTCCATTTCTTCTCTCCATTACCCTCACTTGATTATCAAGGCAGATTCTTCTTTTGTCCAAGGCCAAAAAATTAAGAGGCTCTGGATTCTCTGAGCTTCTAATGATTCCACTTTCTGATTCCTCACAGTTTTGATTAATTCTCACCAGTATTTCAGTGAAACGCTAACCTCCAGTTCTCCTCATCTTGATGAACAAGGCGATTGGGTAAAGGCTTTGGAATGGATTCATCTTTGGATGTCGATTTTTGATCAGGCTGTTTGGAGCCCTTGATAGTGTTGAGAACTCTGTTATATGGTTCTGATTGGCTGGACGAATCACTACCCTTTGCTCCTCATGAAATTGTCACTGTTTCAAGTGGACCAGCATTCAAAAGGATAAGACGACATTCTTCTTTGAAGTGAGAACACCACTTATGGAAGTTCAAGGAATTTCAAGTTGAGGAACACTATAAACAGGGTGCACTCATCCATTGGTCTATAGTCCCTCATAGACCTAGGTGGGTTTGGATTTCTCTCACAGTTGTTACCCTTGGTATGGAAGGTTCACCTTAATCCCTAGTCGTAGCTCTAGATTTTGCCTCATTGTATTGCTTTCTCCGCAGCAGGGTTTCATTTTCTCTCGAGTCAATTTTCCCCTGAGCTGAGCGTGCACCTGCAGACTTTAAAAATCCAGGGAATGGATTCTGCTGCAACAAATATAGCACCTGCCATCACATAACACTTTTTTTTTGTGGACAAGTCAACTAGAAATTAAAAATGTGAATGAAAAGCGGCAGTGCGATTCACGCTAGTGTACTTGCGGTCTGCAGCTGGAGTTGCTAAAAAAATTAAAAAGGTTACCAATGTGATGATCTGAGTACTCTTGGCTCACCATTTGTGGTTGGCACCATCCTGACAGCCATTGGTCGTGCCCTGATGAAGCTGAGCTAAAATCAACAAAATTTATATACCTAAGTTCCTACTCTTCATAGCGACTGAAATCACAGTATAATAGTGGTCAAAGATTGAACACGGGGATGGAGTTTCATCTAAAAATGGTTTACATAATTGTGAAAGTGAGGCTTTCTATTGAATCTTTGAATTGAGTTTTCAAAAGCAGATGAGATAAGTTTGGAAAGCGAGAATTGTAGAAAGCGAAAGTTAAATGTTAAAAGTTAACTTTGAAGATTTAGGTCACTAACTTGGCAAGTTAGGGCAAACAGAATAATCCTCAGTTTTTATCCTCGCGTTATGACATACAACATATAGTCTTATTAGCATAACTTGGGATCTATGATGACTAACTGCAAACCTCACCCATGAAACATCTCCTATTTGAGTCAAAACGGGTAACTCAGTTATGTGTACAACACAGTTTAAAACCTAACATTAGATTATCATTTCAGAGCTCGTAAAGACCATCTAAAGAACACTTGATTATAAACATTTCTTGCATCTTTAAAAACATGGAAGTGATGACGAAAATATGAGTAAATGTTGTTTAACCACTAATTTGAAGAACCTAACATGTAAATATTATCTCGGAGGCTGCATTAAAAACCATCTAAAGAACCTGTGATCCTAAGAGCATCAGTATTGGCCAAAATCCAATAACATCCCGTGTTATCTGACCCTAAGTTTGAATAAGAGCCATAAATACACTACCAGTGGCTTTTAAGCACAAGGATAAGCAGCATGCATATGCCCCACCACGAAAATGCTTCCTTCACTCTTCAAAGAGGAGGCTTGCCAGCTTGTCTCTTGAGTTGTCATCCTCGAGGGGTGTTACAGCTTAGTAGAAAGGGAGAGAGAAAGAAGAGAGAAGAGAGAAAAGAAATAAAGCAAAACCTAAAATAAAAGACTTTGTTACAAAAATAAAACTTCACAATATCTTCTCCCAATTGTTCTCCAACACTCTCACCACTTGTTTTTACAAAACAAGAGGGGCTTCTCGTCTCAGTATGAAAATACCAAAAAAACCTATGAAATTGGCTAGACTATTGAACAATTAAGTAATACACCAAGTTTGGAGCGGTTTAGCGTGATACAAAGCATGACAGAGGCATCAATTTTAGCTGGTGAGGAATTTGGCTAACTGAGAGATCAACAGTCCTTGGCATGAAGGATGGAAGAATTTAAGTAGCTAATGAATTTATTAAATAAGCGAAATTCTTGTGATGTGAAATCGGATTTTTCCATTAGCGAGCGGTCTTCATGTGGGATGGGTCTGACGGGGAGATTTGATTGTTTTTAAACTAAGATTCGCGAAATTTTAAACTTAGCATTAAACCTATTGATCTTCTTTATTACTCTTTATCTTCGTATCGTTTTCATTTTTCATGGTTTCTCTCATTGATTCTTGGAAGTACAGATTGATGGGCGAGGGCAGTTCTTCATGTTCCGTCATTTATCTCTGGAGCATTGAACTCCAGTCATGGCTTTCAAGCAAACGAAAATACCCTCTAAATGGCATAAGTGTTACTAGAAATTAGAACAGCTAATTGTTATCAATAGACATGGATTAATATAAAAAACACTCAAACTATATCTAATCTCAGTTCAAATTGCACTTTTGGGCATTATCCAGCTTTAATAATAACTGGTTGAAGTCATGTGAAACACAAATGCAAATGGAGTAATAAAGGCCAAAATCCTGTATTGATTACATTGTTGAGAAACTCCCTCCACTACCATCTCTTACTTGCAAAAACAAAATCTGACTTTGAGTTTAGTATATTCTTTGGTTTTCAATTCTTATGAACCACTAAACTAAACTCTTCTCAAACGCCATTTCTCTAAATGTGGGCAGCCTTCAGCTCTAGTATTCTAATTGGCGTGAATCATGGAGGGTGTATTGGAGACAGAGGGAGACTCATGTGGAAGAGAAGAGGAACTGAGGCTGATGGAACAACCGGAAGTTCAATCGAGTTACAGCTTGGCAGAGGAGAGAAAGGAAAGCCTTGGGAAGAAGAAAGAGGAAAGATGAGGTTAATGGAAGAAGCTTTCCGTCACGGAAAAATCACTATCGGAAAGGGTTTGGGAGAAGAGTTGAGTAACTCATCTACGTTGAAGATGTCAGCAGAGAGGGATGGGAGTGCAAAACATGAAATGGAATTATCTAGGCAGTTGTAGAAATTTCTCCGACCCAGTTAGGAGAAAGAGAGCTCTGTTTATGTCGGAGAATCAAGGTGCACCCTGGAGCTAGACTATAATGAGATATAATAGGATGGAAGGACAGAAAAATGGATCAAAATTCAAGAAGTGATGAAACTGACACTATGTGAGAAAAATTGACGAGAGAAAATTATGAGCGGTAAAGGAAGCGATCTGGAAGAAAGGGAAAGTAAAAGACTCTGAAGCAGGAAATAATGAAAAGGCAAAGGTTATTAAGTTCTACTTTGTGCTTTCATGGATCCACTACCAACACGTTTGCAGGTTAGAACAAAACGATATACATATATCTTGAAGGGATGGAACAAATCTTTTTGGAGTTAATTCCTATAATGAGGGTATCATGGAAAGGTAATAAACGGGGTTTGATTCCTCACCCGGCAACATACAAAGGCTATGTATTAAAGTGGTGTAAGCGGACACTGGGAATCTAAGAAGAGTGTCCCCAAGTCTTCACCGCTCCTACAGCGGGAGTAACAGGGACGAAAGAATCAAAGAAAATTAAGAAAGCCGAGATTCCAGGGGTGAAGAATAGAAAATGCTGCTGAAGAAGACACCCTCGATGCGCGGGTCAGAAAGTAAAGCACATGAGAGAATACTTTTATGTTCCATACTTTTTATGTTCCCGAGTAGAAACAGAAGATCGAAGCCCGATAGATTTCTCGACCCCAGCGGCTCACATAAGGAACAATAATTTCAGGGAACCTAGAGAAAGCTCAAGGGGAGCCCAGGAGAATAATCGAATAATAGAAATGCTCAATTCTATTAAGAAGAGAATGGAAGAAAGAGAAGACCAATGGAACCTCCAGCAAAGGTTCAGAGAAGAGGTTTATAAAAAGAATTGAAGAGAAGGGATCCATGATAGGAAGAAGAGATGGCGAGAAGAAGAAGCATATGAAGAGTGAGATGAGAGAAGGGATCGACAATGGGAAGAAGAGATGAGCAGAAAGGAGGGCTTGAGATTAGAAAAGATCTTGGACGACAAGAAGAAAAATTTAAAGAAGAAATGGAGGAAAGAGATCAAGATTTCTTGAAGAAGTTAAAGTAAGCCATATGAATCATTCTCTGCCAATCAGTATAATCGCGATTCTCAACTCCTTAAACTCATAAAGGACAAGGATGCAGATCAAGAAGCCAAGACTAAGGAGCAGATTAAGGGGTTCAAGTTCCTATACACATCAATGTTCAAGGATTTTGAAAAGAAGATGAAGGATAGAGATCAAGAGCTTGATGATAAGGGTGACACGAAGAAAGTCGGCTTGAAATTTGGATTTGATCGACAATAATCTATCAAATTTTTAAGTCATATTTGGATATGAGGCAACTGCTTGAACACCTTGGGCACGAGACAAGATGATCTGAATAAAAGATTAAGTCTCCTGAATAATTGATCCTTGAAGAAGCGTTAGAGGAATGTCAAAGAAAAGAGAGAGCAGTAAGAATTTCTAAATTCAATCCTAGTCTGGTTACCCTTGATCTGGATCCCCCAAACATTTTTGCTCCTCCCTCAAAAAGAAAAAAATAGACCTTCCCATTGATTTATCCTTCTTTTCCCATCTTCCTGATTGTTGTTCTCAACTGTTGCATAACATCATGAATAAAACAAAAAAAATTTTGAAAAAGGAAATGTTTGCTTGTTTGCAGTTAGTTGTATTGTATTTTTGTTGCTTGACTTGTTGGGAAAATAACATTAGAATTATGTTCAAGAATGAAAATGCTGAAATGTCATAATCAGAACTCGTTGAAGCAATTTGACTAGGAGATAAACTTCAACACAAATAATTACAAAATCAGGGCATGAATAAAGAAACTGGAATTAGGAGTATTTACTATTATGTTTAAAAGTCGGTTTAGTTTCAAATTGGAAAATTGGTTAATCTTGATAGAACAAAATACTTGATTCAAAATAATGTAAGTAGATAGTGAATAAGTCTGAGTCTTGAAGAAATAATACACATTTAATTGACAAAACTTATGAAACTTTTGACATGGATTAGGAACATCTTACAGAATTCGGGATTTAGATCCACAGTCCTAGAACTTGTTTGATTGTGGTGAGGCGAAATCCTAGGTGAAAACAACCACGAGGAAATGATAGAGGCCATCATGGCGGCTTAGACCTTTGACCCACCCTCAAAATATGCTTCAGCATATTCTTTAGTTCCTGATTTGAGCCAAATAAGCCTTATTTCTTCAATAAACAGCAATTGAAAACTGAGATTCCCTTCCTTGCAATAAACACACGGTAAAGCCCAAATTATCAGTTTAGTTCGAGAAAAGTTTAGTATAAAGGAAGAAACAAGTTTGGGGAATAATATTCCCAAATTTTGACAATAAGGGTTGAAGAAGTAAAGAAGCGAAGCTAGTGAAATAAGGAATAAGTTTTTGTCTTGTGGCCTATTTCCCGCTTGAACAATTAGGCTAAGTAGGGGTGTTCAACACCTAGCACCTAATGCGGTGGTATGGGAGTTGCTAGCGAAGTTCCTAAGAGTAATAGAAAGCCTAAGAAGACAAAACATTGCACTATTCAGATCTTAGAAAAATAAAAACTAAAAGAGCTAAAAAGAGCAAAAGAATTTGCTGGAATAAAGTACCATATGGAAGTTGAAGTTCCATGAAAATTCAAAAGAGGAATGGGGCTAAGATTGAGGAGAATCGAGAAAGACAAGAAGAAAAAAGGAAAAAAGTTGGAGCCTTGATGTAGAGACAAGATAGGCTGGGTAATTTACAACCCTAAATTTTTCCGTACCTACCCAATTACCTAAGCCCAACATTACAAGCACGAAAGACCTCATTGATTACGAAGGTTGAGATTTACCTACATTAGTGAAGATTAATGAAAAACAAGCATATGTGACTTTGATGAAAAGTCTAGAAAACTCAGAAGATTAACTAAATTCAATATGAGAGTTGAAAAAGTTGATGACCTGCACACACACACGAACAAGACTTGTTGAATAGATTGTTTAAATACATTAGTTTATTAAGAAATTTTTGTGATAGAAGTACACCGATACCTTATTCTTACAATCAGCGAAATTTGAAATAATAAGTGATATCTTAATTCTAGATCATAAGGGTGGAATGAGAAAGAATGTGGAATAAATCATAAAAATGTCCTTAAAATCTTAAGCTTATTTGTTTGAGGACCAAACAATTTCTTCTTTTCTTTGCTTAGGGACCAGAGCAAAAATTTAAGTTTGGGGGTGATGAGTCAAAACTCGATAGATTGCGCAACCATTTTTACGAGTTTATAATGAGAATAATAATGAATTGTCTGCTATAAACTAATAATTGAATCAAATTCCAATTTGCAGGAAAAATATAGCAGAAAATCAAATTTAAGCAAAAATCATAAGAAATCGACTGCGAATGACATTGAAGCGAAATGAAACTTAAGGCCCAGCGACGGGAAGTGCGGGTTTCCGGCCAATTCTAAGTCCACGACCTCAACAAACTGGCTTTGAAGAAGAGAGGAAGAGTGAATAAAGAAGTCGTGACTGAAGAAGGGAGTTGAGACAAAATATGACAGTCGAGAATAAAGCGGTCAGATAGAAGAAGCTCATGTCGCGACATCATTGCGGCGTCGCGACGCAAATGGAATAAATGAAGTCGTGATACCATCATGAGGTTGTGACAAGGGCGACTACAAAGCCTGAGAACAGCCTTCTCAAGTAAAAAGTGCATACTTGAAATTCCAAATCAGGCGACTAAGAATTATTGAAAGAAGCGGACATGATGTCGACACCGCCAGTCGCGGCAAATAAAACTTAGCAATAGACATGGAGGTAGTGACCTTTGAATGAAGTTCGACAAAAAGATTTTCAAAGAGGCCCGAACATGGAGGTCGCTCACAGTCATAACAAATAAAAACTGACAAACCTTGACTCAAGCGATGTCGCGACATCGGTCGATGAATCATGACATCAGTTGCATTGAATAGAGGTCGCGACGTCGCCCGATAGTCGTGACATCGGTACGAAGTAATCATGGTTTGCGGCATCGGTCAATGATCGCAGCATCAGGCGCAGGTGTTGATGAGTGACATGGTGCCAAAAGTATCAAAAGCCGTGCGACATGGTCGGTGGGTGTGAATAATCGGATCTGGAGATCTTTGAAGGCGGTCACGACGAAAAACTCACGACATCAAAAGGCTTATAGCATAACATTGAGTCGCGACGTATGATTGAGTCGCGACGCATCAAAAACGATCACAATGCGAGGATTGATCGCAGCGTCATTGTTGATCGCGATATCCAATTCTGAGGAATGAAGGTCCACGACATCCAACCGGTGTCGCGACGCCGGATCGAGGGGGTGTTAAAGACAAGTCGTGACAAGATAAAAGTTTCTACTATAGACAAACAGATAAACAAAATCGCGACGTCTGATTGAAGTCGTGACATCAAAACAGCTCATGAGCAGAAAAGCGAAGTCGCGACGTCCCTCAGAGGTCGCGACATCAAGTCAAGGTCGTAACACATCGTAAATTAAAGCGACATGAACAAACAAAATGGGCGATTATTTTGAAATCCACAAATTGGTGCATGAGTTAGGGCCCAACTTCCAAACCCTATAAATAGCGTTTCTGAAGGAAAGCGACTCTTAGCGAAACAGAAGAAGTGCAGGTAGCTAAAACCGTGTATTTTTAATTTCTGGCTTTCTTTTCTTTGTTTGCTTTTATTTTAGATTAGATTAGAGCATATTTTTATTTGAATTTACGGATCACGGATGTTAGTTGTTAAAGTTGGCTGGATACGAGAATGTTATTTTCTTCAAATTACTTTACGGTTCGTTTGAAGTCAAACAAATTTTGGAATTGAACGTCCGACTTGATTCTAGTGGTTCTTTTGATCGGGGAGCTAAGTTAGTGTAATGAGTGAATTTGAGACCGGCAGTTGAGTACAATCTTTGATAGAACCGATCTTTCTGCGAAATTTATCGAGACCGAGACAGTTAGATTTGCTTCTTTGGTTTTGTTTATTGTTGTATCGTCCCAAATATTAGTGTCACATGCACCGTAAAAGTTGTTTCATGCTCACGATTTCGGGAGGCCCTCTGAGGTGACACGAGAGAAGGTATTCACGAGTCTTGAACGATTTCTCAGGGTATGCGAACCTAATATTGGGGATCTAATAAGGCTCACATGAATTTAATCGATAAATCTGCTTCTCACTTATGTAGAATGAGTTGAATGACATCAATTAAAATGAGCGGAGGATTCACCTCTGATTTGTGCGATGGTTCAATCCGGTGTTAGCAAAGAGCTAATCAAGGAAAAGATGTTGTTCCAATTTTGAGGATGAGAAACCAGTATAGTGTAAACCCATGCTTAGCTTATGTCTTAGGAGTTAAGGTTTACAGTCCATGTTTTGGGTATGAAGTATTGAAAAAGAAAAATATCCAGAACAATGCAACTCAGATTAAAAGTAGTTATCTAATCCTCTGTATTCGAAAGAAACAGAGAAGATTAGAAAATGAAAAATGTCATTAAGGAGAGATCCACATGGCATTACCATCTTCCTTGGACGAATAATAAATCTGAGGTTCATGAAGCAAAGTTACTGAGATGTCTGCAGGAATTGAGGTTTCACAATAGTGTATTTTCAATGATCCCTTTAAAATCTAACTAATCAGTCCAATTCTTTAATTTTTTTTATTTCTTTGATTTTCAACATTATTTCATTTTGTTCTTAGTTTTCATATCTTTATTCTTTCATTATTTTAAAGGTTGTTAGTGACACATCATTTGCAAATCATAGTCCAAATAGTATAGAGCTTGAGTAGTCAGGGTAGTTGATTGAAAATTCTTGAGATCTCTGTGGGATCGATATCTGGACTAAAATCCACTTTATTACTTGTTCGACACGTACCTTGCGAATCATGGATCTGACATTAAAAGAAATGTATCTATTCTTGAGGAAACCGTTTTACATCGAGTATAATTGCAAGAAATATAACAAACAAGTTTCATGGCATTGTGCTGGGGATTAGATAATAGTTCTATGGTAATAATCTTTATAAATTTGTGTCGATGTTTTGATCTATCCCACTCACTTACATTAATTGGATGACAAGCGAACAAGTTTTGGTACCGTTCTTGGGGATTAACAATAGTCCTTTGGTAATAGTGTCATAAATTTGTGTATGAGTAATACGTGTGAATGCGAGTTTTGAGGCGCCGTTGGGATTAGACAATAGTCTTTGTATACTTGTCGTAGAATTTGCATATGTTCTTTGGTCCATCAACAGGAGGTTTTCGCTAAAGTATGCTACTTTCCTTGTAAGGTTGCTCAATGTTGTCTTAGGAGGTTCCATATAAGGATGCTTGAGAAACAAAGAGAACTTCGAGGAGGTGGAGGTTACTGTGTGGTATGCTACTTTCCTTTTAAGGATGCTCGATGTTTTCTCCAAAGGTTCCAGTAGGATGCTTGAGAAAGAAATTTTGATGAGGTAGAGGTTACTATGAAGTATACTGCTAAAGAGAAACTTGAGGTAGGAGTTACGGTTAAGTATGCTGCTGTTTGAAGAGGTGGTAGGGTGAGAGCCGCGCCATTAGGAGGCCAGCGAAGGAGGCTAGATTTTGAGGTCCCTCAAGTGAAGAAACTCAGTTGAGGCTAGGGTAGTGAAGAAGAAGGCGGATTTTGGCCCTGTTTTATGATTTTTGTAATTTTCTGGATTATTTGGATTGAATGTCGAGTTTTGAAGATCATAAGAAGTTTCATAATAAAGGATGAGCCGAGTTTGGGTCGTTACACGACATCAAGAAAAGACTATAAGAGCATAAATCGTGATATCGCGACATTGCTCGACATGGGTCGCGACGTGTAAGGCTTGAACAATGGAGATCTAAATATCCGATGTCACAACATTGGATCAATGATGTCGTGACATCAAATCAAAGCATCTAAGGTGGTGAGACCCACTCAATATTGCGACATCACAGCAATGTCGACATCAACTTAAACACTCAAAACATTAAGATGCAATGTCGCGACATCGGATCACTAATGTTGCGACATCAGCTCAAGGTAGTCAAGGTGGAAGTTAACTAACTAATGTTGCGACATCAAGTTACTTGTCTTGGCGACATCGGGTTATGATGTCGCGGAAGATATCAGCCAATGACTGCGAGAAGCAATGTGCGACATTAGGGCAAGAATGTAAGAGTAAAGACATCAGTAGCAATGTTGCAACATTAGAACAGAGAACTATTGCAATGTCTCAACATCAGACCTACGCATCCAAGTTTAAACACTAAAGATCCAATGTCGCGATATTAACTCAATGTTGCAACATCAACTGAAGTGAGTAGAGCTGAAAAGCAGTGTTACGACATCAACTTAATGTTGCAACACCATAAAGGAAATGTTGCGACATCGGAATTGATCTAAAACACTACATCTCTATGTCACGACATCATCTCGACATTGATTGATCACTAAAAATTGAGAATTGCCCAGTAGACTTTCAATGCAACATTGCATCATGTCGATCAAACGATATTGACAACTCCGATGTGCGATCTTGAACTTAATCACCACATGTGACTAGATGAGGAATTTATGGACTTTTCGAAGTGTGTGATTCTCGCCTCATTTTTAGGTCCCAATATCTGAAGCCTATAAATAGAAGCTCTTAGGGAGTAGTGAGCAACTTCTAGCTGCCTTTCATCAAGTTTTTGCGCTTTTTAGGAGAGCTGAAGTATCATTGTATATAATTTTATTTTAGTTTTCTCTTTATTTTTATTTTTGTTTTCTAGATTTAGTTTTCTTATTTTAGATTTGAGTAGTGATTTGAACTGGGATTTGCAGCTAGATGAATGTAAATGAAGCTTAAATTTATGTCTAAACTTCAATGGAATCAAAGAATTTTTTTGGAATTCATTTATCTTCAGTTTTGATTACAGTTACAATGAATTTGTTTGATCAACTAGTCATTATCATTTGTGATCCAGATTTGAAAGGCTCAGCTCCTTCTAAGAAGAATCTATTGTTTGGATTATTGATTGTAATATTTTAATGTTGTTTTTGGTATGAAAATTGGAGTGATTTAACTGGTATTAATCCTACATTGAGTTATTTTGAATATCAGTGTTTTGTACTCAGAAAGAGCTATATCATTGCTCTGATTTCCAGAAATTCCTCTGAGTGACACAAAGATGGACTACCTGAGAGCAAAGAGCGGTCACTTAGGGGTAAATTACACTAAAATTACTTGACCTAATGCACTCTTTGGATCACTCTAGTACATCACTTTGGTGATTATCTAACCTCGCGACTTGAGGTTTCCCTCTGGCGACAACGGGTGTGTTCACAGGGAATAAGATCCACCCTCTTGATCTAGCCAGGTTTAATTCTAAGTGGTTTCACCTCAATTGAGAGGAATAATCTCAACCTTATGTTAGTAAAGATTCTAATCAAGGGGATAGAGATTTCTTGTCTATTTTATAGCTGAGATACCAATTATTTTGCAAAGGGCTTGCATTATCCTATCTATAGAGCGAGTAATTTCCGATCTTAAGTCTTGTGATCTTGGGAATGAAAAATAGTCAAATCTTAAAGAGGATCAAGTCCTACAAGTAGTTGTTCAGACCCATTGTCTAGAGATAAAAATGTGGTGAACTAGAGAGTGAAATGTGTGGTGTGAGGAGAAATCCATTGCTACACTAATTTGCTCTTAGACAATTCCAAGGTTCATATCCCATACTTTATATTTTATTTGGAACTTGCAAAGTGATGGTCACAACACTGTTTTCATTCCCATTGTTATTTTAGTCCAGTGAACTCTCTAATTCATGTATTTTTAAAATTTCTTTATCTTTTTATTCAATTTCTTTTAAACAGATAATTTTTTCGGAAATTAGAGGTTCAAATAGTGATGATTTTGAGTAGTAAGGGTAGTTAATCTTTAGATTTTCAAAATCAATCCTCATGGGAATGATATCTGGACTTATTTTGTCTGCTTTATTACTTGTATGACCTATGCACTTGCAGTGATTTATACCAAAACCAAATTTTAATTGCAAATTATTACTTATAAAGTAAAAAGTAGATTTTATATATTCAGTCAAACAAGTTTTTGGCATAATTCTTTGAGGATTGAATAATCTCTAGTAGCTATGTTATAAATGAGTTGAACACACATCTTGTGGTCTATATAAAAATATCAAGTTTATGGCGTCGTTTTCGGGGATTGAAATGAAAGGAAAGTTTAAATATCAATATTCTTACTAAAGAGAAAATTGCTAGTTTGGACATTTTTCTTTTAACTTTTATTAAAAAATTTCAAAAAAAAATAATTTTAATTGTAATAGTTGACTTAGCTACTGATCTTTTATGAAAGCATATCATAATATATTTATGTTATCTATTGATCTCAGTGTATTTCCATTTCAGGAATTTATCACATGCACTAGAAAACCAGAAGCATAACGGCTGCCATTGGAGAGGATGCTAAGAAATATGAAGAAAGTAAGAAGTGTTGAATCAACAATCATGACAAAGCAACATGAAACACATAAGAACATCCTAGCTTTGGAAATTGAGAAACCTTAGGGGCAGAGGACGATGGAATATTTATGGAGACCAGTCATCAAGGGTGACTATTCTGCTGTGAGGCAGCCTACCATAAAGGCCAACAACTTTTAGTTGAAGTCGTATATCCACGATAAGATTAGGAAGTTGGTATCTTGTGGTCATCGGTGAAGACCCCAATGAGCATATGGATAGATTTCTAAGAATGGCTAACATAGTGAAACTGAATGGGGTAAGACCTGAAGTGACAAAGCTGCAGCTCTTTTCATTTTCACTGAGAGATGTGGCAGTAACTTGGTTTAAGTCACTGCCTATTGGATCAGTGAACAACTGGGAGGAGCTAGTGGAGGCATAAATGAGTATATTTTTCCCTCATGCTCTCACTTCAGAGAGGCGATGATAGATTATTATGTCCAACCAATAAGAAGATGAAAGCCTTTACAATGCCTAAGAAAGATAGAAGAGGTTGCTGAAGAGATGCCCAATGCATGACATTGATCTGACCACACAGATGGACATCTTTTACCATGCCATGAATTACACCTCCAAGGGGATCATAGATGCGGCCTGCTGTAGAGCATTCCAAGAAGAGTCATGAAGAGATGAGCTAACTTAATGAATTTTTGCCAAAAGCAACTATAGAGCTCCATTGAGACCGAGGGGGCAACAATGGCGAGATGAGGTGGTGTAATAGAGTTGAATAGGATGACTACTATATAGGTAAAGCTTGATGCATTGATGAACAAGTTGGGAAACCAGGATAGAAGAATGCATTCAACGCATGAAGTGGGAACAGTGGAAGGAAATTAGCAGAAGAGTATCATTGATGAGGGACATACTCATGAGGGTCCCTATCAGGTGGAGGAGGCTCAATTTGTGGGTGGAAACAGAAGTTACAATTTAAAGCCCGACACTGACCTTCGACCTGCTTAAAGCCTTGAGAACCTTGAGAATTTCTCATACGGAGGTGGAGCACAACAAGGCCAAATACTTGTGCAGAATTATCAACAAAAGTATGCTCCACATGGGTTCAGAGACGGCGATAGCGAAGCGACGAAGAGGCGAGAATCGAGGCGAATGAGGTCCGATCTTTTGAGAGCATGTGTTGAGTTTATAGGAAAATAAAAGCGTTGAACATTCATGAGCAAAAGTTCTGCTTGAAATTTAGTAGCATTCGGACAAACACAAGCTAGGTTTTTCGAGGCCAAAACAAATTCATCTCTATAAAATACGGAGACACAAGTGGGGCGGTTAATACTATGATAAAACCCGGTGAAAGAGTGCCTTCCCAAGTGATACCAAGAAGAATCCTAAGGACTATATGGCAGTGACTCTAAGGAGTGGCAGAGAGCTTGAAAATTAAAAAGAAGATGAAAAGAGGAAGACTGAGAAAGAAAATCAAGCATAAATTGAAGAAGAAATCAAGCTAGGCAGATTAGAAAATACTAAAGAGAGCATAAAGAAAAAGGTGCAGTAAGAACAACTAGTAGAGGAAACAAACTTGAAGAATGAAGAAGAGGTACAAGCATATATGCCCTATGTTCCATTTCCTCAGAGGCAACAAAGAGCAAAGATGGAAGAGCAGTTCTCTAAATTCTTGGACATGTTCAAGAAGATAGAGATAAACATACCTTACTAATGAGGCATTGGCTCGAAATGCTGAGTATGCAAAGTTTCTAAAGGATATTCTGAGTAAGAAGAGGAGATTTGTTGAAGAAGGAGTGGTGAGTTTGATAGCCACCTGCAATGCAATAATTCAGAAGAGTTTACCTTTGAATATGCAGAATCTTGGCAGCTTCACCATCCCTTGAACCATAGGGAATTTTGAATTTAGGAAGGCTTTATGCGGAGTTGGTGACATCGACTTGATGTTACTATGCGTAGTTAGGGGCGGGTTTAGGGGGCTTACTCCTCTGACTGTGACCTGAGTAGCGAATGGGACTGTGTCTCCACATTGGGAGTCCTTTAAAATGTACTCATCAAGGTGGGAAAATTTATTTTCCCTCTGGACTTTGTAGTAATGGATATGGAAGAAGACACACAAGTCCCACTGCTGCTTGGGAGGCCTTTCCTAGCCACAGGAGCTGCCTTGATAGATGTTAAGAAGGGAGAACTCACTCTTAGGGTGGGAGATGAAGCAGTACATTTCAATTTGAATCAAAGCACAAGCTCAATCCCCGGTTAATGATGCTAAAGAAGTATGATTGTAGAACAATTTGTTCCCATCAGTCCTGAACTGATCAATGATTGTAAAAACTAGAATGAGATGGATGAGATGAATTTATAGTATATTGAGGTTCATGATGTTGAATATCTTAATTCTAGTTTTGAAATTAGAGAAACAATATTTAGTCTAAAAGAAATCAGTGCAAAAAAGTCAAGCAACAGTGAAGAGAAAGGACAAGAAGTGAAAAAAAGTTCTGAAGGGCTAATTCTTAAGGAATTACCTATAGATCTAAAATATGCCTTCTTAGGACCTAAAAGAGAACAACCTGTAATCATAGTAGCTGACTTGATAGTAGAAAATGAGCAGAAACTTATCAAAATTCTCAAGAAATATAAAGAAGCCATTGCTTGGTCAGTTGAAGACTTGAAATGGACTAGTTCTTCAATTTGCATGCATAAATTCCTCTTGGAGGAGAATGCAAAAACACCAATTGAACATCAAAGAAGACTGAACCCAATGATAAAAGAAGTTGTTAGAAATGAGGTATTAAAATGGATGAATGTAGGATTTACCTATGCAATCTCAAACAACCCTTGGGTGAGCCCAGTTCATGTGGTTCCCAAAAAGGGTGGATTCATAGTCATCAGAAATGAGAAAAATGAACTGATTCCAATAAGAACTGTGATAGGATAGAGGGTGTGCATTGATTACATAAAACTGAACACAACAACCATAAATGATCACTATTCTTTGCTCTTTATTGATCAAATGCTAGACAGGTTAGCTTGATACCCTTACTTATGTTTTCTTGATGGATATTCTAGCTATAATCAAATTGCCATAGCCCCTGAGGACCAGGATAAAACTACTTTTGTATGTTCTTATGGCACCTTTGCTTTTAGAAGGATGCCATTTAGGGTTAATATGTCTCCTACCCACCTTCAAGGTGTCCTTGATGTCCCATGTTCTCTCGGATTTGGTGGAAGAAATTGAAAATTTTTATGGATGACTTCTCAGTTATGGTTTCGATTTTGAGCATTGCTTGAAAAATTTAGAGATTGTACTTGAAGGTGCGAGACAATAGTGGCTGAATTGGGAGAAATGTGGAATTTCTTGGTAATGAAGGTGTGTGGGACCGAAATTTAAGCAGTTGGGCTAGAAGTTGACTAAGATAAGGTTTACATCCCTTAAAAAAACTCTCTGTCCTTCCCTCTGACAATAAAAGGGATAAAGTTTCTTAGGACATGTGGAGATTCTGAGAGAAGATTTATAAAGGACTTCTCGAAAATTTCTGAACACATTCACATAAACTATTACTTGGAAAATGATGCAAGGTTTGACTTTGATGAATCATGCAGGTTTGTATTTGAAGAAATTAAATCCAGATTGGTCATAGCTCCTATCATGGCAACACCAGAATGGAACAAGGAGTTTGAAATCATGTGTGATGCCGGTGACTATGTAATGGGAGCAATTTTGGGACAAAGAGCAGAGAAAATTTTCAGAGCAATATACTATGCTAGCAAAACCTTTAATGAGGCCTGAGAACTACTCAGCTAAGTGCTAAGCAATGGTGTTTTTGCCTTGAAAAATTTAGACCTGTATATTTTGGGGTCAGAATGTCATCATACACATTAATCATGCAGCAATTAAGTATCTGAGACAGAAAAAGGTATAAACCAGGCCCGTCAGTTGGAATTTTCTTTGTTGTAAATTTGATTTAGAAATTAAGGACAGAAAGGAATATAATGTGATAATGATCACTTGTCAAAGATTAAGAAAAGCTTACTCTGAAGAAAGAGAGGGACCGAGAAAGTGAAAAGGGAAAATTCTAATGTTGGCTTTTCCATGCTATCAATCAATTACCACAGTATCTTGATATTACATCAATTAATTTAACATGGAGATATGCCTTAAGATTTCCTTCTTAGTAAAAAAGAAAGTTGAGAATTGATGCGGTATATATATATATGGGATGACCCGTTGTTGTTTAGAAAGAGGGGCATATCAAATCATCAAAGAATGTGCAGGAAGAGGTAAGGTGGAATTATTAATAAATGTCATGCATCACCATATGGAGGACACTTTGCAGGAGAAAGAAGAGCCTAGAAAATTCTCCAATCAGGTTTTTACTAGTCTACTCTATTTAAAGACTGTGTTGAATAGGTTAAACATTGTGATAGATGTCAGAGAATGGGCAATATAAACATAATAAATGAGATACCCTATTAGGAATCCACAGTGGTGTAGATTTTATGTATAAAGGGATGGAATTTATAGGACCTTTCCCACCCTCATTTGAAATCAATACATTCTCCCTAGTTGTGGACTATGTATCGAAATGGGTGGAAGCTATAGCTTGTCCGAGGAATGATACCAAAACTGTAGTGGGGTTTATTCAAAGAAATATCTTGAGCAGATTTGGAACCCCAAGGACAATCATCAATGATAAGAGAAGCCATTTTGCAAACAAGTTGTTTGCAAAACTCATGAGCAGATATGGAATCAAACATGTTATGGGATTGTATCACCTCGTCAAATAGAGCAGTAGAAATATCCAGAGTGAGATAAAGAACATATTGGAAAAGGCAGGTAAGCACTAGCGAAGGCATTCAATCAAGCTCCAATAATGCCTTGTGGGCTTCTGAGTTGCTTGGAATGTCCCCCATACAAGATAGTATTTGAAAACCTTACCTCTCCCTATTGAGCTTGAATATAAAGCTATGTGGGCCATCAAGAAATTGAACTGTGATTTCAAAGCTGCTAAAGAGAAGAGACTACTCCAAATGAATGAGCTAGAAGATATGAGAAATGACGCCTATGATAATGCCAAAATCTACAAAGATAAGACTAAAAAGTGGCATGATCAGAAGATTCTAAGGAAATAGTTCAGAGTAGGAGAGCTAGTCCTACTGTGCAATTCCAGGCTAAAACTTTTTCTAGGAAAACTCAAGTCAAGGTGGAGTTGTCCAACACAGTAGTTGTAGTAACCCCTTTTGGAGTGGTAACACTGAAAACCAATTCTAGAGAAGAATTCAAAGTAAATGGTCAGAGGCTTAAGCATTACCTGGGAGGAAGACCAAATGAAGAAAAGTCCTAGATTTGAAGAGATCGATAAATTGCTAAAGGAGAACCTGTTGCTGACAATGTCTAGTTAAGACATAAAATGAAGCGACTACTTGGGAGGCAACCTTGATTTCATTTTCTTTTAGTGTAATTTTGTTTAATTCATTGTGTTTTGAATAGTTTAGAAGTAGAGTAGTTTTGTTAGAATTTATTTGCAATTTATTTAATTAAAATCTGCTGAAGGTCAGGATAATGAAGCTGTACAGCCAGGATATATGAAGGTCATTTTTGTATCTAACAGTTGAGTTATGCAAAAGTTAACTACAAAGGAAGTCTACTTCCATTACTTGTTCTATATTGATGCATATCTTAAGTTTGGTGGAGTGTAATTTATCGAGTTGGAAATTACATAGTAACCATCGTCCATTTATTTGAATAGTTGTGTGAAATTTTACGCAATACAATGAATATATCTTGAATTGATTGATTGAAAATCTAAGTGTTGTTCATGTGGGTGAGATTTTTTCAATATCGATAGACTTATAATTCACGAGCATGGTACACATTACATAAATAAATAGGGAAAACAAGTAAAAATTTCTACTTGACCAGGACGAAAACTCTTCTCAATGTCGGAGACGTAAATCATGCTGTGCGACACGTCTCCCAAAAGTTCATATGTGCTGACATTGCTGATGTCGTGATGCAAGTGTCGCAACATCGGCTTGATTGATATCCGCAACATCGCAGTTATAAAAGAGCGACATCAAGCTTAACCTTCTAGCAATGTCACAACATCAAAATCTAATGTCGCGACATTATGACAGTGTCGCGACATTGAAATTCCAATGTCGCAACATCAATCTAACTCAAAAAAAGAGCATAAGCAATGCCGCGACATTAAATCTCCAATGTCGTGACATTAAATCAATGTGGCAACATCATCACGACATCTTCGCGACATCAAGTCCATGTCACGAAATCATAACTCTAATGTCGCGACATTGCATTAAGTTACTTACAACACAACTCCAATGTTGCGACATCACAACTCCAATGTCTCTACATTACAGTTAGGGCAGCCTACCTATAAAAGGAACACTTCGAGAAATTTTCATTCTCAAATCAAATTTCTCAAGCTTTTTAACCCTAGCCTTCTCAAAATCTTACTGAAACCAAAATGCCGAACTCAAGCTCTCCGACCCTTGACGAAGTAATAAAAATAATGGTAGAAGAGGTTCTAAGAGAAAGAACAGAGGAAGGGAGCCAAGAAATTACAATAGAGGTAGTTCTTGAGGAGATAGAGAATGTGGTGGAAGAAGGAGAATTCAGGGCCTTCTACTCCAACAAGGGAATAGAAGCATTCCAGAAGTATCTGGCCAAGAAGGGCTTTGTGGAGAAGAGAGGGTTTAAGCAGTTGGTGTCCCCATTCAAGGAGAATCGGCGACGAGTTTGGGGAGAGGTGAGCCCGGCATAAGGAGGTAGGGTAAGGGCTCGTCGAAAGTTTCTGTGGTGAGGCGACGAAGAACTTTGTTAGTGCTATGTGCCGGGGAGATGGATCCCTTTAGGGAAATACCTACTCATCCATTCGAGCTGGGGCCCAGTAGGCTCAGTGCATCAGTATGACTAAGCTCCCCAGAGGGCCAGTAGTTCGAGGAAATCATCAAAGAGCTGACAAATGGTCTGGGATAATGGCTGAGGACCAAAACCATCCATAACGCCTACATTGTGGTGGTTGGCGAGGAGGAGCAAGGTATGGTTCTATTTTACCAACTCTGTTCTCACCCCCTCAAAGCATGTCTCAACTGTGAGACAAGACTATGCCATACTCTTGTATGCATTGGTCAAGGGGTGTTGTCTAAATGTGGGGAAGATAGTGGAGCAGTCTATTCTGGACTACGCTAAGAACAACTTCTCAGGGAACATCCCCCACCCTACCTTGGGGGGTGTAACATTCAACGAGACAGAGGAAAAGTACCAGGCCTCTCCTCTCCACTCTGCGCTATAGTCCTCAGAAAACTCCGGCCTGGGGTGAAGAGATAGAAAGTAAGAAAAGAAAGAATGACTACAAAGCGCGAAGGAATGACTAGATTCTGAGTTGAGGAAGAGCCGAAAGCGAAAGAAAATGGGGGGGTTCTAAGACTACCTAGAGCAACCAATGCTCTCTCTCAGTGCTGAAGAAATAGTGCCTACTTAGAACAAAGCAAAAAGATGGAAGAGAAGAGCAGAAGAGCAGAAGAGCAAGACAGTAGCAATTCTGAGTTGTTCTCTCTACTAACAGAGATGAGAAAAGAAATAAAGAAAAGAAATGAACAGCTCAAGGAAGAGCTATGATTGAGGGATAACAATTAGGACATAGAGGACAAGAAAATATAAGAGAGCCTGGCAGTACTTCTCTAACAGAGGGATGAGGAGTGGCGAGAAGAATTGACAAAAAGGGATACAGCCTTAAGGGCAGAGTTGAAAGAAAGAGAGAGGACATTTGTAAATGATCAGCTAATGAGAGATCAGGAGCTTATCAAGATCATGGAGATTAGAGAAAAGATATGGAGAAAAATTTGCTCCAGATAGCAGAAGCCTTTGGATATATCTACAAAGAATACCAAAAGGAAACCAAGGCATTAATCCTAAAGAGAGATAAGGAATTGAAGCAATCTCTGGGACATAGAGATAAACTTTGGACTTATAGCATAGATCAAGTAAATTCCAATATGATAAAAATAAATCAAGCCTAAGGTGAGTTTGAGCAATCCCTGAATTCTATTGAGCAGAGACAAAATGAGCTCATCAAGCACCACATTCAAACATAAGAATGGTATCTCTTTGACAAGGGAGGAAATGGCTCATTGAATCCGGAACCCTCGATCTAAAATTCCACTCCCTCTGTGCAAACTCTGAGTTTGAACTTGTCAATCTCAAGCCTCAAAATCCCAAGAAGAAAAAATAAGCTCTATCTCTCTCTCTATAGATCCCTCAAATCTCTCTATCTTTCTACATGTGCTTTATCTTGTAATCCCATACATTGTAATTCTTCTCTCTACTATAAATAAAAGGCGATTTAAATTTTGTGTATAGAATTTTCTTATTCTTCTTTTTTTTTTTTAATTTTACATGTCTGAGATCTATAATAAATTTGAGCTTGTGTTTGTTTTTCCGAATAAATGAGAATTCAGTGAGTTGAATGTAAGAAGGCTATAGAGTTGAACTGTGATTGAAAATTTTTGGATGTTTGTTGCATATTTTCTGAAGGGAGTTGTGATTGCTTGTTTGAAGACTATGACAAATTTGTTGAGATGTTGGTGTTATTGTTGTTGATCAAATGAACTAAACTGATTAATAATAATGAACAATAACACAACAATCTATTTTAAACCAAACAAAGCAAAACTACGAAATCTGAAATGGGAGTGAAAAGTGGCTTGGATTTTAAGTTGTGATGTCAAGGATAAATAAGCTAAATTTTTAGATTCTGAAAAACTAAAATTGAAATCAAAACTAATAAGGCTACTAATTCTAGTCAAATTGAACAGTACAGTTCAAAAAATTACTAAATTAACACATTGGTCTTAAGTACTTTGAAAATTGATTGTGCTTGGGTTAGGAACACTTTATAGGACTTACTATCAATAAATCTCACAGGATCCACAAAACTTTATTTGCATTGTGCCGAAAGTGAAATCCTAGGCATTACAACTAGCATAAAATGATTTGGGCCATCCTTGGGCCCAGTTTGGAACAAAAGCCTATGATGTATATAATACCATATACCTTAGTACCTATTTTGAGCCTAATGCCAGTTTCATCATCAGAACCACAAAGAATAACCTTAAACCTTCCTTAAGTCTCACCTTACAGTAAAGAACCCTGAATTTACCTAAAACTACGGATCAGGGTAGCAAAAATGATCAAGAGGATAAGTTTGAGGGGGTACAAATTTGAATTAAAATGAAATATGAGAATTAAGGATGAGAAAGGAAAACAATTGAGAAAAGTTGTACTAAAGGAGGTGCACAACAAAAAATTGAGAAGCTGAAAATGAATGACAGTTTTAAGGAGTGAGTTTTTCCTTTAGCCTATTGACCTTGAGCAATTAAGTCCTTAGGGGTGTTCTACACCTAGTACCCTAATGCCAACTGGTATGAGAGTTATTGACCCAAAGCTTGTTAAGGGTAGTAGAAATTTTAAAAAGGTAAAACATTGCACCATTTCAAACATGAAACAAAATAACAAAAAAAAGCTTATGGAGCAGAATTGAAAATAGCAATGGAAAAGAAAAAGCCACGGAGGAGGAAATGCAGAAAAATTCACCATACCAGGTTGGGTTGTGCTTGAAAAAGCTATTTTAGCAGAAAAATAGGATGAGCAATGAAGGCAAAATGTTGAGAAACTATATGCAGTCTGGCTAAACTAGAGCCTAAAATGTCTAGTTATCTACCCTAGTGCCCTAGCCATACATTACAAGATCAAAAGACCTATTTGATTATGAGGGTTGTGTTATGCTTACATTAGTGGAGAATAATATGACCAACAAGTCTATGGGACCTAAGTTACTCTAAAAGAATATCTTTCTACATAGTAACTCTCATAAGGCTACCTAACCTAAAAATTAGTCATAAAGGGAAGACCAACACACACTCATAGAGTCAAGAACTGTATATATTTATTAACTATGAATTACATGCTGTATTGAATGATGCAAATTGAAAAATTTAGGATTAAATGAAGCAATTAGAATTGATGTCACAACTAAAATACTATTGAGGCCAAATTGCTGAGCTGCTTAAAAAGATGATTTAATTGAAAAATGTCCTTAAAAATTGATTTTTATTGTTTGAGGACAAACAAATAGTCATTTCTTTGCTTGAGGACAATCAAAACTTTAAGTTTGGGGGAGTTTGATGAGTCTAAAACTCATATATTTTTAAGCCCATTTTTCAAGAATATTTTAAGCTTAAAAGTCCAATTTAATGTAAGATTATGGAATTTTTACCCAGATTTATGTTTTGTAGAAATTTGAAGAAAATAAGCAAAAAAAGTAGAAAAAATAGCAAAAAAATGGAAGCAAAGGAAGCAATGTCACGACACTAGAAGAGCAGTGTCATGATATCATTTGGAGAGTTTTAGATCATCATTTTAATGTCATGACATTGCCAAAACATTAGTTGAAATAGGTAGAGCAGAAGAACAATGTCACGACATCGCCACGACTAGATTCTGGCTTATCACTAAAAATTTATGACACCAAATCTCGATGACCTGTCAAGACTATAAGAGCATAAATTAGCAATGTCGCGACATTGCTATGACATCGTTAGTGACATCAGTCAAGGCTTGAACAATGAAAATCTAAACATCCAATGTCACGACATTGGATCAATGATGTCGCAACATCAAATCAAAGCATCTAAGGTGGTGAGACCCACTCAATATTGCGACATCATAACAATGTCTCAACATCAACTTAAACACTCAGAACATCAAGATGCAATGTCGCGACATCAGATCACCAATGTTGTGACATCAACTTAAGGCAGTTAAGGTGGAAGTTAATTGACCAATGTCGCGACATCAGGTTAGCAATGTCGTGATATCAGCTGAAATGATCATAACTACAGAGGTAATGTCTCGACATCAACAAGTGAACTACAAGCAATGTCACGACATCAGGGCAAGAATGTAAGGGTAAAGACATCAGTTAGCAATGTCACGACATCAACTCAGTGTTGCAACATCAAAACAGATAACTATTTCAATGTTGTGACATCATACCTAAGCATCCAAGTTGAAACGCTAAAGAGCCAATGTCGCGACATCAACTAAAGTGAGTAGAGCTGAAAAAGCAGTGTCACGACATCAATTTAGTGCTGCGACATCAACTCAATGTCGCAACACTAGAAAGGCAATGTCGCGACATCATAATTGATCTACAACACTACATCTCAATGTATCGACATCATCACGACATTAACTGATCACTGGAAATTGAGAATTGCCCAGTAGACTTTCAATGTCGCGACATCAGATTCGATCCACAACATTAACAACTCCGATGTCGCGATATCACCACGACATCAGTAGCTAGGGCAAAATTTCTAGGCTTTTCGAAGTGCATGATTCTTGCCTTGTTTTTAAGGCCCAATATATATAGCCTATAAATAGAAGCTCCTGGGGAGTAGTGCGCAGCTTCCAGCAGCCTTTCATCAAGTTTTTGTGCTTCTTAGGAGAGTTGAAGTCTCATTGTATATAATTTTATTTTATTTTCTCTTTATTTTTATTTTTGTTTTCTAGATTTAGTTTTCTTATTTTAGATTAGAGTAGTGATCTGAAATAGGATTCAGAGCTAGATGAATGAAATCAAGCTTACATTTATGTCTAAACTTCAATGGAATTTGAGAACTTTTATGGAATTCATTTATCTTCAGTTTTGATTACAATTACAATGAACTTTCTTGATCAACTAGTCATTTCATTTGTGATCCAGATTTGAAAGGCTAAGCTCCCAGATGTCATTTGTGATCTAGATTTGAAAGGCTAAGCTCCCTCTAGGAAGCATCTATTGTTGGGATTATTGATTGTACTATTTTAATGTTGTTTTAGGAATGAAAATTAGAGTGATTTAACTAGTATTACTCCACCATTGAAACATTACGGATATTAGTGTTTAGGTACCTGTAAAGTTCTCTCATTCTTTGATTTCCAAAGTCCTACGGTGACAGGAGATGGACTACTGGTAAAACCTCACTTGGAGGTAAATTACACTAATATTACTTGAACTAATGCACTCTTTGGATCACTCTGATACATCACTGGTGATGATCTAACCTCTGACTTCAAGGTTCCCTCCTAGGTGATAGGAGGAGTGTGTTCCCGAGGAATAAGATCCACCTACTGATTTAGCAGTTTAATTTTGAGAGGTTTCACCTCAATTGAGAGGAATAATCTCAAGCCTATGTTAGCAGAGATTCTAATCATGGGGAGAGGGAATTCTTGTCTAATTGATGGTTGAGATACCAATTATTTTGGAGAGGGCTTGCATTATCCTGTCTATGGGGGCAAGCAATTTTCAATCCTAAGAGATGGTTGTGAAGTACTGAGAAGAAAAAAAAATCAAATCTTAAAGAGGATCAAGTCCTATAGTAAGTGATTCCGAGACCCGTTTAATACAGAGATAGAAATGTGGTAAACTAGAGAGTGAAATGTGTGGTGTGAGGAGAAATCCATTGCTACACTAATTTGCTCTTGGACACTTTCAAGGTTCATATCCCATACTTTATTTTTTATTTGGAACTTGCAAAGTGATAATCACAACACTGTTTTAAATTAATTTTTGCTTTTCTGCAATTTTTCCTAATTTTTCTTGTGTTAATTTTTGCAGTTTGTGTCTACGAAATTTTAGACGAATATGCAAATTTTGAAGGCTTGAATGGAATATCAGGGCAATCCCGACGGCCGGATTTTAGCAAGCAGAAATTTCGCAACTATGAATTTTACTTAATTTAGCAAAATGCAAAAATTTAAGCTATAGCAAAAAATTGGATCAAAATTTCGTTGCTAAGCGAAATTTCGCTAGGCTAGCGAAATGGATTGCTTAGGAATAGTGCCTTCCACTACAGGACAAGTTATTGCACAGTGTTTCCAATTTTTTTTTATTATTTTATTTTATTTTTTATTTTATATATTAAAAAAAACGTTTGTTTTTTATATATATATTTTATTTCAAAAATCAAAATAAAATAAAATTGTCTCTAATATATATATATATATATATACTATATATATATATATATATATATATATATATATATATATATATATATAAATCAAAAAATTTAGCTAGGCTAGCGAAAATTCGCTCAACTAGCGAATTTTTTAAAGGCCTTTTGACCTCGATTTTGTTTTAATTTCGTAATTTTCGTAGAACTCCAGTTTGGCGTTCTTAGTACGGTTGGAAAGCTTAGAGAGAGTGTAGAATCAAATGTAAATGAAAAAAATTTTGAGATTTTTGATGAAGGTGTAATTTTAAAAATGGTCCAATTGGTCACTTTTTCTCTTTTCTTCCACAACTTGTTTTATTTGAAGCCCCGAAGCGAAGTGAATAGGTGTCGATGGAAAGATTACGAGGTCTCCTATCCAAGAAATGATCACATCTCATCAGGAATGCCCACTTCCTTCTCTAAATTTCAATCAGTATTTAGGACAGAGATGTTTGGGTTAGGGAGTGTTATCGAAAGTGGCTTTTGTGCCTTCTTTTGTACTATTTGGTGAAAGCCCATTTTGTGATGTTTAGTGGCTTGCTGGGTCCCCTTTCTAAAAAGCTGTTATACCATGCAGCTTTCTTTTTCAAAATTTGGACCCGTTTTTGCAACCAAAATTTTTGTGTGTTGTGCCTAGCCCATAGTTTGAAAAATTGAAAATTTGTCAATTCTACTGATGTTAGATTGGTTCCATGCATAATTAGTGGATGAATTAGTTGAACTCTTGTTGATTTCGGCCTTTTCTTCCGCCTTTAGCTAACCACACACGAAACACATTAGAGTTTTAATGATAGAAATTTGAAAAAAATTGTGCAACCTCCTTTACTTCCATAACACTGCCTAATTTCATTGACCGCCTCCCCAATAGGTTAGGACCCATGTGGAAAGAAGGCGATAGTCTTCGGAAAAAAAAGGGGAGAAAAGAGAGAAAAAAGAAAAGAAAAAGAAAAGAAAAAGAAAAGAAAAGAATAAATATTGCAATGCTTTGCCTTGAAACCCGAGCGAGTCAGGGTATATGGTAAAACCTTTAAAGCAGGTGCCTAAACGCTTGGTTGGGAGCCACCGACTTAGTGCTCGCTCGTGGGTGGATAGGTGGAGTTAGGCAAGTTGTAGGTGCTGGAGTCTCGAAATCATTCGAAGTCAGGAATTGAAACTGAAAGAGTTTGTGGTCGAAAGATCCTTATGACTTGGTGCCCTAAGACTTAATTGTTTGGGAGTCATCGGTAGATCCCGTTACATGGACTTTGGTGAGGTCGATTCCTCAGCATTGCACCCTACAACACAAAAAGAATTGTGGAATAAGAGGTGGGTTCTGATCTATTTAGGTTGGTTAGCATGCTAGGTCGTGGTAGTAGCTAGGTTGGGGGGAGAGTGCAGTTTGACCGATTTATTGTGAGGCGATAAACAAACACTTAGATTTTGGTGGAAGTTTATGGTTGATTCACTGAGATGGAGACTCTTTTGATACTCAATTTTGTATAGCATTCATTCTCTCATGATAGTTATTGGACACGGCTTTGATAATTTTTACTTAGGGTTAGGCATTACTCATTCACAACCTTTTTGAAATACCATTTTTGTGAAAATTATTTTGTTATAGTTTTATATGTTCTTTGTTATTTTCTTCTTGCATTACTAAGGGACTAGCAATGTGTATGTTGGGGGGTGTGATTAGTGTCCAAAAAGTGCTATTTTGAACCCTATTTTTAATAAGTTTTGAGCGCTTTTTGTGTACTAATTATTATAATTAACCCAATTGACATGTTCAGGTCCCTATTGCACTTAGTAAATTCAGAAATTTGTTTGTAGTTTTGCCGAAGTGGAGATCAAATTATCGTGTCCAATCCAATCATAACCAAAGTCGAAAGTTTCCATCAATTTTTATATGGTCTTATATCAATTTCGACAAGCCGGGGAATGAAGAATTTCAAAGCGAGGAAGAAAATTGAAGAAAAACGACAAGTACGGGATGGGATGGGAGCAGTGGCCAATGGAGCAGTGGCGCGGGGATCAGTGACATAGTGCATTCGCTATGGCATGGCGAAAATTTATAATCCTAGCAAAATTGGGAATTTTGACCTTCTGCGCGAAATTTACTATGCCTAGCGACATTTCCCAATTTCGCTATCTCACAAACTTTACCATTGACTGTAGAATTTGTGTGTGAAATTCAGCGTTGATAGCGAAATTTCTCCAGTTCATTATCTCTGTGGGAATTTCGCTGGCAGCGAAAGAACTAAGCTAATAGCCGAAATTTTAAACTATGCTGAAAATTCTGCATAGCGAAATGAAACCTTACTGTGTTTTTGATATTTTGGTTCCAAAGCGACCTCGTTTTGTATAATTACCACTTTGTCCCTATTGGCAATCATGTATTTTAGGTATTTTGTCATTTCACATTTTGGGTTGGCTATATAAGCCACCTTATAAGTTTGTAACCCTAACTTTAATCTTTCGGTACATACGCGTAGCGCATTACCTCTTTCAGTTCTCTCTTCTCTGCTCTTTCTCTCCCACTTTCTTGGTTGCAGACACCTCGGGGATAATGACTTGGAGGATGAGCGGCTAAAACCACTTCCTCCTTGAAGTAAAAGGCTGCTGGGGGTGGGATCTTAAGGCTGCTGGTGGTTCCCCTGTTTTTCACGCAGCAGGTTTTTACATTTTGGTTCCTAAATTTTTAACTATAGGTTTAAAGCTTTTTGATGTACTTTCTTTGGTCAATACTTGCCAAGCTTTTAGGGTTTAGTGTATTCTTAGCTTTAGATACTAATATCCATTAGTTGCCATTGAACCAGAAATTGCAGTTAAGAGTTGGTTTTTCACTTGTAAGTGCATCTACTTTGATCAATACTTGGCAATCTTTTAGGGTTCAGTGGATTCTTATTTTTAGATCCATTGGGGATCATTAGTTACCCTTCTGAATCATTGTAGGATGAGTCAACATAGATTTTCAGCAGGAACCATAAATCAAAAATAAATGCTTTCTATCAAAGGATAATATTTTGGGTTAGGTTTTAAAAGATAAATGAAGATCCGGTTCGAAATGACTATGTCATCACTCCCAATCAGGAAAAGACCACAGGAACCCCTCATTTACTAGGAATCAAACCGGTAACTAACATTTCCAAGAGTCTATTTTACATTTTATTTTATTTCTTTCCAGGTTTACAACCAACCACACCCAAACCTTAAAAATCCAAATTTAATTCACGGTTTGATTTCACTCAAATCATTTATGCGAAGAAAACCCCGTCCAGGTATTAGACCACTAGACCATTTATCACTGCGGTAAGCATTTCACGGTGCAGGAGAACAGGAATATAAATTTGTTGGTCCGCATTACCCCCGTGTACGAGTCATCTTGAATCCTTAAATAGTGACAATGAATCATAAATTTTTTATTTCAATCAAACATCTAATGATAACTTATTCAAATAATTAAGATATCATCACGAAAATTTCAAAAGAATATTAGGAATTATTATCTAGACTAACTCAGGACATTTCAAGAATTTGAAGAAGATTTCCTTTCACGATCGGTATATAACAAAAGAAGTTTATATGAATGGAATATTGATGGTGACTGACGTGAAATCCTCAATGTTGTTCAAAAATGTGTAAACATCATTAAATTATTGATAATGATGACCACACCATCATTTAATATCTTATAGCAAGTTTCTTGTGTAGGTTGGTGGGACAATATGCTAACAAATGCTAGACATCATATAATGACAAGTATAAATGAATTAGGAATAAAATGTTGTTCATAAATTCATTTATGCAAGTCTAGCTATTTACCAGGAGATCAGCATAGACCGAGGGAGAAAAGAAGTTCTAAATCTCTAAAATATAAGATATATCACTCTTAGTGATTTTAGATGGTATCATGATGTATTTCTATTTAAAGTCAAGACCAGACCAGATGCAAATGCATCTTATTAGAAGGAAAGATTCTGTCTGGACTTCAATAAGCTCTTGAAAAGTTTAAAATACTTTAAGAAAATGGCAATGTACTATTATAATGAACTTAGAATCTAATAAGTGAAGAGTCAAGGGAAGGATTAAATTTGTGTTCACAAATAGGTAATGTCTAGTTAAGGAGCTTAAAAGGGTTCAAGAAAAGATTTAGGATCTTTCTGTAACCAATATGGGATTGAAATGCCTTTACCCCCTTCTCATAAACATAAAACCCATCAAAGCATGAGAAAATTTCAATATTATCAAAATAACAAATATAAAAAATATCCAATATAATAAGCCAACACAAAACTTTGGAACAAAACCAAAGAAAGGAGTTAAGTGTTTCAAATGTGGCAAAAAGGGACATATATCCCCAAACTGCAAAAAAACAGAAAATAAATGCCCTTTTTTTGTGAAGAGATGAGTATCATGAAGCCTCAGAAGTATTTCTTGATTCCAAAAGTGATGCCCAGAGCGGAAAAAGCAATAAATTCAAATAACAACATAGAAAATTGTCTTTTCCAAATAAACATGTTAATTGTAGATGAAGAAATATTAGTTGATATGATAGATCACATAGAAGATAACTAGATTTTCATAAAAAATCTAGGTAACTAAACCGGGATGAAATAAATCGCTTCAAGGAAAAAACCGAACAAGTCGTGGACACGTGGGGCGACGTGGGCCAAGTCTTTAAGACTTAAGTGGAGTAAAAAAATCAAATTCTTGGGAGTAGGCACATTTCTGCTGGTTTTACGTGAGGGAGAAAGAGGGAGAGAAGGAGAGGATCCAAGTCTTCTTTCTACGATCCTCGGAGTTACGTCGATCGGAATTCGTCGAGCAAAGAACTAAAGTTCATCGCATCGATGAGGGGGCTACACATAAAAAATAGGGATTTCTGAAGATCGAAAGAGATTTGGGGAAATCAAAGGTTTAGGCTTATGGTTTTTGAAGCTTCCTGCCTTTGCTACTTTTCTCAGAGGTGGGGTTCTTACTTTTAGTTTATTTCAACCTTAGGGCTACCCAAGGAGTTTGGTTGTGTTGATGCCCTAAGGGGCTTTTTGGCCTTCTTTAAATGTCTTTAATGGCCATTTTGTGGCCCGTTTGTGGTTGGTTTGGTGAATTGATTTGTGGTTGTGTATAGTATGTCCCAAAAATTGTTTAGGGACTATTTGGATTAAAAAAATAATCAGGATAAGGGTTGTTTGGTTTGTTTTGGCGGTTTTAACGGCGCTTGCAGCCTATATTTAATAGCCGGTTTGGTGAATTGATTTGTGGTTGTGTATATTATGTCCTAGAAATTATTTAGGGACTGCTTGGATTAAAAATAATAATTTGAACTGCTAAAGGCTTGTTTGGACGATTTTATGGCCAATTTAAGGGCCGGTTTGGGGCCGTTGTGTGGGTTGTTTTTGTGAGCATTTTATATGTCACATTTGGCCATGAGAGTTAAAGTTGTTATTACTTGATTTTGTAATAACATGATTTGGTTAATTGTTGTTTGATGAATGTTGATGTATGTGTGCTTATATATTGACATTAAACTAAATGTTTGTTTTTGAGATTATATGCATGGAATATAATTGTCCATGATACATGGTAAAATGTATGAATTAAATTGTCCATATGGCATTCATCACATATGTGACACGACATTGACATGCAATGGTGCATCACATTGCATATGCATGGGAACATCGCATTTCATGGGTGTGAGTGCATTGTTTAAATCAAACACATTGGTGATTGATGAGTGGGCTCGGTACCATTAGTAGGTCCAACAGAGTCTGTTGTTGCCAAATGGTAAAAACTCATGGGGTGGCAGAAGGCTGAGCTCTCTCTGGGTGAGACCAAACACTGATTCTTACATAATAGTGAAAGTTCAAAAAGTGTAGGAAGGCGTGCGGAGCCTACGGTGAGACCATGAAAACTCGCTGCCCGAAAAAGACACATGGTTTTGTATATGAAATGGTTATTCGAGATGTGACATCCAAAAAGTTTTGGTTTATAAACACATGACTTTTGTTTTAAAAAGGATCGTGGATGAAATCCGTAATGGCCAGTTTATCACATTGGCCATTGTGTGGTGGGAGTCGGTAATGACTCTGGGTATGGTGCATGAGTGAGTCTCATCTCATTTCATAGCATGGCATGTAGGATTCCAACCTATAATTGCATATTCTTTATTGGAATGTTAGTGTGAATGTGAATTGTCAAAGGTGAACATTGCATGGGCAGTTAGGTGGGAGTAGCCTCTATAGGAATTACTCCACTAGGTGTGGCTCACCTTATATGGGAAAACATTTCAGGTGCAGGATATGAGTCAGTGGACGGTTCTCATCCGGGGCCACAAGGATGAAGAAAACCAGCTTGTGGCTTTTATTTTTTTTTTGTAAAATTTTTGGAACAAACTAGTTTTGGAATGTACTTATAACTATTTTTGTAAAACTTTTGAAAGAAATTAATTCTAGCATGTACTTTTATGTAAAAGAGTTGTAATTGAGCTCATATGGATTTTTTTTAGTATAGCCTTGCATGTTTTTATATGAATGTGGATAAATGGGCCCGATGTAGTCAATTTTTACTCATAAATGGACCCGATGCGATCATTGTGTTATATTGGGCCTCGGATGGGTCATGTTATTATATATTGTACAAGTTGGGTTTTGGATAGAGCTCCCCGTATAAAGGAGACTCTGTCCGATTTTGTTTAATTATGGACCCTAGTAAATGGGACAGAACGGTGTGGTATCGAGTTACACGATATCCACAGGTTTTCCGCGAGTTGATGGGTGATCGGACCCTTGGATTTAGATTCGTCACGACTTAGTATCGAGCATGGGTATCTGCGTTACCCTAGGGTTTATGGGCATAGGTGAACCATTGCATTCATTATTGCATTTCATGTTTTGTGCTTGTTGTACTGCAGATTTATGTGCTATGTGTTGTGTGAATTATATACATGGTAAAATGTATATGGAAAAAAGGAGCACTAAGCGTTAGAAAACGCCTGTAGAGGTTCAAAAAAATGAATGAGCAGGCTAGTTCGGGATATTGGGGTCCTATAAGTGGTTGGCACATGTGCTCTTGTAGTTGGAAACTGAGAATCTCAAAGTTTAAACTTGATCCCCATTTTTTTTTCTACTATGTAAAACTCTATTGCAATCTGACATATGTAGATGGCTAGTTGAGGAAAAGGATTGTTGAACAATTTTTGTATAGCAATCAAATTTCTACTACTCTTACCTAAGGACTATTACCTAATCCCTAGTAAAGGCACCAAAAACTTGTTTAGACCAAATAGAACTTGTATGCTCATAATAAAAATGGATTTGTCAATGATTTATAGAGATTTGATTTAATTAAGCTATCTTGCAAGTGCAGGAGGGTTGTACAAAGTGGACCTATAAGTCCAGATATCGTTCCCATAAAGATAAAAAGAACAAAGTTCAACTACCTAACTACTCCAAGTTCCAGCTCTGTTGAACTTCCATTCATAAAATTTTCAGTAAACTAACTAAATTCTACTATTTAAATTTCATCTATAATAAAGGAAAATTTAAAATGTAGACCCTAAACTGAACGATTATTGTTGGAATGACATTAGGATTTCACTATTGTGAAATTATCAATTCTTTATAACTATCATCTAATTCTATTATATCATGAATTGGAATGAAGCTGTCAAGAAGCTAAGGTAGTATAGTTTAGTTTCTCTCTTAAGCATCGTTTCATATAGAATCATGTTCATTTCTAAAACATGTCTAACCAACTACTGTAATTAGATTTTCTTTATAAGATCGGATATTTTCTTTTCCATACTTCATACCCATTTTCTTATAGTATGATTTCTTGCTTCCTAAGAGCGGGGCCATTTTCAGATTTAAGATGAATGATATCTCATCCTTGAGATCTTAAGGAATTCTTTCTTGAGTTCAGTCTAAACTAACACGGGATCAGATCATTCACTCCACTTCCAAGGAGAGATCTCTAATTGATTAAATTGATAGATCACTAAATTAATTCTCAAACCATGAGTAAATTTATGATTTATCTAAGTAATCTTTCAGAACTCATTAATTCTTCAATATTAGTCTAGCATTGTCATGCCACCCATTTCCCCCGCCTTGGCGGACGAAAGGGGCTGCGAGTCTTTACCGGGACTCTTTACCTGCTTGTTCAGACATTGGTGGGCCCAAGTCTTATAACTTTAACAAAATGTGATATACAAAGATACAAAATATAAAACTACCACCGTGGTGGTGTTTACAGTGTCATTATATACAGTCCTGAGTCTCGTTTACATATACATATACAAAACTGTGCATTTACATAATCAGAGTGCAGACCTACAAGTGATGGACCTCTACAAGTGTGCTGGCCCAGCAATATGCGGAAGATCGCGGACGTCCACCCCTATACCTATACGGATAAAAACTCATTGCTAAGCTGCAGCAGTAGGAAACAGGACCTATGTGTACACATGCATTGATATACTTTGTCGCATCTAACATGTAAATCTGATGCAGAGATATCAAAATTTTCATGAATTCATATAACAAACTAATACACATACTTGGACTTATAGCAGGCTTATACTTATTCAAATCTCCCGTAGGAGTTACAAAGCTTATACTATATAGAGAGGTACCCATTAGGTATCTGAGCTTATACTTATACAAAGAATTTTGTGATTACATTCAGTAGAACGATGTACTTTACTTTAACTCTTATTCGTCATTCAGGTTCTTATCATATAATTGTTTTGACTACTTAGACCGATGACAAGAAATGAGTAGGATGACACAATAAATTGCAGAGAGGTCTTGTCGTCTTGGGAATGTGCCGTGAAGTCACCAGAAGCCTTTGGTCGAGAGATGCTGCACTGCCCGCGTGGCGGTATAATGTAGCACTAGCAAGAGTGTCGAAGCCTTTGATCAAAGATATATGCGCCCCACGTACTTGAAATGTGGTAGCACTAGCAAGAGTGCGAAGCATAGAGGCACCCTACGCAGGGTGTCGTAGCACTAGCGGGGAGTGCGGGTAATTTAATACGGTGTAGCGGTCCTACAATTGTATGTATTCGATTTACTACCTTATGCGGGGCATTACTTTTGCCAACATAGAACCTTAGCGAGGTGGAGCTTAGGTGAAGTGCGGTCGTTTTCATAGTTTCATTCTTATTTGAACCCCGGATTAATCATTTATTTGGGACACCTATACCCTCGGTGTGCGAATTTGAGCTTAACGATGTAAAGGAAGATAAAAAAAGTGTTTGTAGAGTAGTGGTACGATACCATACAGTTGGTACCGGTACCAACTAGTGGTGGTAGGGTACCACTTTGATTGATATCATTGCCACTTGCCTACATAAGTAAAGTCACCACCCCTATTTGGTAAGCGGTGCCAGTCGAACTACCTAGAGTGGCGGTTGGCCTTCTTTACCTCACTTTTCTTCAATACCACATTTCCTCAATTGCATCCTACATCAAAACCCACCTGGAGTCACCAAACCTTACTACAAACACTTGTAATGGTGCCCCAGAACTTCTTATAACCAAACCTAAACAAAGGATCAAGAATCTATACAAAGTTCACAAATCTATACAAAACCACACAACAATCCATACCGTCCACAAAAATAGGAAGGATTCCATATTTATCTTGAGCAAACTGGGTTTTTCAACCCAACTTCCAACAAATCTAAGGGTTATGATGGGTTCCTAACAAACCACCCCAGAAATGGAACATCCTAATAACCATACAAACATCCAAAAATCCATAAAAATGTGGATTTCCATACTTCCAATACCATTCCTCTTCTTCTTAGCTGTAGCTGTGCCTTGCTTCCTCCTGCCTTGCTTCTTCATCTTAAGTCTTCTATACTCCTCCTCTTAGTTCTTCACGTTTGGGTCTCAAAAATGAAATTAGATTTAGTCTCACCCACTTTTATAAATTTTCCTTTTATTTACCCTAGGTCTTAAATCTGCTCCCTATTACAAATCAAGTTCATCTTCTTTCACTTTAGCCCTACTCTTGTATATATTGGGCACATGTGCATTTGATAATTACAATTTTCATATATGTTGTTTTCAAATTCAGTTTTAAAATTTTCTCACTTAGCAAAATAACAATTACAAAAATTTAAATTATACCTCTGAAATACTAAACATGTTGAAAGCGACTAGGGTATATTTCGAGAATTTATACCGAAATGCGTGAATCCATACTTTCGGGGAATCTCCAACTCTGCATCTTTCGGAGGACCTCACAGAAATCAAAGCGGAATAACAATCCTTTTATGGGTATAAATTACTTCAACATGGAACAATTCACTTCATGAATAACACATCATTGAATAAACTCTCAAATTCTCGATCTAAACCTCTTTCTAATTGTGCAGGAAAGACCATAACTAACATCAGATCTTCCCAAGCGAAAGTTGTGTTTCCCGAAAACTGAATCACAGTAAACATTGAAACACTGATCAAGAAATTTCCAATGCAACTGTAATCAACTAAAAGAAATGAATTCTAGCTTTTATCTAGAACTTTGTTAGATTCCAAACTTGATGTCAGATTGATCTTCTTAATTTAGCTCCAACCGAAACTCTTGAACAATTCCTTTGTTTCAAGTCGGTAAACAAATTGAAATTCTACACTAAATCTAATCTCGAAGAAAAGAAAAAATAAAAAAAAGAAAAGAAAAATATAATGAGTCCTCGGCTCCCCCCGGATGTTACGGTTTTCCACCGTATTTGCCTTGCTTTCCTCTAATGTTTCTATTTATGGGGCTTGAAGTTTGGGCCTAAATTCGAGGCTACATTGTGGATCCTCACGGCCATATTGCATTCTACGTCTCGCCACAGAAAGTGTAGTTGTGATAGAGTTTACTTTATTGCCTGTTGTAGCATGCGGTAGTACATCGACCTACTCCATATTGCATCCTTCTTGAATTGGTCATTGAGAAAGTTTATGTGGTTGTGACAGTAATTGTTTCTTCAACCTATTTATTCTGTCGCGACAGAGTTTCCTCTATTACGATAAACCTTTCTTTGGCTCTTTGACAATTTGTCTTGCAAGGTCTGTCATTTTATCCATTCTATGTCGCGATAATCTCATGTGTGTTTACTGGAACATTTATGTTGCAACATTGTTTCTGTGCAGCTTCTTCAAATATGTGTCATGACCCAATTTTTATGTATGCTTGATGTATTTATTGTTCTTGTTACCATGATGTTTCTTGTATTGTCGACATTCCCTATCGTGACCGGAAAATTAAATAAATGAGTCTTATCTCCATAGCCTAATTTCATGCGGCTTCATTTTGATGTTGCGACATAGTCTATTGGTGTTGTAGATGTTTTCTATTGTGACTAAGTTTTTATGTCGCGATAAAAAATTTTGTATTTAGCTCATCTTTGTGTTGCGACCCAGTTTGTTATGTCGCGACAAGACTTCTCTTCCTTGTGTTGTAATCTTTGTCGCGACATGGAAAAGTCTGTCGTGACCTTGTTTATCAGTGTTCATCTTATCTCTATGTCGCGACCTTAAGATCCCTGTTGCGACATAAAAATATCTCTTCAGCTTGAAGTATGTCACAACATTGAACTCTTTTGTTGGAACTAGGTCAGTTCACTAAGTCAGCATCACTTGTCGCGACTTTGTTTCTCTATCAGGACCAAAATCTTGTCTTTCAATGTCACGACATTCATTACCTTATCCTGACATAACTTCTTCATACAGTGTCACAACATAGATTGCCTTGTTGCGAGAGAGGTCTTTCTTTTGCGTATTCTTTCTTTCTCAACGGGCTTTTCCAATTTGCAATAATCAGTGTCGCGACAGGAGAAGATTACCTTAAACATAGATCTATACTTTCATTATCACATGACATAAACGATATACCACGGTATTCTTCTTTGTATTGCTATTTAATTTCTTGTCGACATGATATGTGCGACATAATCTACCTTTCTTCCTCTTTCTAGTGTTGCCTTGGGAGCTTTTATGTAGCGACAGGTTCTTCACACAGTGTTAACATCTAGGCGACCTTGTCGCGACATTATCTTTCTTTGTCTTAGTTGACTTGTTCCCATGTTCTATCACGACCATTTGTCTTTTGCCGTGACATAAGCTCCCCTCTTCCACATATTGGATACTTTATGTTGCGACAAAAGAAATATTGTCGTGACATATTTGCTTGGACATTTGTCGCCACACACAAAACTTTGTCGCGACATAGACTGCTGCAATTGCTCTTTTTCTCTTCTTTCTTGCTAAAATTTTCTCCTTTTTGAATTAAAACCTGCAAAACACAAAGTTGGTGAATAATCCATAATTTGGCATTAAAACAAATCTGAATATACTAAAAATAAGCCAGAAAAATGGATTAAAAATATATGAGTTTAAGACTCATCAAATTCCCCAAAACTTAAAGTTTTGCTTGTGCCTAAGTAAAGAAAATAAAATTTTGTTTGTCCTTAAACAATTCAGCTTTATTTTTAGGGACAGTTTTATGCTTTCTAGTGCAATCCTTTTTTAATCAACTTCCTAAATTGAAACTAGTTAGTTGCAGCATGGTTTCAAATTTGGTTTCAATTGAAGTCAGGAAACATTTTAATTCTTTAATCATGAAACAAACTATGTTCTAAAAATGTAAACAATTCAGTCAATTCATCCTGATCTGTGAGTGTGTGATGGTCTTCTTTCCCTTTCTCTTTGGAAAAATTAGCTAATCTTCTAGGGCCTAACACAGTTCCTATATATCATTTTAAGTCCTAAATGCTTGTTTTTCATGTTAGTCTCCACTAATGTAGGAAAATACAACCTTTAAGATCAATTAGGTCTTTTAGGCTTAAAGACGGCAGGTTATTGGGTGAGTAATTGGAGAATTTAGGCTAAAAATTACCAGTTCCAATCTTCACTTTTTGCATCTTTGTCTTTCCTTCATCCCTTTCTTTTCTACTGATGTCAAAATTTTTCTCCAAACGATCTTGATGTATCATGCGCCTTCTCTCATCGTGGTAATTTATTTGCCAGCTATCATTCTTATCAAATCAGTTTAGATAGAAGCCCTTTTGCTTTTCTTTTCACTTGTCAGATTTTTAGGAATAGTGCAATGTTTTTGTCTTTTAGGCTTTCTACCACTCTTAGAGAACTTTGGGTTAGCAACTCCATACAGTTGGCATTAGGGTACTAGTGTTGAAATACCCTATAGACTTAATTGTTCAAGGAGGAAGGCCACACGACCACTATTCCAATTTGACAATGTACAATCTTTGAATTATTCTTTGCATTTGTTTCTTTTCCTTCATTTGTTCTTTTCTTTCTTCCATCCTTCATTCTTGCTTTTCCCTTCAAATCAATATAAAATTCCCCCATTATTGTCCTTTTCTGCATTTTGAGGTTCTTTTCCTGAAACCTGAGCAATAAAGGGTTCTTTACTATAGGACTAGAATAAAGGAAGGGTTTGAGGTTTCTAATAGTTGGTTCAATGAAGAAATTAGCCAATCTGGCTTAATTCTGGAACTAGGGTGTATGCTTGTGCATATTATGAGGGTAGGCTTGAAAGGCTCAAACTTCCAAGGATGGCCTGTATCACTTCCTGTTAGTAGTCTTGCCTAGGATTTCGCCTTGACTAATAATCTAACAAATTCTAGGACATTCGACTATTTGACTGTGAATGAACCCAGAAGATGTCCCTAATTTTTTCACAATTTGTTAAGGACTCACTTTGATCATGCTGTTTTGAGTTTTCTTGACCTTGTTTACACTGGCGGTCTCAAAAAGTCTTATTTGTGTTTCCTGTGAGTACATCTTCTTAAAATCTAATCATTCCAACTTTGTTGGCTAAACTACAACTTCATTTTTCCAATTAGAGTTAGCTGCCACAATGCATCTATCGAGGTGGTTTGGTTTGAATTTTGTTGTCGTGTTTGTTTTAATCAAGTGAAGTTTATTTTGATCATGATTCAAGCTCACAATAATAAACACAACCACCGATTCATCAGTCATTTCACCCAAACATGCTACAACAATAACAGTTTGAAGTCGGTGATTTGGTTGCTTCCTTTATTCAACCAAGCAAATAAATCATGAAGCAAAGATAATTAATCATTTTTGATCAAAAATACAAGTGCACAAAATTTTACCTGAAAATCTTTATTTTATTAAGAATGGGCTTTCAATACAAAGAGGATGAGGAGATGGAAAAGGTAGGATATTGTTTATTTTTTATTCCTTGCAGCTCTCTCCTTGGCTGCTTCCATCCTTAGATATTCTTCCACCTCCTTTACTGGGGCGAGTTCCTTTTTCCTATTGTACTATGATTTTCATTTTTTCTTGTTTACATTTATGATACAGAAGGGCTACTCAATTGAATGCGGTTTGATGTGGGTATGGGTGGGTGTAACACCTGCGGGGACTATAATGTAGGATACCAGTGAGTTAGGATTGCAATAAGGTACCTTCTTGCTGGACCACTGTCACCATTGCCTAGTCTAGGATCTTGGCATTTGCTCTAAATAAGTTCATTGCCTCGTAGCTAGGATTCGGGAGTGTCATGTTGTTTTATCTTCTCAGCTCATCAGCGAAAACTGTTGTAGTGACTGACCATTCATCTGCAATTGTTATCTCTTAGAAGTCCATGCTTACCTTCAGGCATCTCTATCATCAAATGCTCCTTTGTGTCCCTTTTCTCTATTTCTATTTTCCACTCTTCATCCCTTTTCTTCAGCGCATCCTCTAAATTCTTGTCCCTTCTTCTGAGCTCTGCATCAAAATACTCATCCCTGAGCTGAAGCTATGTCTTTAATTTACTATCTCTTTCTTTCAATTCTTGCATATAGACCGGCCATTCTATCAATTGTGTGATTTTGTTACGCGAGAACTTTCGACTGTTCTTGATGAGTTTGTCTTAACTTTCACGGGGATGCATTCAGTGGCTTTGACTCCAAGCTTACGATTGCATTCATTAGTTTCCCATTTTGCTCAGTTACCTTAATTCTTTTTCTTCTTCTGTTTCTTTTTCCTTGCCCTTCCTTCTATTCTTTGGTCCTTTAGTTATACCGGTTAAGGTCAAAGGGGAGGCTCTGGGGTAGGTTTTCTTGGTCCTCCATTCTTTGTCAACTCCCCCTTTGATGCAAAGTCTGGTTATTATGGCTAGGTGTGGAATCATCCCCCTGCATTTGCTTTCAATGTAACCCAAGATAGACTTTTCAATAATTTTCCCACATTTATCTTGTAACCCTTGTTAATGCGTAGGGAGGATTGCTTCCTCTCTTCTCAACATTGGTGCTTAGAGACTATAAGGACATAACTAATAAAGTAGAACCATACCTTGGCTTCTTCAATCAGGTCTCATCTAGCAATGGATTTAAAAGGAGTTTTCTTTGTCCCTTTCCATTTTCCTTTTCCAGCCATGAGTAGGTCTCTTTGGTGGTCTGGTTCGCCGTTGTTTCTTGAACTTAGAACCATCCTTTTACACCCTCAGATTAAACAATCTATTTATCTCTTCTCTATTGAACTCTACCCACTGTCCTCTGACATATACTCTTTTTCCTTCTTTCTACACCATATTTGCGAAAAGTGCTTTGTAAAGAGGCATAACCAGGTTCTTTGTGTTCACCCAGTGATTGCCATCCTCTTTTCCAACATTTCAGCAAAATGAGAGATAACCTTTTTAAACCCTCTTTCGGCAATGAAGCCTCTGTCTTTCAGACTTCCTTCCATTAGAGCTACTACTTTTTCTTAAATAAAGTTATTTGCTCTTTCTTTCGCTTTTAACTGCTTCATCGGCTCCTTTTTTCTTTTTCTTGATTCTTCTCCTTTCTGTTGTTGCTTTTCTTTTTCATCTTCACTATCCTCAACTTGTACAACTACTACTTGAGAACCTTGTTCCATTTGATTTTCCAACTCAGTGTATTCTTCCATGATTTCATTGAGGTTTGGTCGAGTGGTAGAATGTCGGACATGGTAAGGAGTCGGGACTTGAGTTCTAGGGTTTTAGAATGAGATGGTGGAAGTTTAATTAGAGATTGAGAAGGTTGAGAGTTTGTAGAGAAGGTGGCTTTCATTTTTCAAAAAATATTTATTTATAAGCCAACTGGTTGATCTTGCCCTACATTTAATGTCGCGACAACATTGCCCTAGGGTTTGTTTTATCATTAATGCTCTGTCGCGACAAACAAAAATAGTTGTCACGACACAATGTTAAAAAAAAAAAAATTTTAGAGACAGAGTCGTTCAATTATGTCGCGACATAGAAAAATATGTTGCGACATTTCCTTTAGTGTTCTTTTGGTTATGTAATACGCGATGTGGAGGTGTGTTCACGACATAAACTTCCCCCTTTAAATTTGCTTCCCTATTCAGTGTGTCACAACACATAAGTATGTTAGGCATTAATCGAAGAGTTTTTCTGAATTTTCATCTTTCTCTTTTCTCTCGTAAAACATTCAAAGCAACATCCTCTCTTATCCTATAATTATTGGAGTTCATTTATTAAGTTCTTTTACAATTTGATGAATTTTCTGATCGGTTGATATAATATGTGTGAATCGGTTTGAAATATTAGCAGGGGAACCCTTTGGGAATGGGTCGATGATGATTGTTATTTTTCTGCACAAAGTGGAAGAAGAATGCCATAGTTAGAAATCTTGAATTTGATTGGTATTATTCTTTAGCAAATTTGTTCCAAGTACTAGTGCAGTGTACTGCACAGCCAAAGGTATATCTTGCTCTTTATTTCGAGGAGGCTCTATCACACGAGATGAAGTCCTAAGGGTACGGAGAAGTTCCTTGTGATATCAGTGAGATTTATTTGAACTAATGAACTCTGAAGAAGATTACTTAGATAGATCATTAACTTACTCATTGTGTGAGATAGTTGGATTAAGTATCAGTTCAATAATAGGAGTTTCTCTCTCTAATAAAATGATTTTGATCCCATGTTAGCATGATCAATCCCAGGAATGGAGAATTTCATCACCATTGAAGGATGAGGTGCCAATTAAATTGGAGAAGGCTTTAATATCCTATCTATGAGGGCAAGAAGTCTTGAGTCCTAAGATTTGGGTGTGAAGTACTAAGAAGGAAAAATACCCAGATCTTAGAAAGTGGATTATGTCTTACATGTAACTGATTAGACCCATGAGTCCGAAAGGAACATGAATCTCTAATTAGTGAAATGTATGGTTAAGGGAGAAATCCAAACTATACTATAATGCATCTTTGACAAATTCAACTTTCAAACTAATGAAAACTAGCTATGACTCAAAAAATGATAGAAAAATGACAAATTATTCATTGGTCTATTCCTAGTAATATAGCAGTGAACTTAAAATCCATTAAATTCTTTATGTATTCTAGTGAAATTATTTTAAAATGTACTTACATTAGTTCTCTCTCATTTTGTGGGTTGGAAAGTAGGATCTTAAGTAGTTAGGGTAGTTAATCTTTTAGTTTTATCGTAATCCTCGTGAGGAACGATATCTGGACTTAAAATCAACTTTTCTTACTTGTATTTTGTACTTTGTTGATTTAGACCCAAACTCATTTTATTGAATCCATTTTACAAAAAGGCCAAACACATATTTTAATCAAAATCGGTCCTGCCAAAGCAGTTTTAAGTCGTTGCAGGTGATTCGAGTTCTTGGTGGCAGTATCAATTTCTTAATATATTTTGGTCTATATGATGAAATACAGTTCAGCCATCAACAAGTTTTTAGCGTCGTTGCCGAGGACTTTAGTTAGTCTTTGGTAGCCGTGTCGAAAAATTGGTCCAACGAGTTACAGGCGCCATTGCAGAGTTGGTGATGAGTTGAGATCATGTTCTAACCAAAGAGAGAATAATTTGGACATTTTTATTCTATTTTATCATAAATTTAAAAAATAAATCCCACAAAAATAGTTTGAATAACGATGGCGGAGTTAAAATTTGCTTAAATATTCTATATTAAGTGGATCATTTGTTTCCCACATATTTAATTTAATCTAAGTGTGTTTCTATTTCAGGAAGATTTTAAATGCATAGAAAACCAAAAGCAGATTTACCACCTTTGGATATGATTGAGAAAACATGAGTCGAGGGGAAGTTCTGGTGATAATCTACAAATATGGAGAATGAGAAATATTACAACCTATTCAAAAGAAGCGACGGATAGGCCTCAAAGGCAAATGACTTTGCATGGAGACACTGAGCCTGTTATTCAAGATGAGTACTCTATTGTGGATCTTTGCGTGAAACCAGCGATTTTAAACTCGGCATTAAGATCCCACTGATAATTTTACTTGATCAGTTTGATGGGCATCGGTGAAGACCTAATGAACATATGGGAAGGTGGGGATGGCTAACAGATCATTTGATGGGGTGGGACTAAGTGATCAGGCTACAGTTCTTTCCCATTTAACTGAGAGATGTGGCAGCAACTTTGTTTGAGTCACTTCTTGTTAAATCAGTAACAAATTGGGAAAAGTTGGTGGAGGCCTATATGATCATATTTTCCCTCAAACACTGACGTTTGAAAGGAGAGGAGAAATCATAGTCTTCAAACAGGGGGAGGATGAAAGTATCTACAATGCATGGAAGAGATATAAGAGACTACTAAAAAGATGCCCTATGCATGGAATAGATATGACCACTCATATGGACATTTCTACATTCCATGAATTAGCCTCCAAAGGGTATAATTAAGCGGCTTTGTTGTGGGGTTTCAAAGAAAAAGTGTTGAGGAGGCAAGGCAAGGCGGTGGGGCCTTGCCAAAGGCAACTACAAAGCTGCATGCGAAGCCCCCGGGAGCGACGACGGATTGAAGAAGTGGTGTAATTGAGCTTAATCGAATGACTGCCATAGAAGCAAAGTTGGATGCATTAATGAACAAGTTTGGAAAAAATTAGAGAAGAATGCACACGACACTTAAAGTGGGGACAGTAGATGAAGGAGAGAAAAGAAATAGTGCTGAAGAGGGACCAACCCATGAGGATCCCAACCAAGTTGATTAGGCACAATACCTCAATGCCAATAGGGTGCACTTTTAAGTGACCTGACTTGCCACTCACTACACACGAGCACTTTCGGGAACCATGAGAATTTCTCGGATGGAGGAGGAGCACAACAAGTTTAAGGAGCACGGACGGAAATTTAAACTAATATCATGTCTACGCTTTGGGTTCTAACCTTCTGACAACAAGTAGAATGATGCATGATCGGGCGAGAGGAGATCTAAATTCCTTTGGACCAGATGCTTTGCTCATGGAGAAACTAAGAGGTTGCTAAACATACATAGCGAAGTTTACTGGCTACTCTTGTAGTAGCATTCTAGGCAAACATGACTATGTTTCGAGGCCCGATACCAGCCTCTTTGAATGCGGAACTGAAGTAGAGGCGTTTGGCCCTAGCCATGCGGGAATCCAGTCCGGGATGCATTCCCCCATTGTTGGCCCCAAGGAGATCCGAAGGATTGCATCGAATTAACTCTAAGAAGTGGCGAAACTAGAAGAGAAGAAATGAAGACTAAGGAAGAGAAACATGCGAGAAATTAGAAGAATTGAAATTTGATTTCCAAAAATTGCTAAGAAGATAGAACAGCAAATGCAAAAAAGGCAACAATTAGAAGGAAATCTAAGGAAGAAGGAAGGGTTAAAGCTTACAATCCTCAAGTTTCCAGTCCTCTACCTAAGGCTGCGAGAAGAAGCGAAGCTTGAAGAGCAATTCTCTAGATTCTTATGTTCAAGAAGATAGAATCAATATCCCTTTTTTTGAGGCGTGACTCAAATGCCTCTCTATGCAAAATTCATGAAGGATATTGAAAAAGAAAAATTGCTGAAGGAATTTATTAGGCTTGTGAAAAATACGGATCAATGGCTTCACTATACATGACAAAATTAGGAATTATAATTATGACTTGCACTATGCGGTCTGGAACCGGCATCAACAGTGCTATCTTTGGTTAAGACTCAGGTTTAGGGAGCTTACTCCACAGCCATATTGTAGATGGCAGACATAACCTTGGACCAACCTGAGGCCATTCTTGAAGATGTGCTGATCAAAGTGGGAAAGTTCATTTTCCCAGTGGACTTTGTAGTTATTGATATAGAAGAAGACAAACAAGTCCCACTGCTGTTAGGAAAGCCTTTCTTAGCAATAGGAGCAACTTTGATCCATATGAAGAAAGGAGAACTGACTCTCAGGGTTGGAGATGAGGCAGTGCACTTCAATCTCAATCACGGTTTAAAACAGCTAGAACTTATTAATGTGGTGTGGATTGTAGAAGCAAAAGTCCATCGGTTACGAGCGATAAATGATTTAACCAATTTTGGAGTTCAAGAAATGAGAATAAGATGAATTTCAGTATCTTAAGAAACTTTAAAGTTAAATTTCTAGACTCATTTAAATTAAAATATGTAGTACTTAGTATTTGAAGAAAATAGATGGAAAAATTAAACGGTTATGAAGAAAGCCTATTGAAGTAAGCTTCTGAAGCTCAGAGGTTTGATTCTAAAGAATTGCCTAAACATTTAGACTACAGTTTCTTGAAATATTAGAAATAGAAAAGAAAGTGTGTTTCAAATTGGATTGGCGAGCTTGAAACAACCTTTGGAGATGCTCATAAAATGCAGGCAATAGCTTAGTCGATGGATGATCTTAAAGGAATGGGTCTTATATCACGTATGCAAGATCCTTTTAGAGGAGAACTAAAACCTACATAGAACATCAAGAAGGATGAATCTAATGAAAGAAGTAGTCGGAAAAGAAGTATTGAAATGGCAATGGGGCTTCATATATGTTTCTGGAACAACCCTTGGGTGAGCGCAGTTCATATGGTTCCCAAGAAGGGTGGATTCACTATGAATAAATGAAAGAATGGTTGAGTTCTAAAAGTGTGGGATGGAAATTGTGTGTATAGACTATAGAAAACTAAACTGCTTTGCTAACATAAGGATATTATCATACACATTTCATTGTGTAAATCTTTGGATAGGTTAGCAGGGCACTCCCATTACTGTATTCTTGATGGATATTCTGGTTATAACCATATTGCTATAGCCTCAGAGGATCAAAAGAAAACTACATTTACATGTCCTTATGGCACCTTTGCTTTTAGAAGGATGCCTTTTGGATTATGTAATGCTCCTACCACCTTTCAAAGGTGTATGATGTCTATGTTTTCTGATTTGGTGGAGGAGGCTATGGAAATCTTTATGGATGACTTCTCAGTATATGGATCCAATTTTTAGAAATGTTTGGAAATTTTGGAAACGGTACTTTAGAGGTGCCAAGAATAAGAATAACTAAATTGGGAAAAATGTCATTTCATGCTATGAAAGTGTGTAGGGTAAAGATTGAATGGAGTGGAAGTAGACAAACAAAAGTTTAGCTATCATAAAAACTCTATTGCCACCTACTATGATCAAGGGGATAAGAAGTTTCCTGATCTTGGTTTTGAAGGAGGATTCATAAAGGACTTCTCAATCTCCAGGACCATATGTATTCTTGGAAAAGATGAAAATTTTGATTTTGATGAATCATGCAAATCTGCATTTGATGAAATTAAATCTAGATTAGTGAAACCACTTCGTAGTCCCATTGGAACAATGATTTCCTAAATTGTGTGATGCCAATGATTTTTGCAATGGGAGTTGTATTGGGATGAATGAAAAATTTGATGAGCCGTATCTTGTAAGCCAAACCTTCTATGAGGCATAAAGAGAACTACTCACACCCTGGAAAGGAGATGTTAGACATGGTACTTCCTTGTGAAAATTCAGGCCTTACATGTGGGATCTCATGTTATAATACATTGATCATGCTACAATTCAGCATCGATGGCAAAAAGGGCCAAACGAAGACTAATCGGATGGGTATTCTTGTTATAAGATTTTATCACAGAAGTCAAACGAAGGGTAGCTGACAATGTGATAGCTGATCACTTGTCTAGATTGGAAAAAACTGTTGAAACTGAAATAGGAGAATTTTCTGATGAACAACTATAAGCGCCCATTCAGGGGTCCCATTGACCTTTCGTTAACCTGAAATTTCTTTCTTAGGTTGTCTTACCTAAGTGGTACGAGACCCGTTACAACCTACCCATGGACAGGTTACTCGGCACCACTTCCATCGTCACTTACTTGGGATCGTTCATTTCATATCTAAATCTAAAATATGAAAAAGTAAATAATTACAGTTCTTAGGGGTCCGATCACATTACTCTTACCATAATTACATACTGGAGCTATTTATCTGATAGTCAAGAATTTATAAAAATCCTTTTATAAAAGCATTTTAAAATGTTTCAGGTACTAATGTCGACCTCCTTCACAATCAACGCCTCGTTGGAGCGCGTCTCCTAATACTGAGGGTCCCGACGAGGTGAGCAATGCCGGTAGAAAAATTTTCCTACAAGGCTACTCCTCACCCAATGCACATCTTATTAGCATACATACATCGAGCCACATTCCATACGAAAATGCAATCCTATGGGTGTTCATCTGTATGAGTTAGAGACTCCTCATACTAACTTTGAGTCCTAACTGAATCCCTCACACATGCAAATGCAAGTATGAAAACCAATCGTGGAGTGTTTCACCAATGACAACAAGTGGACAACCCTCAATATTTATTTAATTTTGTCAAATCCGTGTGTTTTGGTGGCAATTTAGAGGTCTCACGCGTAGCCGCCGGAACACTTTGCGAACTTTCTGTGGCTGATACATATGTCTAACCAAGAATAAAATTGGAGTCTTTCACCTAGGTGGGGGGGGGCGGGATCTACCCACATCTCACTTCACTGAGCACACAAAATTATTGTGTTATTTTCTTGCACAAAGCAGAGTCTCAATTTTGACATCATCCCTGCCTAGAGCTCACTACTCATTCACAGTGGTGGTGTATACTAATGCACACACACGACTTGACCAGTGCATATGTGAAATGCAATTATGTCATTTCATACTATAACATGTTACATGTAAAATGAAAATTACATGCAATGTTTTCAACACATGGATAACTTTACATATAATTTATCATATAAATTCATGTCAATATTACATTATAAGGATGCATTAACATGTTTCTATATATATTATTCAGTTTTGCAATAACCACAAAAGAAATAAGCGCACACACAATCTGAAAATTCAGCTGAATTGTAAGCGGTCTGAAAATTGATTAAGCGTTTAGAAAACAATCCAGAAAATTGAGACTCAAAACTCATAGAAAACGATTAATAAGTCTATTAACAGTCCGGAAAATTTAATTAAGTCTTGGGGTTCAATCCTCAGATCTTCAGAAAACATGTCATTAAATGAAGCACAGGTAGAAATAGTAGAGTAGAATTCTCTACCTCATGGGTTTGACCAATCAAAGATTTTGTTTACCCCGTATATGGTTCTCGAAGCGTGGGACTTGACTTTTATTCTTAATGAAAACCTCACAGTCTGTTTACGTAAATCTTAAAGAAATAAACCACACCTTTCCCTCTCTCTCTCTATGCCTTCTCTCTTTCTTTTTCTCCCCCTTTTCTTTCTTTTCTTCTTTTCTTCCTTTATCTTATCCACCCGCACTTTTGTTTACTCCTATCCCCTTTTCAATTCTTTCTTTCTCTTTCTATTTCTCCTTTCTCATTTTCTCTTTTCTCTTTCTGTTTTTCTCATCACCCATATTGATCAAAAGTGGGGGAAACCTCCCCCCACTTTCCCCATGCCACATGTCATTCTCTCAATTTTCTTGATGTTCTTGATTTTTCTTTTCCCATAATTTTCCTATTTAACACTTGGCTCCATGTTAGCCATTCTGGTATACATGGCCCCATGCCATGTGTAATTCCCCTAGGGTGCCATGTGGCATCCATGATCATGTCATGTGTCACTGACCTTTCGGTACCAGCGTGAAATTTCGTTTGTCGAAATTCTGAGAGTCGGCGTGGTAACTAGATTCCTTGAGACAAATTCAATGATAGTGGTTGTCCTCTAGATCTAGAAAATTTCAATTTTACCCAGAGTACCATTTGCCCTTGCCCCCGAAAACTAGTTTTGTGGGGGTTTTTTACATTCTTACTCCTTAACGAGAATTTAGGTCTAGAAATTCACATCTAACACACAAACACATGCATATGCGTAATATTCTAGTGCCAATATTAGACCACACTTTTCTATCCTCGATGAGTGATGGGTGGCATGTGATGTCCTCGTTTCAGTAGTACTTCTCAAATATTAGTTTCCTTTTCTGGCCTTGCAGATCTTGTGCAATACAGTCTGACTATCCAAGATCACATGCTGGTGTCCTCCTCGAAGATCTTGTGGTATCATGAGTAATCTATTTGATCAGCTGCATTAGATGGATGCGGAGTATACTTCGAGCATGGAGGCGTGGAACACCTCATAGACACACGATAAACTGGTGGTAAGTATGTAGATATTCAAGCCCATGCCCGCCCCTCTGGAGTACCTTGAGATTTGATATACCTCAATGCCTTCCCTCACTTGCCCAGAATCTAACCACTCCCTCTCTTGAGCTCATGAGAAGACACTGATCTTGCCTCAGAACTCTAATGGTCAGCGTAGTTCTTTTGCTAGCTCTGAGCCATGAGAAGGCAACCATGTCAAATCCCACACTCAAAGGTGTCTTTAATCGAATCAGACAGGTAGTGGGCATTTCTCCCATCTATCCAAGAAATTAGAGTGCCTGGCCTCCCATATAGATGCCTCTTGTTGCTATCTGTATACTCACGATCCTTTGTTATAGGCGGAATTCCACTAAGTGTCGCTCCACGGCTACCTTAAGATCGGGACATGCTCCTGACATGTCCTTTAAAATCTATATGGTCTTCTCTTACTGACCATCTGTCTGCGGATGAAACGCAGTACTTATCATCAACTGTGTCCCCATAGCCTTTTGGAAACTCTTCCAAAAGTGTTCCATAAACCTGGGATCCTGTATGATACTATGAACATTGGTACTCAATGTAGCAGGACAATCTCTCGAATATACAACCAATAGAATTCCTCAGGTGTGAGAATTAAATACACTTTGCTAGAAAATATGTGATTTGGTAATTGGTCCACTACTCGCGTACCGCATCATGCCTCCGTGGTGTCAGGTAGAGAAGTAAGATTTCAGTCATCGTGATGTGTGTTGCAACTTCCACTCGGCTACCTCCAGTGGCTGGAGTAGCCATGCTAGCTTTTGATGCTCGGCCTTGACCTGCTGACACATGAGACACCGTCGAACAAAATCTCCAACATGTCACTTCATTCCGCTCCAATAATACTGGCGACGAAGATCTCGGTACATCTTCATGCCATCTGGATGCACAGCAAAACGGGAGTAGTGGAACTCCCAGAGGATCTCCTCTCTCAAATTGGTCGGTTAAGGGGAACCGACTCGTCCCACATACGAGAGCTACCATACGTGTGGATGGCCCGGCCTTTGTCACCGATACATAATTTGTACCCGGTCCACGATGGGCGGTATCGTCTGCCCGCGGGACTCACCTGCTGCAGTAGGGGCGGCGTAGCCACCAAACTCCAATGTCGCGAGCTGATCCTTTATCTCGCCGTGGCGCCGCGATCTCGGCGTTGCCCGCTCTTAGGAAGCTACACTGGCGGCCTCACGTGACTTGGGTGAGGTGCATTAGCCCTTGCCTTACGGGATGGTAATGCAAAGTGGCAAAGTCATAGTCCTCCGGATACTTCATCCATACAACGATTTGCCTCATGTTGAGGAGTCTCTCACTATGTGGCTCCTTCACTTGATTCTTGTGGTTTGAAAAGCCTGCTTCAAAATGTTCCATACCCGAATCTGAAGGCCAAAACTGAACCAACTCCAGGTCATGTGTAGGGTAGTTCTGCTCATGATTCTTTAGCTGTCTGAAACCATAAGGTACAACCCTCCCGGACTGCATCAGGACACATCCCAGTCTGTCGCTAGAGGCATCACAATACACCGTGTACCTCTGTCCACATTGGGACCCCTTCGAATATATGGTGAAAATAAGCCTCCATTTTCAATTCTGGAATGCCTTCTCTCCCAGCGGTCGGTTAAACCAGGCAGTCCTTCACGGTCAATCTAGTCATAAGTGTTGCTAGCTGGGAGAGAAACTCGACCTCTGTAGTACCCCGCCCGATCCCAGAAACTCATTATCTCGAAGACTGCTCCGGCCTCTCGACTCATAACGGCCTGACCTTCTAAGGTCTACTAACACACCTAAAGCCGACATGGCGTGTCCCCGAAGAATTTCTGGTAGCCAAAACTCACACTTACTAAACTTGCCACAGCGATGGTCCCTAAGTGCACTGGAGAACAATCTCGAATAATCCTATATACTCCTCCTCAATTTGTGAGTAGATCGAGTTATCGTGTAAGACCACGACAAAGTGACCCAAATAGAATTTAAAATACCTATGCATGAGATCCATGAATGTCGTTGGAGCATTCATCAATCCGAAAGGCATCATAGTGAACTCGAAATGCCCATACCGCCTCCTAAACGCTGTCTTAGGGATATCAGCCTCTTAAACTCTCAACTAATGATAACTGGTGTGAAGATCTATTTTAAAGTAGACTTGCACCCCTCTCAGCTGATCAAAAAAATCATCAATCCTCGGTAAAGGATATCGATTCTTGATCGTAACCCTATTCAACTGTTGATAGTCAATGCACAGTCGAAGGGTCTTGTCTTTCTTCTTAGCAAATAAAACCATAGCGCCCCATGGTGAAGTGCTCGATCAATAAAGCCTTGTCGATAGTTATATAATTGGACCTTGAGTTTCTCATATTTCGGTAGATGCCATCTATGAAGTCATAGAAATGGGACGTGCAGGGTGTAGCTTTCAATGACAAAGTCCACATCCTATACGGAGGTAATCTCGGTAGCTCATCTAGAAAAACATCCCCGTACTCCTGAGCCACAGAAGGTGGGACTCAAATCCATCATCTTCTAGAATTGAGCTTTATTAGCCCTGTATCCTCCACCTTAAGTCATGCATTGTTTGGGGTAAAGCATCATGCTTCTCCCCCTGAAAAATCACACGAACACTGTCCCGTGTGTAGGCAGTAATCCTCCTACTATCCACCGATGTGTGACTGATGTGCCATCAACTTGATCCATGCACGAATGACATCAAAATCCGATACTAATCATGCTTGATCTATAGTAATTAGAATCCCTAAGACCATCTAACTCCCACAACCTCAACATATACGATCCAATCCTCACCTAGTCCTTAGGGAGGAACTCACATGTAACAACTATTCCAAGGATTCCACCTCTAAGCGCGGAACATCCATACTAGATCACGTGACAAGGGATATGATGCCTTTGAGATCAATAATATCTTTCCATAGGTGGGCGGAAACATGCCTTGTATCACTTGGCGATCAAGCTGGCTCGGTCTGTGGTGTGATGGTGTAGACATGCCCCTAGGTCATTAAAGTCTCGGCTCGTGAGCCTGTCGCCGACCTGGGCCACACCTTGGCCTCCTCAAAACATACGTGAGGCACATGTGCAGCACCTTGAGACTAATACTGGTCCCTCTGGTCCCTCTGGCCCGTACTGGGGTGAGAATGAACAAATAGTGTCTATGCCTGTCCCACTAATGATAGGGTAGGGTGTCTCGTATCGCTTCTCATGTCGGGTTGATGGGGAAACATGTCATTTGTGGTGAAACCACAATTACAGCCTTAGCCACGATATGACCCAGTCCTTGAAATCCCCGTGGAATAGAAGTCTTACGCTTCTTTTTAAAGACTAGAAAGAAGGCTGATCTCTTCCTCATGCCACTAGCAACCATCTCTCGGATGCTCTGGTGCATCTGTATCTCTACTACTACATGGAAAAGTTGTCACGACCATGGTATGTCATATAGGAAAAAATCACAATCTTTTGAGATGGACAACTTCAGGCCATCCTCAAACTTCCTTACCTTGGCCATATCTGTGGCCACATAGTCATCCCCGAAACGTGTCAATTCGGCGAACTTGGCTACGTACTCGAGCACAGTCATACTTCCTTGCTTCCAACTCTCCTTGGAACTCAGACCTTTGCATTTTGCGAGATCTGGAAAAACTTACCCGTGAAGAGCTCTCTAAACTCCCCATGTGTCGTCTGGGATCCACCCGAGGCTCTAACCTAATCCACCATATCAGGACTCACCCTTTATTTGAAGTGTGGCTGCTTTGATCCATAATAGCATGAGTGATATCATCTTTAAATCCTCTCAACCTGTTGAAACCAATTATCAACCACCACTAGATCCTCTCCCCAGGTGAATGTCGGAGGATGATGTCTTATAGTAGTTGAGATTATCATCCTCCACGGCCTTTGTTGCACTAGTCAGTTGCAATAGTGGCAGCCACAATGCTCGCTTGCTGTGGTGGCAAAGCCAGTGCCTGCTTTATAGGCTTGTAGGTCGAACCTGAGTGGTGGTTGACGATTTTCTGTGTAGACTGACCTCGTCTTCTTCCTTGATTTTCCATCTACATAAGTCAAAGAGCAAACTGAGATTTCTTTTCTTGTCTAACTAGTAGTGTATGTGCCACTACTAATAGACCTCAATATCCTGAACTATCACGTTTATCTAGTTCTTCGAACCCCTAAGGTTATGTTTTCTAACCTAGTGTCCATCTTTTCCTATATACATTCTTTCATGTATATAATTCAAGCAATTTATAACACCTGATCACGATTAAATGTTAAGCACAAAACACGCAGCACGCGTGCATGATCAAACCCGTGCCACAGTCCTGGTATTCGTATACCTAGCTCGATACCAAGCGTAATAGCCCCGGATTTTCGAGGTCAGATTGTGACGAATCCAGCTTCCAGTGGAATTTAAATGTGAGGTCGTCTTACTTTAAGTCTTTGTATAAACTTGTGGCCTTCCAACAAACTGAGGTGTCAAGCGAATTGTCGTTTTATTTTTAATAACTTAAAACCTTTAAGCTTGTTCATTCATATAATGTTAAACATTTACTTGTACTATATTCTGTGGTAAAGTTAGAAATATAATATGACTTTCAGTATATAGGTATTAACAGTGACAATATTACATTGTTACAAAACAAAATGCAAAAACCAAAAGGTCTTTAATTGGGCTACCTACTAGTAGTGTGTTGGCGTGGTTGCTGATGTGGGTAGTTTGGACTTCTACGTTGCTTCTCCACATACCTACGGATGGAAACACGTACTAAACATAACGGTGAGTGTCTATATGGATGACCTCTAATAAGGGGTCATCACTTCTATACACATGCATACATCTAATATCATATCCTTTAACATGCTTATACATATTTATATCTATATGCTTACCATATTCTATTCTTATCATTTACTTTTCTTCATGTTCTTATCACAATATGTATATCGCACTTAAGCGGTGTTATATACTCTTATCATATCATATCATTTCATATGTCATATTCAAGTCATTTGTTTATGTTTCATGCTTGCATAAACCTTAGAAGTGGATAAAAACTAAGGGCGAAGAGCGCTGTGCTCACTATCTGAGAACAATGGTGCATAAGTGCTGAGGAAGGTCTTGTTATCATTGTGTGAGACAAGTGTTATCTATAGGGCCCGGGCGCTGTTATCATTATGCAATGACCATCTATAAAGTTTCGAAGCGCTGTGTGTGTGGCCCAAGCAGGGCCCAGTGATCAATATCTTCTTGTTTTGTTTTCCTTAATAGGCATGCCGTCCCTATCCCTCTACCACCGGGTTTAAGCGGAAAATCCATGTATTTGTTTCAGTACATATCTCATATTCTAAATAATTATTGTCATCCGGTAATCATATCACGATATTTTGTCATTTATTAATATCTTTGCATTTTCATATCATTATATGCATGAATAATTATGGTTACCATGTATGCTTATGAGCCCAATATCATTCCAATTTCATCCAAGCTATATGGATGGATTCTAGACTCAAAGGGCTTTCGATGGGAGTCTAGAACATCAAAGCAATTTGACAGAGAAATTATGATGCGTCAGAAGTTCAGACCATGAGCAGTGAAATGAGCAAACCGGCGAGGGCCCCTCTCTTTGTTTAATTACTACGGATCCTAATATGAGTTCCAATATTATATCTAACTATATATGGATGGATTCTAGACTCGAGGATTTTTGTATAGTCCAAGGACATCAAACCGGAGTTAGGAACGAAGAAATTATGATAGTAAAGTTGGAGACTTCCACGCAAATAATGACTACGAGCCGACGGGGCCTACTTTTTCGTGATTTCCCAGTTTGTAGTTCAATATTATCAAGATCATATATGGATGGTTCTGACTCAATATTTCATATAGTCAAGAACAAAACGGAGTTTGGGCGAAGAAATTATGATCGTCTAGAGTTGGAACTTCACATGACCGGGTATTTGCGACGAGAACCAGCGGGACCTCTTTGTTTCGTGATTATGGACCTAATAGCAATTCCCATTATCAAGATATATATGGATGGATTCTATACTCAAGGGCTTTCCATAGAGGTCCAAGAGAACATCCAAAACGGAGTTTGGACAAAGAAATTACCATCAGTGTTGGAGCAATTTAACAACATCTCTAAAACCAATATTTCCTCAGCTAAATATTCCTCAATTGGGGATTACAACCCAGCAACCCAACTCCAAAACATAATCAAATATACCAAGTAAGTTCTTTTAGACTAACAGGAATTCGCCAACGGAACATGGTTTGAGTTTTTTTTCATACAAAATCCAAGCTAATCCATGAAACCCGTACTTCACTTCAGAAAAGTCCATACCTTTCCTCTTCCTCTTCCTCTTCCATTCTCTTCTTCTTCTCTTCTCCTCTCTTTACACAGAACCTAGCATCTCAAATTTGTGATTTTTCATTTCACCCAGATGAGAGACTAAATGGTCTTTATCCCATTTGATTTTTAACTTTCTTTTATTACATGTCCTCCATATATAGAGTATTTATAAGTCGTTGTATTATTTCTATAATAGCATCTATTCTTACTTTATGACTTTTATATCAGGTTTGACAATTCCACTTTTACCCTTATATCTTATGCAAATTCGGGTTTTAGTTTTTCGACTTAGCAAAATAATAATTACAAAAAATTTCAAAATGTACTATAATATACCTAATTGTATTAAAACCTAGGGTATATTTTGGGGTTTGTTCTCCCCACTCAAAATTTTTATCGAATTTTACTGTAGTGAAGAGTTAGGATCTTTGGCGGCTTTCATAGTTTAGCCACGGCACCCAGTAGCTTCTTCCATATGTGGTGTTGTGAGCGTACTTTCACTAGCAGTTACTTGCTTATTCGCAGCTGTTTCACCTCGAACCGATGACTTTCGGGCTCTTCATCATATTATATCTGCCTTGCATCTCTTCAATGGTATGTGCGACTCATCAGTGGTATCTCTGAGCATGGCATAGAGCACATTGTGTAATTGTGGTCTGGAGGGAGTGCCAAACGATAATATGGGACCAGTGGAGTTTCCAAAACCTCCTTATGGCCTATAGACCTCGGACCCAATTTTCTAATACACCAGCGTGGTACCCTCATGGCGATACTTCCAAGACACTGTCTCACTTCATATACAATGTCCTCCTCGTCAAATCAGTATAGATTTTGTCGATCACTAGTCGCCTTTAACCTTTTCAAGTCTTTGCTTTCTCTTTTAATATCTTTCACTATGTAGGAACAATCCTTTGTGTTCATTTAACTCATCCAAGGCACATAGGAGTTACACATTTCAGGCCATACAAACTCGTATGGTGCCATCGATATAGATTGATAACTATTGTTATAGGCATTCCATAAATTGAATATCTTTGTCCCAACTTCAAATCTATTTTATAGCCCAAACATATCTTCCAACACACGAATCACTCTTCGGGTCCATCTTGTTTGTGGATGGAAAGCGGTGCTAAAATTCGAGTCGTGCAGGCGATTAGTAATTCCTTCTAGAACCTTGACATAAACCATGGATCGTGATCGGACACTATCAATAAGGGAATCCCATGCAATCTAACAATTTAGCTCACATAATTTTCTGCTAGATGATCCATGGAGCAGTCAAGTAATATGATGAGTGACGGAACGAATTGATACATCCTAATTACCCATTGCATCATGTTTCCTTTCTCGTGAGGGAAAACGGATCTAGATCCATAATAATGTTATCCCACTTCTTGCTGGGGAATTGGGAAGGGGATTCAATAAAGCTGGATGGTACTTGGTGTTGACCTTTACTTTCTTCGTGAGCACTTAGACACGTACTCGAAGTATCCTTTTCCTTCTTTTATTAATCTTTGTTTTCATCTGGTACATTTTATTACCTTTGGTGCATGGGGAAAAGCATTATTAAACTCATATAATATCTTCTTTCTCAAATCCACTTATCCATTCGATACATAATCTACCCTTTGTACAATAAACCTCCACTTTCATCTATGGCATAATCAGTCTTGTCTCCAGTATTGACTAACTGCACTATCTCTTGTAACTTGGCATCATCTTTATAGGCATTTACTATCATTTTAGCTATTAGTTATAACTCTCAATTAAGCCAACAAGGCTCCATCAAAATCAAATCTCGGTGCAATCTTTTTTAAAATAATATTGTTCCTACTCAAGGCATATGCCGCACATTTCTTTCAGGGGTGATAATCAATTATACAATCATAGTCTTTAAGCAATTCTAACCACGGCGTGCCTTACCTCGAGTTTCAAGTCATACGAGTTAAATGAGTGGCCCGGACTCTTATGATCGATTAAAAATTATACATTTTCTAATATAAATAGATATCTTAAATTTTCAAAGCAAAGGCATACAATTGCTAGCCAGATGTGGTGGATGGTTTTGTTTCATGCGGACTTTAGTAATACAAGCAAACGTGCCGCATATCACATGTCGCATCCCAAGCCAAAAAGTATGCGACATCTGCTATGAGTATGCTACTACCAGAGTGATTTGAATCAACAATGGTGCTTCCAACCGATTATTTATTTTGAAAACCTTCTAATTTGGATGACATATCATCCCATCAAACTTCACCTTTCTGGAGTAATCTTGTAAGTGAGGATCTTTATAGCGAAAATCCTTGTACAAATCTCCAATAATAACCCGGCCAAACCCAGAAACTTCTCACCTCGGTTACATTTTGAGGTTTCAATTCATGACTACTTCAATTTTCACTAGGTCCTCTAATACCTTTATTGATACAGTGTGACTAGATATCATTCCTTAAGCTAAAATGCATTTACTTAACTTTGCAATTAACTATTTTATACTCTATAATTTTAATACACTATCCACAAATGGTGTTCATGTTCTGTGCATCCTTGATGCAGGATGTGTCAATAAATACCACCACAAATTTGTATCCAAATAGGGGTGAAAAAGCCTGTCAAGTCCATAAATGCAACTTTGAGCATTTAATTGACCCAATGGCATTACTAAAAATTCATAATGGCCATAACGGGTTACGAAGCGGGTTCTGGACATCAACCTCCCTTGAGTTGATGAAACCATCAAATTATGATCTATCTAAAAAGACACTTGCTCCTTTCAACTGGTCAAATAAATCCTCTATTCTTAGTGGTGTATTCTTAGCGCCCTTTGTTTATTTGTCGATGAGTCGATGCATCCGAAGAGTGTCATCTTTCTTCTTAACAAATAAAACCGGCGCACCCCAAGGTGAGACACTAGGTCGAATGAAACCCTTATCCATTAGCTCCTGTAGTTGAGTCTTCAACTCTTTCAGTTCAGTTGGAGCCATACGATAGGGTGCCCTCGTAAGGTCTTATGCAACTTCAATAGAGATCCCACTTCTTTCATGTAGTACTCAGGTAATTCCTCGGGAAATACATCAGAGAACTCCTAATCACAGGAATATTTTCGAAATTCACTTGCTCTCTTTTTGGATACAAGGTTAAAACCGAAAGGCTTCACAACCTTTTCTTAGAAAGTATGAGCTTCACGCTGAAATAACTTTGGTGTGGGTTTCATCGGATACCTGTCTTGTTACTTCGGATGGGGTCGAGGACATTTATACTGACTATGTTCTTATCTACAATCAACTATGGCCTGTGTTTGGATGTAGTCATTCTAATATTAAATCAAGCTCAAAACCAACTTCCACCAATCTATGGTTGCCTTGCGGCAATGAGAGAGCTACATGTGGCCTTTTGGTCCACAGGGCATCTCACTTCATCTAGAGCCCTTTCCATTTTTTCAAGCCAAAACTCGGCTTTATAGGACTCTTCCATACTTGTACCATGGAATTCTTATACTCCATGCTTTCTTATTGAATCACTCGGAGCTCGAGGGGCCATAAGTTGATCTAAGACACTTGCCATATCCTGAGAGATTTTTACCAGTAGCGGTTGACATATTCATATGTCGTTGAATCAGACCAGACGGAGCTGATTGATTCAAATGATTGGCTTCAATTTATTTCATCTCTGACTTCTTGAGGTGGATCCATTATAGATAATATACAAAACAAGGACATTTGCATTAAGCCAACAAATTACTATGTAGGTACATCCTTAATCTAGATATTCAAATATAAACCTAGGCTCGTGCCACTAAACTATGGCCTCCCAACTTGGCATCTGCAGTGTCAAGCGAGGTCATCATTTTTTATTTTATAAACTTATAACCTTTAAGCTTGTTCATTCATATAATGTTAAACATTTAACTTGTCTTATATTCTATAGCGTAGATTACAAAATATACAAGCTCAGCTATATGGAGTGTTCAGCATTGACAATATTTACATTGTTTGCAAAAACAAAATATATACAAAAAATAGACCAAAAGGTCTTCAGTGGAACCTAGTAGTGTGTTGGCCTTGGTTGCTGATGTGAATGTGGGACTTCTGACTCTACTTCTGTGCCTACACGGATGGAAACACCGTCTTTAAGCTTATAGTAGTGGGGTGTAATACATGGATGACCTCTAATGAGGGTCATCACACTTCTATACCTGCATACACATCTATATCTATCATTTAAACATGCTTATACATATTTCATACTTATCAAACCATGTTTCATTTCTTATCATTTTACACTTTGCTTCATGTTCTTGTCACAATACCGCATGTCGCATAGCGGTGCTATGCTTCTCTTATCATATCATATCATTTCCTTATGTCATATTCAAGTCATTTGTTTTATGAACATGCTGCCAAACCTTAAGTGGATAGAAAGGAAACTGGAGCTGATGTACTCCCTTTATGCGAAACAATAGTGCATGGGCTGAAGGCGTTGTTATCATTGTGCGATACAATGACCATCTATAGAGCCAGAGTATTTGTTATCGTGTATGAGACAATAACCATCTATAAGGGCATAAAGGCTATTTATAATGACCCAAATGGGGTCAAGCCCAGTCGATTATCTTTGCAGGGCTTGTTTTCCACACAATAGGCGTACATCTATCCCTCACCGGGATCTATGTTTGAAATCAATGTAATACATGTTCATTTGTATCTATATTCGAATAATTATTGTCATCTAGTAATCATATCTGATATTACAATCATTTATTAGTATCTTTGCATTTTCATATCTCATTATGCATGAATAAGTATGGTTACCATGTATGCTTATGAGCTATTTACTATCATTCCAATTTCATCAAGATATATATGGATGGATTCTAGACTCAAAGGGATTTCCATAGATTTCAAGAACATCCAAAACAGAGTTCGGACGAAGAAATTATGATCGTCTGAAGTTGGAGGCTTCACATGAACAGTGAATATGAGTAGAACCAGTAGGGCATACTGTTTTTCATGCTTTATGGACCTAGTATGAGTTCTAATATTATCAAGATATTTATGGATGGATTCTAGACTCAAATCAATTTCCATAGAGTCCAAGAACATTCAAAACGGAGTTCGGACGAAGAAATTATGATCGTCCGAAGTTGGAGACTTCCCATGAATAGTGACCCCAGAGCGGACCCGGTGGGACTAAAATTTTTCATGATTTATGGACCTAATATGAGTTCCAATGTTATCAAGATATGGATGGATTCTAGACTCAAATGGATTTCCATAGGTCTAAGGACAGCAATTCGGACAAAGAGGTATAGCGGTCAAGTTTGAAGGAACTACATGAGCAGTGTTGCTAGTAGAACCAGCAGGACCTACTGTTTTCATGATTTCTGGACCTAATATGAGTTCCAATATTATCAAGCTATATATGGGTGGATTTTAGACTCAAAGCGCTTTCTATAGAGTCCAAGAACATCCAAAATGGAGTTCGAACGAAGAAATTATGACCATCGAGAAGTTAGAGGGTGTATTTCACCCCTAAAACCCCAATATTTCTTAATACAAATATTCTTGATTGGGGATTTCAAATCAACCAATCCAAGTCAAAAAATACAACCAATATACCAAGTAGAGGTTCTTTTAAACCCAAATTCATCAAATGGGTGGTTTTGATTTTATTTTCCATACAAAGTCGCACAAAATCCAAACTAATCCATAAAAACACCTTCCATACTGAAATCATACCTTTGTTCTTCTCTTCTTCTTCTTCCTCTTCTTCTTCTCTTTGCCTCTCTTCTTCACGTAGGAGCCCTAGCACTCCTCAGTGTGATTTTTCATTCCCCCAAATAGAGACTAGATCTTTATCCCATTTGATTTTAACTTTTCTTTTATTACACTTTGATCGCATCCATCTACCGAGTATTTGCAAATCAATTTATGTTATTTCTATAATAGCATCTCAACTTCTTAATTTATGATTTTTATATCTCGTTTTGACAAATTTCACTTTTACCCTTCTATCTTATACAAATTCTGAGTTTGAATTTTCTAAGCTTAGAAAAATAATAATTCTGAAAATTTTCAAAATAACTATAATATAATTATGTTTAAAAACAACTGGGGTGTATTTTGGGGGGCGTTACAAAACCGGTACACCAACTACCTGGACAGGAGTAACTCATTTTAACTATCGTCCCTTCACCGGGACCTATTCATTCATGTTATATCTAAGAAAAGAAAATGAATAATTCTGATTCGTAGGGGTTTAATCATAGCCCTCTTTACCATAATTACATGCAGACTATTTATACAATAGTCGAAAAGAATTTATAAAAAATCCTTTTATACAAAACATTTTACAAAAATATTACTCAAGGCCACATGTTGGCCTCCTTCGCAATCACGGCCTCGTCGGAGCGCCGTCTCCTTGTACACTCCTTGTACCTAAAAGGGGGTCCCATGGCGGGGTGAGCAATGCCCAGTAGAAAAATTCTCCTCCAAGGGCTACTCCCCACCTAAATGCACATGCAATGACATACATACATCAAACCACATTCCATACAAAAAATGCAATCTTATATGGAATATTTCATGTCATGCATGAGATGAGACTCCTCATGCCCATAACTTAGAGGTCTGTGAGCTCCCTCGCATGCAAGTACCAGAAGTGTAGCAGATCATTGGTGTTTCACGCTGACTTAACTTGTGGACAACCCTCCAATATTTATTTAATTTCGTCAAATCCCGTGTGTTTTTGTGTGTAGCGAATTTTCAAGGTCTCACCGTAGGCTTCGCACGCCTTCCGACACTTTCACGAACTTTCATCGCTAGATACATATGTCTAACCAAGAATAAATTTTGGGTCTTTCACCCTTAGGGGCGGGGGGATCTACCCCATCTTGCTTCACCCAAACACACGAAATTTATTATTATTTTTATGCCCCTGTGAGTATCAATTTTGGGCCGCCGTCCATTTCAACTCACTACATTGCAAGATAGTGAATAACCAATACCATACACACACCGACAAACTGATGTCCTCGTGCATATGAAATGCAATTATGTCATTTCATACTCTATTACACATAGTAATTCTGTAACATTTTCAACACATGGATATATATATATATATATATATATATATATATATATATATATATATATATATATATATATATATATATATATATATATATATATATTTACATATAATTTACATCCATCATAAATTCCATGTTAATGCATCTGGCATGCATTAACATGATTTATAACCAACATGTTATTCAAATTTTTGCAATAACACATAAAAAAAACAACACACATAGAGTCCGAAAATTCAGCCACATTGTGGAAGCAGTCCAAAATTGTCAAAATGTCAGAAAACGGTCCAAAATTCGCGACCTTCGAAAGCAGTCCAGTAAATTTTGCGGTGTCCGGCGTTGAAAATTCTATCCGGACTGTCCGAAAACAGTCCCAAAATCTTGGGACTAAATCACACGGCCAGTCACAGCCCAAAGAAAACCTACGCCATTAAATGGCTTTTAGGCTAAAAATAATCCTAGTAAGAAAATTCCCTACCTCGTGGAGTTTGACGAAACTCAAAGATTTTGGTACCCACGTGTAACTCGTGATGCGTGGACTGACTTTCCCTTTTGCTCCAACGAAAACCTACGGTTCGTTTTCGTAAATCTTAAAGATAAGTGGAAACCCTTTTTTTTCCTCTCCCTCTATCTCTCTTCTGCTCGTTCTTTCTTTCTTTTTCTTGCCATTTTTCTTTCTTTTCTTCTTTTCTTCCTTTTTCTTATCCACCCACACTTTTGTTTGCTCCTATCCACTTTTCCTTTTCATTTTCCTTTTTCTCTTTTTCTATTTTCTCTTTTCCTTTCTTTTTTCTCTTTTCTTTCTTTTCTCTCATCACTGTATTGGATCAAAAGCAAACTTCCTCCACTTTCCCATGCCATGTCATTCTCTCCATTTCTTGATTTTCTTGATTTTTTCTTTTCCCATAATTTCCCTATTTCACACTTGGCTCCATGTGAGCCATTCACACAAGTACTCCACATGGTCCATGGCTTGTGTCATTCCCCTAGGGTGCAATGTGGCATTCACATGATCATGCCATGTGTCACCCGACATTCGGTACCTCTAAAAATGTGAAATTCCGACTGTCTCAGAATCCGACAAAATTCGATTGGGTAACTAGATTTCACGAGACAAATTCAATGGTAAAGTCCACTTCTTTGTCATAAAAAGTACACATGAACATTAGAAAATATGTCGCGACATGATTTCTCTATGTCACAACATAAATCCATTAGAACATCACAAATTTGTGTTGTGAAAATTCTTGCTCTGATGCGATAAAGAATTGCCTTAGCTTACAAGTAATTGCAAATTTCTATCGCGACATTATTTCTTTATGTCACGACATAGTATTAAAAAGGGAACAAACCCTAAGTAAATTTTTTTCGTCACAACAATTAATGAAGGCACAACAAACATATGACCTATAAATAGAAAATTTTGAAAACTGAAAGGCCATCTTCCTCATAAACCTTCAACCCACTCAGATTTCCTCACCAAATTTCTCTCACTTCCTTTCAAAACCCTAGATTCCAAAAATCTTTCTCTCACAATGTCTGAATCGTCAAACCTTGTTCCGAACCTAAACAAAATCATGGAAGAATCACGAGGAGAGCGACGAGAAATCCTGGCGACTCGAAGCATAAATAGGCGAGAATAAGAAGAGGTAGTAAACGAAGGGTGAACAGTCAATTGAAGAAACCAGAAAGAGGAAGAGAGGAACTGAAGAACTGGTGTTGAACGAACATAGGAGAAAGTAAGCGACTAGGTTTCAGAGCTTGCGTATACTGCTTGGAGAGATAAGCTGCAGCACAGGGACTTTATAGGCGAAAGGGTTCAAGCAAATTATTTAGCCTTCCAGAATCCATCTAGAAGAGAGGATGGCACTGTGTTCTATATGAGGAACAAGGCTCTAGGACCGTGGATGTGGTGAAAGAATTTTATCTGAACATAATTGAATGAAGAATAATGCAGTGTATGTAAGGGGAAAATGGATTTCGTTCAGTAGGGAGAAGATTGACCAAACCTACTATTTGAACGAAAGGAAAAATTGATCAAAATTCAAGAAACTGGTGGAAGCGCAAACTTAGAAGTTAGTTGACTTGTGCCAGGATGGAAAGGGAAGTGGAATGCCACGAAAAGAATCCTGGCAATCCGTTTACTTAAAAAGGAGCTTTATTCGACAATGAAAGGTTTGGTTTTATTTTCTCTTCTCGATTATTCTTCCCTCTAAGCATCTGAGCATTGTTAGAGAGAAAGAAGCAGTACTCTTGCATGCCATTTTGAAGGGCTACAAGTTCAGTGTGGGGAAAATTATAGAAAACTCAATCTTGAGTTACTACAGAGGAGATCTGAGAGGGTAGTGCCTCGCGGCAGTGATCTCTCTATACTCTGCATCACAGGGAGGTGTAGAAGGAGGCTGGGGAGGGAAGAAGAAACATCTCCACTGGGACCTCATCCCCAACAACGACAAGAATCACAAAGGGGCACAAGAAACGGAGGTAGAAAGAAGATGAAGGCTGCGAGGAGAAGATGAGAATATAAATCAATTGGAATCTGATTGATCTACGGTAGACGAGAGCAGAGTTTGAACATTTACCGCAGGCAGTTTGTGGCGTAATCACTAGAGTGGAGACAAGTCCATCGAGAGAAGTGGGGCTCATAACCTCGAGTAACAATAATGAATTAATGGAAATGTTAAGGTAATGAAGGCTGAGATGTAGGAGAGGACAGCTAGTGAGAGTCTGACTTGACTCGGGGATATGAGTACATGGATCTTTGGTAAAAAGAAGAGATCATAATCTAAGGAAAGACCTCGGGTGAGAGATGAAGGAATGGAAGAGCGAGATAGGAAATAAGAGAGCGGGAACTAGTGAGAGCTCGAGGCAAGAGAAGATGCTTTCTTTAGATCGAGTTGAGAAAGGGCAGTGAGCTACTAAAGATTATAAAGGGAGAGAGAGGATGCCATAGAGAGCGAACTTCTAAAAAAGAAGCCAAATGCCTTGGGTCCCTTTACAAGGAGCATCAAAAGAAATAAAGGGTCCTCATGAGAAAAGACGAGGAAATGGAAGCCACCCTAAATTATAGGGAGAAATGTTGGACAGAAAGTTTGGATATGATCAACAACAACTTGCTAAAGATGTACTCTGCCCAGGGTGAGTTTGAGGGAAGTCTGAACTATATTGGGTAGAGACAAAGTGATCTTATCAAACAAATGGCTATGTTAATGGAGTGGGCTTCATTTACCAAAATTGAAGAAGAGCGATGAGCCAACTGACCTGAAGTCAATTCCAGGAGTTCTCACCTTTTCACAATTTTGGGTACAAGTTTAAACAGGTTAACTGCACCAATTCCCATAGGCATGAAAGAAGAAGAAAATAGCTCACCCTACTCTTCCTTCCCATTTTCCCTCTTTGTACCTAATCTCTCATACTTGAAAATTTTAATTAAAAAAAAAATCCCTTTTCAGAAATTGGTGTTCACTCTCATTTTGCATTTCTTGTGTGTCTTATTTGTATTTTCTTTCTGTTACTTTAAATAATTGAAATTTGATGACTTTCAGTGAATGGTTTTGTTAAATAATGGAGAGACTAGATTTCGGGTTGAAATTTCTACTTGATTGTACATTGTTCAAAATAGAATTGAATAGACTGTGGACTTGAAATGTTGTTGTGTTAACTTCATCTGAATTGAATGGTTAATTTGCATAAGCTTGCAACTGGAAAAAATAGCATAGGAACATATCCAAGAACCAAACAACAAATTGGATAGATGAATTGGGGTAGGAATAAATGAAAGAGAAAGTTGTAAGGTTATTCATTAATGTGTTGAACTTCAAGAATAAGGCGAAGATCAGAACTAATCGATGGAAAATTAGACCTGTAATTGCTTTGTGCCAGTTCAATTACTAAGGATCTTGATAAACACTGCACATGGTCAAAAGTATCTCTGAAACAGATTATGCCAAAAATTAGGGACATCTTCTGGATCAATCACAGTTAAATCTCCAAATGTCCTAAAACTTGTTAGATTATTAGTCAAGGTGAAATCCTAAGCAACACCACTAACAAGAAGTGATATAGGCTATTCTTGGAAGATAGAACCTTTCAAAGCCTACCTTATTAATATGCATAAGCATACACCTTAGCTCCTTTATTTGAGCCAATAGCCTACTCTCATCATTAACCATCAAATGAAAAGCCTAGATCCTTCCTTGAGCATAATCCTATAGTAAAGAACCCTTATTTGCCCAAATTACATGACACATACATCAATGATGGAAGAGGACAAGTTAAGGGGAATATTATTTTAAAAGTACAAGGAAGGATAAGAATGATTGAGATAGAAAAATCAATTAAGATGAGAAAGGATGAAAAGAATGAAGAAAAGAAGCTGTGAAAAGAAAAGGCGTCATGCTGAATAAGTTTGGTCTTGTAGCCTTGCTCCTTGGAACAATTAAGTCCTTAGGGGTGTTCAACATCTAGTACCCTAATGCCAATTGGTATGGGAGTTACTGACCTAAAGTTTGTTAAGGGTGGTAAAAAGCTTAAAAAGGAAAAACATTGCACTATTCCAAAAACCCTGATAAAAGATGAAAAGTAAAAAGCTTCTAAGATAAGGAAGAGAGTTTACAGTGTGAATGTGGTGAAGAAAGACACCACAAGAAAGAGTATGCAGAAAGATGCACCAAAACAAATGGGGAAGTTAGAGAGTTGAAATGAATGGAAAAAGTCAAAAATACATATGAAGGCAGGTATGTCCAAGTGTAAATGAAATCTGGGTGAAATTGAGCCTAAATTGTCTTATTATCTACCCAATTACCTCAAATTTAACATTTCTAAGCCTAAAGACCTAATTGATTCTCGAAGGTGGTATATTGCCATATTTAGTGGAGATTAATATGACAAACAAGCATATGGGACTTTAAAGAATAAAGAAGAAGCATGTTATCTGAGTAATATCCCAAAATATTAACTAATCTACCAAGGAAAAATTGAGAAGACCATCACACACTCACAAATCAGGGTTGAATGATTTAATTGTTTACACTATATGAATTATTTGGCTGTGTAATGAACTTAAATGAAAATCTTCCTAATTCTAGATTGGAAACATGTTTAGAAATAATTTTACAACTGCATTATGTTTCCTATCCAATTGTGGATTCAACAGAAAAATGTCCTTAAAAATAAAAGCTAAATTGTTTGAGGACAAACAAAAATTTTTTTTCTTTGCTTGGGGACAAGCAAAACTTTAAGTTTAGGGGAATTTGATGAGTCTTAAACTCTTCTATTTTTAATTCATTTTGTTGGCATATTTTTAGCAGTTAAGATATATTTTAAAGCTAAATTATAGAATATTCACCAACTTTGTGTTTTGCAGGTTTTTATTGAAAAATAGATAATTCCAATAGGAAAAGAAGAAAAAAAAAGTGGCCAAGGCATAACTCTCTATCACGACATAGTTTCTGAATGTCGCAACAAAATCTCAAGGGAACCAATCAAGCTATTTCGCAACCAACAGCTTTATGTCACAACAAAGTCCAGGCTGAACTCAAGGAAGAAATAGAAATTTGTCGCGACAAATAATTTTTATGTCGCGACACTCTTAAAGAAGTGTGTGAAGAAGACTATCACGACACTCTTGACTCTGTCATGACATTGATCAAGGAAAATGGTAGTGGAACTTTGTCGCGACAATCCTTACTCTGTCGCAACATAAAATAATGAAGATAGCAGATGAACTCTATCACGACAAAAGATGACTATGTCACGACAAAGTATGGCAAGGTTATAACACAAGTCAGTTGCGACAAGTGTTTTTATGTTGCGACAAAGTTTTAAGCATAGGACCAGCTCAAGGAAGGATTTCTGTCGCGACAAAGAAAACTCTATCGTGACATAAAATTCAGAGTTCACAATAAAAGGCAACAAGACTTTGTCACGACAAAGAAGTTTTCTGTCGCGACAAAAAAAACATTAGGTTAAGGTAAACTCTGTCGTAACGAAGAAATCTCTGTTGTGACAAGAAGTTGAAAAGCAATACAAGAACAATGTTGCGACATAATGAAGAACTGAAGGCAGAATCTCTATAGCGACAATGAAGTTTTCTGTCGCGACAATAAAAAGCTAAGCAAGTATTAGACTTATCGCGATAAAGAAAATTATGTCATGAGAAATGAAAGAGAATCGAGATACAGATAGTTGTCGTGAATAAAGATTTCTATGTTGCAACAAAATGTCAAATAGCGTTGACAAGGATCAGAGAAGAAATTCTATCGCGACAAAGTTGTTGAGTAACCACAAAAAGAATGTCGCGGATATAGAAAAACTTTGTCGCTAATAAAGTAGAAAATCGGGCGTAAATCGCTTGTCAAGCAACAAAGAAATTTATGTCGTGATAGTTTTAAGAAGCAGGAAAGTATGAGAAGCTGGTTACAACAAATTTTATGTCGCGACACTAGACACTCCTGTCACGACAAGAACAAGACTGCTACATCAAAACAATGTCGCAACATTATCAAAGTCTATTGCGACAAAATCAAAGAAAAAGCTTAGAAAATTTGTCGCAACATAAACTGCAGGCTATGATAGAAGCTAAGGGACAAAGACTAAAACTTTGTCGCGACATAATTTCTATGTCGCGACAAAGTTACTAATTGGGCCATAATTTTTGGGGATTCACAATTAGTGCCTAGAAGTGAGATCCATCATTTCAAAATCTATAAATAGACACATCTATGGCACTGTGCACAGCGTCCGCTTTGGGTAGCTGGAGACTCTTTGTATATTATTTTTCTTTTATTTCCTTTTTAGTAGATTTTGTTTTAGCGTAGTTTTTAGTTAAGTAATGAACTAATGTGCAGCTTCAAGCTAGAATCTATTGTAAAATTTTCTCTCACTACTGTTATGCTTTAAATGGATTTTGGAAAATTTATGGAGTTCATTTATTTCGATTCTTTTACAATTTCAGTGAATTTTCCTAATCAGTTAGTCACTAATATGTGTGAGCCATTTTTGAATTGGGCTCCCTACGGGAATGGAGTCGATGGTATTTGTTTTTGCCTGAGAAGTGGAAGACGTAATAGTTAGAAATATTGAATTTATTTGATTGGTATTATTCTTGAACTTAATTGTTCCAAGTACTAGTACCGTGTACCCAAAAACAAAGGATTGTATCTTGTTCTGATTTCCAGGAGGCCCTCTACGTGACACAGAGATGGAGATCTAAAGTGCGGGCGGTTCCTTGTGGGTATGTTGGGCTATGCTTTACTTGGAACTAATGAACTCTAAAGATTACTCGGATAGATCACTAACTTACTCATTGTGTGAGAATAGTTGGATCGAAACAATGGTTAATCGCTTGGGGTTTCTGCTCTTCCGATGAAATGATTATGATCCCGTGTTAGCATAGATCTAATCAAGGAGATGGAGAATTTCATCAGCATTGAATGATGAGGTGTCAATTAAATTGGAGAAGGCTTGCACTATCCTTTCTATGGGAGCAAGAATTCTTCAGTCCTAAGATTTGGGTGTGAAGTACTAAGAAGGAAAAAATACTCAGATCTTAGAAAAAGGATTATATCTTACAAGTAACTAATTAGACCCATGAGTCCGAAAGGAACATGAATCTCTAATTAGTGAAATGTATGGTTAAAAGAGAAATTCAAACTATACTACAATGCATCTTTAACAAATTCAGCTTTCCATGTGAAGTAGCCATGACTCAAAATGATGCAGAAATTGACAATTATTCATTGGTCTATTTCCCAGTGTTGTCTCACTCAGTGAACTCTCAAATCCACTTTTATTAAATTCTTTATGTATACTAGTGAAATTATTTTAGTATTACTTTATTAGTTCTCTCATCATTTTAACATTGGAGTTCAAATAATAAGGATCTTGAGTAGTGGATGATTAATCTTTTGATTTATCATCAATCCTTGTAGGAACGATATCTGGACTTTAAAATCCACTTTTATTACTTGTATAACTTTGTGCATTTACGTGATTTAGATTCAAACTTAATTTTAATGAATCCCATTTTACAAAAGACAAACACATATTTTAATCAAAATCGATCATCAACAAGTTTTTAGCGTCGTTTGCTGAGGTGATTCAATTATTGAATGCGATCAATTTCTTAATATATTTTGGCCTAAACAAGATTTTAGTCTATATGATGAATACGAGTTCGAGTCATCAACAATTTTTGCTTTCATTAGGGACTTTAGTTAGTCTTTGGTAGCCGTGTCAAAAAATTGGTCAACACTTTCCGCGGACATCGCGAGGGCATGACACGGTGTGGGTGATCGTGGACCGGCTCACCACGTCGGCACACTTTCTGGCTGTGCGGATGACCTTCACTCTTAAGGCATTCTATAGATTACATATACGAGAAATCGTCCGGTTACATGGAGTACCATTTTCTATCATATCAGACCAGGATCCTAGGTTTACAGCTCGTTTTTTGGAGAGTTTCTAGTGAGCCATGGGGACACAATTGGTGATGAGCACCGCTTTTCATCCCCAGAAAAACAGTCAATCGTAGAGGATCATCTAAACATTAGAGGACATGCTACAGGCATGCGTCCTGGATCTTAAGGGTAGTTGGGAAGAGCATTTACCGTTAGTGGAGTTCGCCTACAACAACAGTTATCAAGTGAGTATATAGATGGCACCCTATGAGGCACTAGATGAGAGGCCATGTCGATCTCCGGTCTGTTGGACGGAGGTGGGAGAGAGATCCTCTATAGGTCCGGATTTGGTAAAGGACACCTCGAAAAAGGTGGACTTGATATGGAAGCGTCTTCTCACGGCTCAGAGCCAGTAGAAGAGCTACACCGATAGACGATGACGACCTCTAGAGTTTTAAGTAGGTGATCATGTCTTCTTTAAGGTGATGCCTAAGAGGGTAGTGGTCAGATTCAACAAGAGGGGAAAGCTATGTAAGGTATACTCGGGCCTTCGAGGCCCTTTCGAGATGGTAGGTATAGTTACTTTATTGGGTGGCGTACCCAGGAGTTTATTTGGGTGTTCATGCGGTATTCCATGTCTCCATGCTCCGAAAGTACACTCCAAATCTGACTCATGTAATGGATTGGGGCGAGCTTGTTGTAGATGCAAATGGGACCTTTGAGGAGGGACCTGTGCTTATTATGGATAGCCGAGATAAGGTTTTGCGACGCAAGACCATGAGGCTAGTAAAGGTGTTGTGGCAGCACCAAGGAGTGGAGGAGGCAACATGGGAGCTCGAGGACACGATGTGTACCACTTATCCTTTCCTATTCGAGGATGAAGGTACGTTGTTTAGTCATTTGATAATGAAAATGATTTTTGCATATGCATGTGATAGTATGTGTATGTGTGTGTGAATTTTGAGACGAAATTCTTTTATGGGGGGAAGAATGTAAAACCTGGAAAAAAAATTGAAAATTTCTAGAAATAAAAAAGGCAAAAGAGTGATTTGTCGTCGTACGGGTTGAAAGCTTGGAAGTTTATAGATCTACAATGGCCAAGCGAACTTCACCATTGGTTCTTCTTGCAAAATTTAGTTGCTCAGCCCGAATTTTATTGAATTCGAGATAGTCGAATTTCACTTTTCGAGCATCGGGTGTCAGTGACATATGAAAGCCATGTGTCAACTTGCATGGAATGTGAACTTAGGTATAAATAGGATGTGTTGTGTTTGTAGAAGAAGGAGGGGGATCAGGAAAGGAAAAGAGAAAGGGAGGAAAGGAGAGAAAGGGAAAGGAGAAAAGAAAGAAAAGAAAGGGGAAGGAAAAGAAAGAGAGAAAGAGGAAGGAGGACGGCGGTTTCTACCTCGGTTCATTGGCGTTCCGATAGTCAAAACTCATTGGACCGGAGAAAATTCCGGAGATTCGACGAGGGGCTAAGCTTCAAGAGGTAGGGATTCTTCCTACTTTGGTTTATTTCTAGCCTTTGGGTTATTATTTTAGGCTGATTTTGGAACCGTGTTATGGCATGGGACAGGTTTGTAGCCGGTTTAAAGGGCTACTTTTGAAGCAAATTTGGGTTGAAAATTTACATTTACTCGAGTTGCCAAAATGCTCTTGCAACCCTCGGGCACACTATTGCATGGATTGGCACAATAGTGTGGCTTCTAGTGTACTCCAACTTCGAATGACCATATCTTTCTCGTCCAAACTCCGATTCACGCATTCTTAGACTCTATGAAAAGCTCTTTGAGCCTAGAATCTAGTCATATGCCAAGTGATTGGCATTTGGTGCTCACATCATTACTGAAATTTTGATCATAACACCATGTGTACTAATTGCATGGCTTGACATGCTTGTTTGTTGAAATGTTGATATGTGTATTCATATATTGACATGTGATGAATTGTATGTGTAGACAAGGCCATTACATGGCATGTTGTAGGCTATTTTGTGGACATGTTATGTTATAATTTAGCCTAGAGGATAAAGTGTTTCATTACTTGACTAAGTAATGATTTGTATGCAATGTTGATATATGCTTGTGTGATACATTGACATGAATGAGTTAATGTAGGGAAACTATATGCATGTTTGATATAATTGCACAAGATGCATTAGTGATATGCATGTTTGATAAAATTGTCCATATAGCATTCATCGTATATGTGACATGGTACAAATAGGCAATGGCATATTGCGTTGCATATGCACGGGGACATCGCATTAAATGGGTGTGAGTGCATGGTTAATGAATCGACATTGTGTTTGGCATTTGATTGGGTGGGCTTGGTTAAATGGGAAGAAAGCGTCCATGAGTCGCGCGATGTATACATGAGAATGAAAATGTATTCGAATTGCTCAACAAGAGGATAGACCCCTCTCAGTAGAAAAACCCGCCAAATATGGTCAAACATAGTCCCCAACGATGAAAGGCCGTAAAAGTGTTTGGGTTTGGCGGAGCCCGCGGCGAGACACTAAAAATCTACTACCCACAAAAAGGTACATGGATTTTGAATATAAAATGATCATTGTGATGTATCATCCAAAAAGCTTTTTGTTTATAAACAAATGAAATTTGTTTTGAAAATGATCATTGGATGTCATCTAAAATTATGGTTTTTCACACATGGGCTTAGGCGTTGTGTGAGGGAGTCGGTGAGGACTCGGGTGCATGGTACATGATGAGTCACATCTCATTTCATGGCATGTAGGATTCCATGGTAGAAATTACATTTTACATGGAATGATTGTGGTGAGTGTGTGACCATTACATGTGCATAGGTGTGGGGAGTAGCCTTTGTAGAAGTTATCTCTACTGGGCGTGGCTCACCCTTTATGGGAAAAACATTTCAGATGCAAGGCAGACACCAATGGACGGCACTCATCCAAGGCCATAATTGTGAAGAAGGCCGACATGTGGCATTGATATTCATTTTGTAAAATATATTAGAACAAAATAGTTTTAATATATGATTTGTATAAGAGTGTTGTAATAAACTCTTAAGGACTATTGTGACATAGTATTAGGTAATATTTTAGTATGGTTTAAGGTCCGGTGGGGCTACTTTACTCATAAATGAGTCTCAATGGATGAGACACGATAGTGTGAGTATCAGAATGAAATTCAGACATCCGCAGGTTGACGGTTGGTCGACGAGACACTCAGGGTTTGGGGCGTCACAAAGAGCCATTAACTTTGTAAACAAGTTTCCAAATTAAATTAAGGATAAAAATCAACTTCAAGGATTTTTAGGAAGCCTTAACTATGTATCAGAATTTTATCCAAACCATAGGACTTTTATCAAACCTTTGTTCCAAAGACTTAAGAAAAGCCCTTTTTCTTGAACAGAAGAACATACTAAGATAATCAAACGAGTCTGTGAAGCCCCAAACCCAGGGGTCCGTTGACAATCTGTCAACTCCACCAGGTCTATGTAGCCATTGGTGTCGATGCCCTGAGAATGAGTGTCTCTCTACCCGAGACTCAAACACAAGTAAAAATGGTCACGTTGGGCCCATACATCCATACTCACCAAAATATAACCAACTATATTACAATAGTTTCAAGAGTTAACTACACTCTTATACAACATGTGTCAGTCATAATGTTTCATACATGTTTTACAAAAATATATAACCAAAGCCACATGTCAGCTTTCTTCTCAAAAGCGGCCTCTAGTGAGTCGTCTTCCTAAATACTCCCTATACCTGAAAGAGGGATCCCACGACCGGGTGAGCAATGCCCAATAGTTGAATTTTCCTACATTGGGTTACTCCCCACCTAAGTGCTCATGCAATGGCAAACACACACATTCAAGTGAATTCATGATTCCTACTTGAATGTCACCATGCCGATCCATTGCCTCGAGTCCTCACCGACTCTCTCACACATGCTTGTGCCATGTATGAAAATTGTTTCCAAACAAATCTATTTGTTTACTTTATGGACAACCCTCCGACGCATATATAGTGGACATACTCCGATAATTAATTTTGTGGACAACCCTCTAAGGTGAATTGTTGGAGAACTCTCTGAAACAGTCATTGGACATCCTCCGACATGACCTGTTGGACAACTTTCCAAAGCAATTCTTCGGATAATTTTCCTATATAAATTTTGAGTCAACCCTTCGAAAACATTTCATGCACTCACACCTACTATTCTAGGGTGCCCCAGTGCATATGAAATGCAATATGTCATTTCACAATAATTCATGTTAATATATATCAGCATGCATATATGAACAACATTCTACAAATCAACATGTTATTCATTCATAGCAGTAACACCAAAATAGCACACTTGTGCTAATCGTAATTTAGGCAATTAAGTCACCAGGCGCGAAACATATATAAACCACACACAAGGTCACGTGAGCGGTGACCTTAGGTCTCAAGCGTCAACTAACCACTTTGAGTTTCACCAAAGCGGACCCGATCTTTAGGCCCCGAAATACCACGGTCATTCGGGCTACCAGAACATCCCTATCCATTCAAATGGCTCTTAGCTAAAGACTAAAACAAGTAGAAAAAAAACCTCTACCTCCCGAAGTTGTCGAAACTCCACAATACTGGTACCCATGCGTAGCTCTTGCAGTGGGGATCAACTTTGCCTCTTGTCTCGTCAGGATTCGATGGACCAATCGTTGGAAAATCTAGAGAGAAGTGATAGCTTCTCTCTTTAAAAGCTCTTTCTTTCTCTCTCTTTCTCCCCTCCAATCGATTAGGTCAAGTTAGGTCAAGAGAACTTGTCCTCGCGCCGTATCAACATTGGTTTGTAGATTTCACCTTATCCACTTATCCATCTAATTTAGTTTCCACCCAATCGAAGTGCCACTTGTCCACATGGGTCCCCGCCAGGCTTATGGTTTGACTAGCTCTCTACTTGACACGTGTCTCATCTTGAGCCACTCAAAATGTGTCAAGTGTCCCGCACCATTCTCGATGCCTCGAAAAATGTGAAATTCTCACTATCTTGGAATTCAACGGAATTCGACAAGGTAAGTAGATTTATGAAGCAGTTCAACGGTGGTCAGTTTAGATCATCAGAGATGCAGAAAAATTTCGGATTTTATTGTTCGAAATTACCAGTTTACTCTTTTCATAAATTATAATTTTAAGGATTTTACAAAATCAAATCTCAAGAACATGTCTGGCCTCAATTGGGTTGAAAGAGAAACTTATTATGGTAATGCCTATCAAAATGTAGATTTTGTTATGGAGTATTTTTGGGGAGAATCACCTATCAAATGTTTTTTCAAATAATATTTGAAAAAAATAAAAATATTTCACAAATGTTGTCAAACACCTACTTTTTTTTTTGTTAAAAAACTTACTTTTTAAACTAAAAGAGCTTCTTAGAATCGATACTGATAAAAGTGCAAATTTCTCTTGATTTATAAATAAACTTCATATAAATTCCTAACTGAAAAACCATAATTATTTATTTATCCAACTTTTTTTTCCCTCTTCTCTACATTTTCATGAAAAATTTTAAAAATCTCATGCTTGTTCCCATTCTACAGTCTAAGACTCTAAGCTATCATAATGAAAATGAAATATACCCCTTTAAGTCAGCCCAGGTCACCATATAGGGCGTTCTTTTATTTGAAATGACACTCATTCAATAAATAAGCAAAAAGTGAAAAGTCATTTTATTATTGGGTCCCACCAATTGAGACTTTCGCACAAAACCTTGATGACAATACATATATTAGGCATCTATCATCATCATTGTCTTCAAATATTTATCTTTGTCACCAATTTGATTTTGAATTATTCGACCCATATTTTTTTAATTTTCTACATTTCTGAATTCATCACTTCACACACACATCTAAACATTTTTCACAAACTTTAGAATTTATATATATATATCATATTGTTGATCAATCAAAAGCTCTATCAAGTGACTCCAATTGGGGTCCATGTCCCTCATAACGATAATAAAACAACTTATAGATCTGGTCAACATTGTTAGTCTTTTTTTTCCTTGTTTCTTTTTAATTTCTAGAATTTGAGTTAATATTTATCCCTTATGATAGGCACATATTAAATTAATTAACCCTTAATAATTTGAAATAATTAACTTGCTATAAATTTTGTTAAATCTTTTCATAACTATTTAAGTTGAAGTAATATAAAACTAGTGAATTTAACTTATTTTTTGATGGGGGTAGAAAACAATATGGGCACAGGCCCAGAGCGCAAGCCCAAGGCGTAAGCCCAAACATCCACCTTATGAAGGGACTTGAGGCACGGACCCAATAAAGAAGCTCGGCCCACAGTGAGATCCTACCCATGCCAAGGTACACAAGCCCAGACCCATAATTGAAACCACCATACCAGATAATCAAGTGATACAGGCGGCCCAAAAAACTTGTGTGAAAGGGAAAGTGTCCAGTCTCCATGATCCGCGCCCCATGGATTAGGAAAGAAGGATCTTACATGATCATGGCTCCTCCATTATCCCTTAACAGTCGGTCCATGATAAGGAAAAGGAAACTCCACATCCAATGGGAGAGATATTGTATCCTTATCTAACAAGGAAAGTAACCACTATTTTCCCTTATAAATACCAATCCCTTCTACCATAAAAAGGTACGCAGTGAACTGGCTCCTAAGGCAATTTGATCTTTTTCTTTCCCTTGAAGAAAGGACTGACTTAGGCATCGGAGAGGCCTCCTTCCACACCTTAGGATCACCTTGTTCCAGTTGTTTTTCTTGTGAATGCGCCTCATGTGAATCCCGACAAAGCACAGGCGACTCCCGACCTGCTCCAGTCGATGGTGAAAAGCACCATCGGATTGGCGTCATACGTAGGAGCATTGTTCCTTTACAAAAAAAGCTGAATTCTCATTGACTAATGGTATCGGCCGAAACATGAGCAAGAGTCACGCCTTGACCTTAGGATATGAGAGACTAGAGGCGACCTAGATAAGCCAGGCTCCTCCAGGGAACACTCTCGAGCTACGAGGCTAATGCCGACGAATGGAGCACTCAGGTATCACCAACCTACGTCTGCTGAGAGACTTGGAGGAACTCACCCGACAAATGCAACTCCCGCAGGAAGAACAACAGCACCACGACGTTCCTCGAGACATTGACGGAGAAGAAGAAACTAGCCATGCAGAGGGCTGATCCTACAGGCCCAGGAGAGGATCCGCGATGAGGAATGCACGGTAGGAACGATGAGGCAATGGACCCTCCTTTATCAATAGGAGATAGGGGAATGATCATGGGAGCAACGTTTCCGAGACATCCAATGCAGAGCTCTGACCATATGAAGGAAGCGTAAGGAATGACTCCACTCTCCATGGATAACAGTGCGACAAAAGAATCCCCATTCACGGTACGAGTTCCTTCCCTCTCCCGAGGCGAAGTTCGATACTCAAATCGAACGTTCGCGGAACCAAAGACCTGTGGAGCCACCTCGTGCTACAAGGAGTGGGTGGTACACGGATACGAGACCGGAAGTGAGATGCGAGAGCACTTCGCCTATCGCGCTAAAGCAAACGTTGTCTTGGTTCAATAGACTCCAAATCCACTCCGTCAAATCCTCTCCCAGCCAGAGGAAAATTATCCCTTCGCGTCGTCTCCTTCATCGGGCTTGGACGTATAGGAAGTCGAGCTATCACTTATGACCATAAGCGGAACCACGGGAGGGACACGAGGTCTACGTAAAAGAGGTTTAACGCAGAGTCATTAAAGGTAGACATCCCAAATGAGAAGTTTGCCATCACCACTTTCATCGCTGGGCTAGGCGTGCAGTCGAAAAACTTGATGTTTTCCATCTCAAAGAACCCTTAAGCAAGCATGGTCGAGGTGCTCGCCAAAGCAGAGAAATACATCAACAACGAGAAAGCCCTTCTATCTAAGAAGGAAAACTCTTCTGCACAAAAGGAGAAATGCAAGGGCGAGAAAAGCGAGCGGGCGGAGACGAGGAGACGGATAGATCCATGAAGGGACCGAGAACAGAACGATCTCAAAGGGACGGGGCGCGTCGGGGACCGCGGGCCCACCTCGGCCGAGGCTGCGGCCAATGATATCACCTCGACAATTCACCCCTTGACGGCCTCGGTGTCACTTAGAGTCCCTACCCAGAGACGCGTACGAAAAGTTTTTAAGGTGGCCGACTCAGATGAAGACAGACCCAGCGAAGAGGGACTAAACCAAGTATTGTGAATTCCATAGGGATCATGGTTGCCCGAGCAGATGATTGCATCCGACTAAGGAAGGAAGTGAATGCACGAGCAGAAGCGTGGACATCTTGGCCAACCGTGGCCTCGGAAGGTCGGAATGGGCATCTCAATCACCTCGTCGATGACTCTAACTCGACACGACCATGGGAGAATCCATGTGATCTCCGGGGGGGATTTCACGGGGAGGGAGTCAGCTCAAGTGGAAGGCTCATACATGCGACATCGGATCGGTGAGACCTTTAGAAATACAAGTAGTATCCAAACTCACTTGGTTGAACACTATCATAACCTTTTCGGGCTCCAACATGGAAGGCTGTCAGCATCCCCATGACAATCCACTAGTAATAAGGGCCATCGTAGCCAACAAAAAGCGATTACCACAGGTCCTGGTCGACAAGCGGGCTCGGTGACATCATCTTCCGTCACCTTCGATAAAATGGGCATAGGAAGGAAACTAGAACGATCAGCGCGCCCGCCCCCTCTGATTCTCGGGAGAAGGTGCTACCCACGGGTTGTCTGGTAGTACTTTCGCTGGAGATCCCCGGAGTGCCGGGCCACAGCGGTAAGGTTCCTCATAGTAGAAGTCTCATCATCTTATAACATACTATTGGGCAGACCTTCCCTCAATGCCATAAGGGTCGTCATATGACACCCCGTCTCGATCCAGAACTTTGGTTGGTGGGTCCGAACCGAATCTGGGATGCCACTAAATTGTGATGCCCCCAGTTGGGGCTTTGATACCACTAACTTTTATTTACTATAACTTTAAGCTCATTCATATAATGTTAAACATTCTACTTGTATTATATTTTGTAGCAACGGATTACAAAATGTATACAAGCTCCATATATGGAAGTGTTCAACATTTACATTGTTTACAAAAAGAAACAAAAAGACATACATTATGCAAAATATTCGATGGACTATTGATGTGTTGACCTTAGGTACAGCAACGTGTGGATCGTCTTGCTCTGCAGTTTCCTCTTACGTACCTACACGGATGAAACACTGGAGTGCTAAACTGCGGCAGGTAGGAATAAATACAAATGGGCGGCCAATAAGGATCATCTCTCACGTTAGACATATACATATACTTATGACTTAATTATAACCTTTACATTTACTTATCCATTTTTCATATCTACTTTTCATAACATGTTTCGTTTCATATACTTTTCATGTCAATTTATACTTTACTTCTTGTTCTTGTAACTGTATGCTATCATCGCATAGCAATGCTATGCTTCTCATATCATATCATATCATATCATATCATATCATATCAAATCATATCATATCATATCATATCATATACTTTGCATATACATTTCCTTTGTATACTTTCATTTCTTGCCCATACTCCTTTTATAAATCGGCGAGCGGATACGGGAAATAGCGTATGTACACAGAAGGTACTATCAGCATGCGGGCAGGTGATCTCTATCTGTCATCTTAAGAGGAGTACTATCCTTTATCTGAAGACAGTGATCTCTATCTAATATGTACCCAAGCGTACACAATATATCTGAAACAGATCTCTTCAGCCTTATTGAAGCGGAGGTAGTATATACCCAGAAGGTATTATCATTATGCTGAATGATGACCTATGCTGTATTATATGTGATCTGAAACGGGATCCCCATGTCATCGGCTATAAATAGGGCCTCGATATACGTATGCGTATCTTTGCGACAAATTGTATCTTCCCTATAGGCATGCCTATCTATCCATCTACCCGGTCATAAGTAGGCAATCGTTTTATTATGTTTTCTTTCATGTATTATAAAATGAGATCCTATACACATGAATACCTACTGATATCATGTATACGTATGAGATATATTCGTTATCAAATAGCATCTCTCTTATAAACATTTTTTTTAACAAACCAAATATCACACTTACTTGATTTTATATGTTTGGGGTATAAAATAAGTTAAATTGTATTCGTTCGAAAAAAATTACATTTTATGAAAAATGGCAAAAGCGGTAATTTTATGCAAACTGGAAAGTGCAGAAAAATTCTAGATCTCGGATGTGAAACAAACATTCTTAGTTGGAATCGTCTGGTAAATCTAACTACTGTCGAATTTCGTTGATTAAGAGCCATTCGAAAAATTTTTGAATTTCGGCGACGGCGTCAGTGAACCCAAGCGAGTTTTAGAAAAATCTCAAAATTTGACAATATTTAAAGAATTTCCATTTAAGATTATCAAAACTTAAGCGAGGCGATCGATTATTTGGGCTAAACGGGCCAAGAGATGGACAAAGAGACATATGGGCCCGCATAGAAAATATATATATATATATATATATATATGAAATTAATGAAGAGATAAAGTTTATTTTTATTTTCTTTGTACTCTCTTCGATTTCGTAGTTTGATCGTCGAAAATTAAATAGGGCCAAGAATGAAAGTTCATACCTTTCGACGAGGGCTCACGCGTGGTGCAAAACATGGGATTTCGTAGAGAATTCAGTAAAGTTAGAGAAAATCCACAAGTTTGTACTTTCTCGGATCTCTGGCGTTAGGCGGTGAATTAGTTTGACCAAGAGACAAAGTTAATTCACACGTCGCGAGCTACTCGTGGGTATCAAAATCTTGGAGTTTCGTCAAACTCCACGAGGTAAGGAATTTTCCCTACTTGGAATATTTTTAGCCTAAAAGCCATGTAATGGCATAGGTTGTTCGAGTAGGAATAGGCGAGTGTGATTTAGTCCCGAATTTTGGGGCCAGATATTGGAAATATTTGGGAGGCTGGATTTTATGCGGTCTGAACTATATTGAGCATTATAAATTAGATAAAAGAATAAGAATATATATGAATATATGATATGATATGGACGATGAGATAAATACATGAGATTATGAAGTATACGATTAGAATGACACATGCTAGAAATACACAAATGATGATAGTTGCACATGTATGGAAAACATGGATTTTGTATGGACTTTGTTAGATTTTAGTATTATGTTTGAGTATGGAAACTAAGAGTTTTGTATGGTTTGTATGGATGGTTATGGGTTGAGTGTGAATTTGTGGACTTTTATTTGAAATTCCTCCTTGAGCTAGGGTTTGGGGTGTTAGAGAGTGGGTTAATTTATTTAGGAGTGTGGAGATCTTCCCTTTAAGGATGGATTGTAGAAGATTTGTATGGATATGGAGTTTGGTTTATTCCTACTTTTGGGGTGATTTGGGATTGATTGTGGATGGTTTGGTGCTTCGTGTTTGGCATGTTATGTGGCCTCAATTGGGAGGATATTGGCGGTGGATAAGGAGCTGTCCCGGGTTGTTTGGATCAAAAAATGGTGTGTGCAGTACGCCAGGAGGATCTCTAGCACTTGGCCGTGCATGGAAGCCACGCTATTAGTGGTACAGATCTGATTGAAGCCCTCGGTCACCTTGGTGCGTGGGTTTCCACCTTGATTGCGTAACTAAACCTCCAACAGGACGACCATAACCGTCGAGACTCCATTTTGGGTGTTCTGGACTCATGGAAAGCCCCTTTGAGTCTGAGAATCCATCCATATATGAACAATACAATATTGAGCTTATAATAAGTCTAAAATGACCAAAAACCAAGTGAGTACATTTAACTCTTTATTTACTTAAATCTTTTCAAGTTTACGATTTCTTCATGACTTGCAATTTGCATAACTCCTTCATTAGGACTCCGTTTTGGGTGTTCTTGGACTCTATGGAAAGCTCATTGAGTCTAGAATCTAACCATATTCTATTTAATGGAATTTGGTGCCCACATCTTGTCTGAAAATTTAATTGTTGTACCAAGTGTACTAATCGCTTAGTTAAAGTCAATTGGAATACGTGATAAGAAAAGAGATAGATATGACGAGAAATAGCAATATCGTAGATTTGATATGTAAGAGGAGTATAGAAGAAAGAATAAAATGATAAGCTCGAAGCAGTATAATTGTATGGCGCCTAAGGCAGAATATTGAATGGCAAGACATACTGCGGTGATTAACGGCATTCTGCTAGTGCTACGGCGCCTTACATTACGTCAGGCGGGGCTGATTACGTCGGTGCCGGCACTCACGCTGGAGTACTGGCGATTCTTTTAAGTGGCGGAGCGTATCAGTTCGATCTTGTAACATACCTTCGGGTTCTTGAATAACCCGTGTCCATCTCATTTCATGGTTTCGATTACAGGTAAGCTTGTATATATATGTATATAAAAAGTACATGAATAAGACCCGATATGCTTAGCATACTTACATGCCGTCTTGTGTACCTTAGGTACCATACGTTTAAATTAACCACTGACATGAATATAATATAGAATCTGAATATGATTCGATATAGGCTTTATAAATCTATTTGTTTTTGGATATGTTAAGATACGTATGAACTGGGAATATATGTATTTGATGTGATGCGTACCTATTACGGACTAATGTCCGTATCTACATATGTCTGATCTGACCTTGTATGTATTTGATATGATTTTGATCTGTTCCAACTTATAGTACCTACAGGTACCTTCGCATAAGAATAAGGCCGAATAAGTTCCGTAATACAAGTATAAGATTCGAAATGCAAGAATAAGCTCTATAACACAAGTATAAGATCAGTAAAGGCAGTATATGCTGCATGTCTAGTATAAGATTCGAAATACGAAATAAGCTCTGTAAAACAGAGTATAAGATCAGAAAGACAGAGTATGTGTAAGTAATACAAGTATAACTATGAGAAATACAAAAAGACAAACTGCCAAAACAAGTACTAAGATCCATAAGACAAGTATATGTATTAGTAATATAGAGTATAGATCAGAAATCTGAGAATAAGCTACGTAACACAGTATAAGATCACTTAGAACAAGTATATGCTCAAGTATTACAAGTATAAAATTGAAATACAGAGAATAAACTCAGTAATACAAATATGGGTTAAAGTAAGACGAGGATATGCTCTTGGTACAAGTATAAGATACAAGTACCGAATTATAAGTTTTTGTATGAAATACATCTAGGTGCCTGAAATAAGGTCTAGCTCCGTACCTCCTACGATAGATCTGGATAAGTATTCGGTAAATGAAGTTTTGATAGATGTCTTTTAGAATCGAATAACTATAGAAGTCAGAGACAAGTATCAATATAAATTAGATATATATGTCCTTTGGGGAGTGCGAACAAGTATACATTCTCTATGAGTGCGAATATGTGTATATATTTGTTTTGGATTGATGAAAAAATTCGTATATATTGCGCATATACATTGTTATATTCTCCTACCAAATAAGTAATAGTGCATGTGTTTAATGCTTAGGGTATATGTTCCACACTAAAGGCGTAAAGCTTGTACGGGTTTCTAATCAGGTGTGGAGTGCGAGGAAGAGCGATCCACAAACTTGCTTATCTTTGCGAACTGACACCTTTAGTTGGGTTCCACTACATGTAGGTTTTGCGCTTTGATTTGTAAATGTAAAAAGTACTGTTTTTGTGTATGTAAATGGGACTCGTATATGTGTAATGAATTTTTGATGGACACCACTCTAAGTAGTAGTCTTTGTATATGTAAATGATTTTTTGTTATTATGGAAATGGTTTGTATACCGCAGTCTGAAGTTCAGCTCTGTGAAAAAGTAAAGTCGATCCGAGTCTCTCGCAGCCGGACGTGACAAGTTGGCATCAGAGCAAAGGTTTAGTCGGTTCTGGAGAAGCCTATGTTTAGGCTATTCTAGATAGAGTATAAGATGCGAGTCTAGATAGAGTATATGATAGGAAAGATAGAAATGCGTACATATAGAAAAGTGTTGGCCTCTGATGTAGATGTCCTTGTGTTTTGTATAAATGGATCGTCCTCCGAATCCAGTTGAAGAAGAGCTGGTGAAGTGTGTCCCGAGGTAAGGGTTTTGACTTTGATCAGCAGAATCTATCGAAGTGAGAGTCACGCTCTAGTTGAGCCAAATGAAAAAAAAATATAAGAAATGTCATACGTAAGACATGAAGAAAGGACTTGACATCGAACATCGAATGATAGGGTTTGAATTGAGACGAAAATTCTTATAGAGAGATTGTAACACCCCAAAATATACCTAACAGTTTTATAACATATTGGAGTTATAAAATAAGTTAAAATTATGTCGTTCGAAAAAATGACATTTTATGAAAAATGGCAAAAGCAGTGAGCCTTATTCGCTTTGGAAAATTCTAGAAAAATTTCTAGATCTCGGACGATAAAGCAGACATTGGTTTGAATCATCTCACGAAATCTAGCTATCTATCCAGATTTACGTTAGATTCGAAACCCATTAGAAATTTTCATAATTTCGAGACAATGAACTATTGGGTGAACCCCCAGCAGGATTTCTAGAAAAATCTCAAAAATTGACAATATTTAAAGAATGTCCATTTAAGATTATCGAAACTTGAACCGAGGCAAAATCAATTGTTTCGGGGCTGAAATGGATCGAGATGGACAAGGGGAACATGTGGGCCCCACCTTAAGCTTATATATATATATATATATATATAAGGAGGAGGAGAGCAACCGAAAAAGAAGGAAAAAAAAAGGAAGAAGAAGAAAGAGAGTGAGTGTGAGAGAGATAAAAGTTTATTTTTATTTTCTTTGTTTCTCTCTTCGATATACGTAGTTTCGACCGTTGGAATTCGTCGGGCCAAGAACGAAAGTTCATCTACTCGACGAGGGCTACGCATGAGTACCAAAAACACGGGATTTCGCCGAGAATTCAAGTAAGAAGTTTGGAAAATCCTAAGTTTCGATACTTTCTCATATCTACGGCGTTCTGACGGTCAGAATTAGTTGGACCAAGAGACAAAGTTAATCCACACATCGCGAGCTACGCGTGAGTATCAAAATCTTGGAGTTTTTTCAAACTCCACGAGGTAAGGAATTTTCCCTACTTTGAATATTTTTAGCCTAAAAGCCATTTAATGGCATAGGTTGTTGTTTCGAGTTGGAATAGTAGTGTGATTAGTCCCAGATTTTGGGGCCAGATATTAGAAATATTTAGGCTATTTGGATAATCGTGCGGGTCCTAATTATCATTGAAGGATATAAATTAGATAAGAATAAGAATATATATGAATATATATGAATATATGATATGATATGAATAGATGATATAAATACATACGATTAGGAAGTATACGATTAGACAACATATGCTAGAAATGCACAAATGATAGGAAAATAGTTACATGTATGGAAAGTATGGATTTTGTATGGACTTTGTTAGATTTTAGTATGGTTTTGAGTATGGAAACTAAGAGTTTTTGTATGGTTTGTATGGATGGTTATGGGTTAGTGCAGTTGTGGACTTTTATTTAAAAATTCCTCTTTGTTTAGTTTGAGTGTTAGAGTGGGATTAATTGTTAGGGTATGGAATCTTCCCGCTTTGAGGATGGATTGTAGGGTATGGATATGAAGTTGGTTTATTCCTACTTTTAGGGTGATTTGAGATTTATTTGTAGGATGGTTTGGTGTCGTGTTTGTGGCATGTTATGTGGCCTGGTGGGAGGATATTGTGGCCGGTGGAATGAGGCCCCCATTAGGGATGGTTTGAGTCAAGGAGTGGTGTGCCGGGCTGCCAAGGGGGAGATCTCTAGTAATGGGGTACGTGGAATGCGGCTATTGCATGGCTGGGCTCCAATTTGAAGCCCTCGGGTACGCAATTGCGTGGGTTTCCAAGCAATTGCGTAGCCCCTACATACCTTCAAACCTCCAATTTCGGACGACCATAACTTCTTCGTCCGAACTTTGTTTTAGGTGTTCTTGGACTCTATGGAAAGCCCTTTGAGTCTAGAATCCATCCATATATAGTTTGATACAATCTTGAGCTTATAATAAGTCCTAAAATGACAAAAACCAGTGGGCGTACTTTCTTTTGTACAGAAGTCTTTGTGAGTTTCTAATTTCTTCATGACTTGCAATTTGCATAACTCCTTCATTAGGACTCGTTTGGGTGTTCTTGGACTCTGGAAAGCTCATTGAGTCCTAGAGATCTAGCATATTCTATTTAATGGAATTTAGTGCCCACATCTTGTCTGAAAATTTAATTGTTGTACCAAGTGTACTAATCGCTTAGTTAAAGTCAATTGGAATACGTGATAAGAAAAGAGATAGATATGACCAAGAAATAGCAATATACGTAGATTTGATATGTAGAGGAGTATAGAAGAAAAGAATAAAATGATAAGCTCGGAGAACAAGTATAGTGTATGGCGCCTGAACCGAAATATTGAATGACAAGACATATATATTCCGGTGCCGGCATTCTACTTTAGTCTTTATGGCGCCGTGCACGTGGACGAGCGCGTTACGATGCGCTGCCGGCGCCACATTGCATTGGGTAGGCACATTACGTCGGTGCCCGACGCTTCTAATACATGGCGAGCACATTATCAGTTGATCTGTACCATACCTTGAGTTCTTGGTATGCTGTGTCCATCTCATTTATGGTTTCGGTCTAGATGCTTGATATATATGTATATAAAAAGTACATGAATAAGACCCAGTATGCTTAGCATACTTCTATACCGTACTGTGTACCCTTGGGTACCATACGTTCTGTATACCTTGACATGAATATTTATAAGTCTGAATATGATTTTGATATAAACCTATATATCTATTTGTTTTTGGATATGTTCTAAATCTGTATGAACTCGGTATATGTATTTGATGTGATGCAGCCTGTAGGACTAATGTCATCTTTATCTCATCGATCGACCTTATATGAATTTGATATGATTTTGATACTGTTGAGCTTATAGTACCTACAGTACCTTCGCATAAGAATAAAGGTCGAATAAGTTAAAATGTCTAGTATAAGATCAGAAATACGAATAGCTACGCCAACATGAAACATAATCGTAAGACAAGTATATGCTCCGTAATACAAGTATAAGATTGAAATACAAAGGCAAGCTACGTAAAACAAATTATAAGATAAAGTAAGACAAGTATATGCTCACGTAATACAGAGTATAAGATTCGAGAAATACAAGAATAAGCTCTGACAAAGCAATTATAAGATCAAAGTATGACAAGTATATGTCTTGTAATATAAGTATAAGATCAGAAATACAGAATAAGCTCACGTAACACAAGTATAAGATCCATAAGACAAGTATGTAACAAAGTAATGCAAATTATAAGATTCGAGAAATATAAGAATAAGCTCATTAATACAAGTATAAGTTTATTAGGATTCGGGATATGCTCATTGATACGAGTATAAGATACAAAGTACCAGTATAAGTTTTATAGTACATACGAGTACCTCAATAAAGGTCTAAGCTCCGTACCTCCTATGATAGATCTGGATAAGTATTCGTCTGACAGAAGTTTAAGTAGATGTCTTTTGGGAGATCTGAATAACTATAAGTCTGAGACAAGTATCAATATAAATTCAGATATATGTCCATACTGGGAAGTCGAGACAATTATCGTTCTCTATAAGTACGATTATCTTTGTATATCTTTCTTTGTTTTGAATTGATGAAAAAAATTCTGATATATATTACTGCATATCTGTTATTGTTATATTCTCCCTATAAATGAGTAATAGTGCATGTGTTTCTGTATAAGTCATATGTTTCCCACTAAGCGTAAAGCTTAGCACGGGTTCTAATCGGAGTGTAGATACGAGGAGAAGAGCGTCAGCAAACTTAGCATGCGCGGGCTGACACACTAGTTGGGGTTCCTTTCATGTGGGATTCAGCGCTACGATTTGGCAAATGTAAGTGCGAGTTTTTGTGTATGGGACTGATATATGTGTATATATTTTTATGGACACCACTCTAGTGGTAGTCTTTTTGTATATGTAAATGATTTTTGTTATTACGAAATAGTTTGTATACCCACGATCTAGTTCGGCTGCGAAAAAAAAAAAGTAAAGAGTCCAGTCCAGTCTCTCCTGCTCCAAAGGAATGACAATTTTACTATACTTTTCATATAGCAATTATACATATGTTCTTTAGCTCATATATTAAACTTATACACTTCACTTGTACTTATTCACATTCTAGTGCCTTAGTTTGCCACATCAAACTCAGAAACGAAGTGCACGGTGCGTTTTCATAGTTCACTCTTATTTGAACCCCCATTAGTCATTTACTAGGGTTCCTATACTATTAGTGTATGAATTTGGGCTTAAAAATGTCAAAATACGAGAAACTAGGGTCGTAGGAAAAAGTGGTACTGCATCGGTATCGCACCGGTACCAATACCTTTCATGTTCTAGTGAGTGTACCGGTACCACTTTGGATGGTACCGATACCATTTTGCCTCTGTATAGGTGGTACCAATACGTTGCGGGGCAGATGCACATCGAAATTGCCCCTGAAATGTATTGAATTTTCCCTCTTTCACTCACTTTTCTTCCATACTCTTCCTCTATTCTATCTTACTTCAAAAACCTATCATGAATTACTCCTAAAACAACTCGAAAATGGATCATAATCCATACAAAAACCTAACATGAAGATTAGTTAGGGTTGTTCTAAACCAAACTCCATTACTTCTTGATTAAACCATGAGATCAGCAGCAAGGGAGGACCGTACTCCGACTATACAAACTAGGGTTTTATCAACCTTAATTCCAACAATTCTAGGGTTAGGATGAATTCCTAACTAAACCCTAGGTTTGGAAACCATATAAATCCCTACCAAAGTCCAAAAGTACACATGATTCCATACCTTTGAATCTCGCTTGAACTCCTCTTCTCCTTCTCTTCTTCTTTTCTTCTTTGCTTCTCTTCATTCTTGCTTGCTTTCCTTATAACTTCTTCCTTAAACATCCATTTTGCTCTCCTAAAATGAGAGACCAAATGAGATCTTTTGATTCCCAATTAAGGCCATGTTTGGCCTTATACATATTTGAATTCTTTTCCCATTTTCATTTAGAGTCCTTCCATTTCTCATCCATTCTCGAATTCAACTTATTCTAATTGCAATCTTGACTTGTACTTATTTTTCACTTTAGCATATATTCTTGTGAAGTTATGACCCTTAGGTCCTAATTGGTAAATGACCAGTTTACCTTTGACTCTTGAATGAATTCTGGGTTTTTGCTTATTTTATTTTTCGCATTATTTTATTTGAAAAAAATATACTTTTACTTTTATTATACCCGAAACATGTTATAAATTGTCAGGGTATATTTTGAGGTGTTACACGTCCCTTCCGCCTATCATATGGTTATCAAGTTCCCCACTACAAATGGGGTAAGAATGGTTCTAGGAGATCAGCGCGTAACCAGGGAGGGCTACTCGGCATCAATGAAACAAAAAGCGGTTGGCAGCATTTACATGGACAAGCTCGACATGAGAGATGAGGTAAGCATCCGGCCAGGCACCCTCGGAAAATTAGAGGCGGAATGCGGCAATGATGACTGAGGAACATCTCGTTTACATCATATCCAAGTTGGCCAAAGATGTTAGGGACAACTTCTTATCACTTCTTAAGAGCATAATATGAGGTATTAGCACAGGTAGGAAGGATGTGGGAATTAGCCCATGATTATCACACCTGAGGCGAGACATCGGCCTCCTTCAAACTCGTCAAACAAAGAAGGAGTTTCACGAGAGAGAAAGGAAAAAGGTGATCAATGAAGAAATTGCTCAAACTCCTCGAGCCAAAGCTATCAGAAGTAGAATACCCATTGGTTGGCTAATGTAGTCCTCGTCGAAAAACGACGACAAATGGAGACTGCGTGACTGCCGATGTTAATAGAGCTTTGTCGAAAGATAACTTCCACTACCTCGGATCGCGACCTTATAGCGGGCCTTGAAAGGCGCCACCAGGCTTCCCGGCTTTATCAGGCCACCTCTCGGGACCTCCTAACAATCGAAATGGACCCGATGACTAGAGAATACCTCATTTGTGACTGGGCAAGTTACTTACTGTTACCAGGTGATGCCTTTCGGGTTGAAGAACGCTGGGGCCACTTATCAGAGGCTAGTGAACAAAATGTTTCAAAAGCATATTGAAGCATCTATGGAGGTATATATAGATGACATCTTTGGTGAGAGTCGATTAAGTAGAGGCTCCACGTGGCCCTAGTTGAGTGGATTAGGGTCTGAATAAGCGTAATATGAAATTAAATCCTACCAAGTGTGCCTTTGGAGTCTTAGTCGAAAAATTCTTAGGTTTCATAGTCATGAAAGTGAGAATGAGGCAAATCGGTCAGAGTAAAGCCATCACTGAACATGCAGCCGCCTTTGAGCCTTGAAATTCAACATTTGGCGGAGAATAGGCTGCTGCAGGCCTTTGTATCGCAGATCCGGCGGCAGTGCAGGCCCATTCTTTCAAGTTACGAAAGGCTTTCTCTTTGGGACGCCCGATGCGAAGAAGGCGTTTCGGCGCTAAAAAACTTGCACGAGCTCTCCTCACGTCACGATAAGCCCTTCAGGAGAACTCCTTACTTTATTTGGGTATTTCCAGATTTCTCGACTAAGTCGCCTTAATTCGAGCGAGATAGAATACAGCAGTAGGTCGTGCTTTGGCCAGGAGCTACTGGGAGAAAAGGAAGGTATCCAAGATGGAGAAATTAATCTAGCGTTGACAACCCTTTGCCCGAAGGCTTGACCATAGTTACGAACTCCTTCCTTGTGAAATCACGTGAACACTGATGAAACATATATTACTGACGAGAGACCTCGAAGGTACAAAATGAGCCATAAAGCTCGATCAGGATTCGACATCGGATACAAACTGGGACGGCGGTCAAGGGCGAGTTTGTAAGAATTTTATCATGGAATTCACCCCTCAAATACCCCAGGCTTACGATACCAAAAACTACTCGGTTGGCAGAAAGCACCCATTTGAGGGTTGCCGTAGATGGGGCCGCAATTCCAGGGCGGTGCGGGGTCAGTTAAACCTCCCCGGACCGTTGACGTGGGTCACCTTGCTTAGATTCAAATTTCAAGCCTCCAAATACTTGGTAGTCTGGCTTAGTCATAAGCGGGAGGAAGCAATCTTGCCCGCTCCGTGAAGTGATCAAATAGAGGTATGCGGTGATTCCAGGTTGTTAACGTTGAGATATAGAGGGACTCCTACAGGCCGAGGGTGAAAAAATGATCCTTTACCTCGAAAAGGTAGATTCGTGGCCAGTGCCACGGAAAAGCTGCTTGACATCCGGATGATCTAGATAGACTAGTGGAGTTGGGCATCTGAACCATCGATTGAGGCGTCGGCGATGAAGAAGTGTCCCGCAGTAGCGTCCAGGCCGGTTGGATGGACCCCATGCGGGATTACTTGGTGGACGGAATATTGCGAAGCTATCGAGCCTCGGCTCGGGGCAGTCGGCTAGATTGACCATTCATCAGGGGACCCTTTATAAAAGAGGCTTTTCTATACCCATCCTCAAGTGCGTAGGAAAGGAAGACGCCAATTACGTACTCAAAGAGGTGCATGAAGGTATCTGTGGCAACCATATTGGAGCTAGGTCATGGCGGCTGAAAAGACTTTGAAGACGGGGATATTATTGGCAATGATCTTTCCCGATAGCGCCATGGGTGGTTAAAAAATACAGACCCTATGAAACATGGATCTCTCACCTCCCATCAGAGCATTTAACCTCGATCTGAGGCCTTGGCATCAACGATGGGGCTAGACATATTGGGGCCCACCCATTGGGAAGGGCCGGTCTGCAGTTATTGTTGTAGGGTGGATTACTTCACCAAGTGGTGGGACGAAGCCATTGGCAACAATCAGGGCAAAGGTCGCACATTAACTTTGTTTAGCGTTCCATATGCGGGTTCGGAATCCACTGGGGCTACGGTATCTAATAATGATGATCAATGATCTTTAGTTCACTGCATAGATTTACGCGTAGAGCTCGAGAATCCAAGAGTCTTACTCATCCACAGCTCGTCCACGATCCAGCCGGACGAAGCAAAAGTCACTATAAAGGACTCTCAGCGTGTTAAGAACAGTTGGAAAATCTCGAGGAAAATGGGTAGAATACCACCCAGTATTATGGGCATACGGAACTATGATCAGTGACTCGAAACCCCATTTGCTCTAGCATTTGGCATTGAAGCGGTAGCTCTCATTGAGGATGGGCTAAAATCACCAAGAGTTGAGTTCGCAAATACCAAACACAACGAGGAGATTCTCCGCCTGAACCTTGACCTCATAGAAGAAAAACGTGAGTAGGTTCTAAAGCGTGCCGAGGACTATCGCAAAAAGATAGAAAAATATTACAATCGAAGGGTCAACCCCGGGAGCTTTATGCCTGGAGACCTAGTCACAAAAACTCCACACCCATTGAGAAAAACCACACACACGGGAAGAATTTAGGACCAAGGCGAGAAGGGCCACACATGGTATCGCGAATAGACCAGGCACAGCAGCTACGAACTTCAAGAGCATAAAGGAAAAACCTTGTACACATTTCTTGGAGGCATTAAGCACCTCGGGAGATTCTACGATGGACCTCGGATTGTAGCTTTTAATAAAAATTGCAGTCTTACTATAATATGATCTTTGTGTTCATTCGGCTGATTAATATTCGCGAGATCGTCAACAACAAAAAAAAACAAAAACAAAAAAACATCAAACGAGTACACACGTTTCTAAAAAAGACTGTACTTTTATTTCAGTTATCTCATAAAATTACAATCAGCAAAGCCGTTCTCAATTTGAGAAAATAGGGGAGGAAAGGAATAAGGAAGGAAGCGGGACTTAAAAATATTCCCTCTGAGCGCGTCGCCCCCTCCGAATATGTTCCTTGGTCGGTTAATCAATGGGCGGGACTGAGGAACAACCTGACTCCCACCAAGGGAGGGATTAAGGGGAAAAACACAGCTCCTACTGAATGGCGGGCGTCGCAGAGCCAAATGTCGACTGCGACCACTATAAACTCGTATGATGGCGATCGAACCACTAAGCTTCATCATGTACGAACTGTATTTTATGCAAGAGAAGAAGGATGGGAGCGGAGTATAACAGTCGTAGAAGGCGATTATTTATAAAGGCACGAGCTGGGAAGCCACGTAGTTTGTTCCGATTCTCCATAGATCTGCATTAAAATCGCGCGTGCTTTCCCAAGGAAAGGAAGACAAAAGAGTCGCGTAGCTTAGATCATAAAAAGCCGTACTGACTCGGCGTCGAAGAACGCTGGCAGCTCGGCGTGAAAAGACCCACGTAGCTTAGTTTCAAAGAGCCTTGTTGCTCAGCGTCGAAGAAGACTCGTCGGCTCGGTTTCAAGAGCCTTATGGCTCGGCGTCAAATGAGCCATGTGGCTCCGATTCCAAAGAACCTTGGCTTAGCGTCAAGGAGCCGCGTGGCTTAGGTTCAAGGAGCCTTGGCTGGCGTCAGAAGACCCGCGTGGCTCGGCGTCAGGAGCCATGTAGCTGGAGTTCTTAAGAACCTAACAGCGAAAGGCCCGAGTAGCGAGCCATGTAGCTCGATTTCAAGACCCCTTGACTGAGTTTGATGAGAGCATAGTAGCTTCGATTCTTAGAACCTAACGGCCCGAAGAAGGTCGAGTAGCGGGCCATGTGGCTCGGTTTCAAAGGAGCCACATAGCTCGGTTTGATGAGACACGATGGCTCGGTGATCAAGGTGCATTTCCCGGTAAGAGCCTTGACCGTTTAAGTTAGTTGATCGGGAAACGCCTCTTCGACCGTGTCATAAAGAGACGGAAAATCGAAAGTAGGGACGGATATCCATAGCATAACATAACCCAGAAGCTGGCGTTAGGAGGATGTCAGGAAGCTTAGAGCTTCAGTTAATTAAAAATGACGAAGATTATACAAAGAGACTTTAAATGTTAGAGGTAGAGCCTGGCGGCCCCTCGGTGGTGCGAGACCTCCCAGTGGGTGTGGTCGGGGCGAACCCCGAGGGCGAGAGGAGAGCCGACCTCGGCGGAACCTCGACTTCACGGGAAGAGGGGCTGTGGGGTATCGGAGAACACCTCGAGTCTGCCTCGTCCTCATAAGCAGAAGTTCTTACGCCTCTCTTTGTCGAGTTAGGAACTTGAAAATTGAAGTCGAGCCCAGAAAAATCCTTGTGGCTCTGGCGTCGACGAAGCCATCCAGGAAGGCCCATGAGGTGCGGAGCCTCATCCCTCCCGGCTCAGTTATTGGTCATCCACTATGGCTTACCACTTGGCCTCCAGCCTCTGGGGTCCTACGTAGCGCATTGCCTCCTCGACAGCCTCAGCAGCTCTCATTGATCTCTGGTGCAGATCAAAACCGCCATTGTCTAATGCTTCTTCCACATGACACAGAAACTCTTCCTTAACCTTGACGCAGCTCATCCTGTGACCCTTAAGCCTATGTGGCCTTCTTTCTCTGTCTTCGACTCTCGCCTTCTGGTCGAGGTGTTCTTGGTCGGGTATGAAATTCTCAATCAAGCTTTGTATCCGAGCCTATAGCTCAGCCCTCTCGGAGGTCAAGGAGGAGATTTTAACCTTATATGCTTTCGCTGCCTTAGTAGAGCTCTCGGTCAAACTGGCTTTCCTTGCAAAGCTCTTTATAAAAGTGGTCGTCTTCCAAAAACCAAGATGGAGTTAGCAGATAACATTAACACAACGATGAGACGGATAAAAGAAGGCACTCGGACGTATGGAGATGGTTCCCTGGAGCGATAGGGCCAAAGCCTCCCCATGAGGGCATCCACCTTCTTGGCCCGAGTCCCGGAGAAAAGACAAGCGAAGCTTAGTCCCTAGACGGCGGGCTGCCCGTGTTAGTGGCGGCTGAGTCCTCACCCCCCTCAACTTCAAAGAGATCACTTCCCATGTCTCAGCATCGGAGGAAGGCATAGCATTACTGTCGGAGGGACTCCCGGATAGGGAATGGAGCTTGTCAAGGGGAGGCTCGGCGGCCCTTCTCGAAGAACCGCTGGATACGCGGTAAAGGATGGCGGCGTTGGGCACTCGCCTCGGTTACCTCGACGGGAAGCGGCCTTTGCCCCTCACGAACTTGGGCATGCGATCCCTACCCATTAGCAGGCGATGGCGGGGCAGATGCTCCTACCTTCGGGATCTTACCCCGAGCTGGGAGGCTACTCTCAGGGGGAGCTTGAGCCTTGCGCTTTGCACTCCTCTTCTTCGCCAACATCTCAACACGGGCCTGAACTTCTACACGAGTTGGCTTCACAACCAGAGGCCCCTCAGAAGAAATTTCCGTAGCAGGGGGTCATGACCTTTTAAAAGTTAACCCCTACTAGTAATGGACAGAAAACTCACGCAGGTTCTTAGGGGCAGTCCATACTGTTAGAATCCCCAGAGTATCATCTTGATTGAGGTTTATATTCCCAATGTCGACCCCCGATAAAGAAATAACGCTCTTTCCAATGCTTGTGGGAGGAAGGGAGGTCGAAAATGATAGGTGCAGCGATGCTTTGCTTTGAAATGTACAAGCCTTAGAGACTCTTTCTGTGAAGAGATCATAGGGCTATCCCTAGGGACCACAGGCCCTTATCCTAAAAACAACCCAGAGAGCCCGACCAAGACACCCAAAATTGGGAGAGAGTTGGGGCGGCATACATTAATGCTACGGGGACGCTTTGATGAAGGGGAGTGCAAAGGAAGCGGCGTTCTCAAGACCGCCTCGAAAAGCAGACCATCTTGGGAACAAACACCACATAAGACGTGAGAAGATCAAGACACCAGATTCGAACACCGGAAGGAGGTCTATAACGAGTAGCGAAGATTTTAGCATACGAAGGCTCGACCCACTAGTATAACACCTCAAAATATACCCTAGTCATTTTAGACATGTTTATGAATTATTTATGAATCATTTAAAATTTTATTTAATTCAGCATGAAATTGGCTTAGAAAATACATGAGGTAAATTGTAATTGTCAAATAGGATATAAATGTCATAAGATTATAAGATTATATGCGAAATTGGAATATGAATAACTTGTGGTGCAAATAGAGGAGAGATGAAGGACCAAAGTGCAATAAAGGAAACTTAAGTCAAATTAATGCATTTTGGTGGCCAAGCAAGGCCTTATGGGAATTAGACCAAATAAGACCAATTTGGTCTCCTTAGGCATTTTGAAGCAAAAATGTGAAGAAGAGAGGAGAAGAGAAGAAGAAGAGAAGAAGAAGAAGAAGAAGAAGCAGAAGAAGAGGAAAGGTATGGAATCTATGTCTGGAACTATTTGTGTATGGATTTGTGACTTTGAGTATGGAAACTAGAGTTTTGTATGGAAGTGTTTGTATAGAGATTAGTGGTTCCATGTCTAGGGTTTAGTTAGGAATCCATCCTAACCCTAGATTTGTTGAAAGTTGGGTTAGTAAAACCCTAGTTTGCATAAGATGAGTAAGGCTTTGTATGGATTCTTGGTTTAAGGTATATGGATACATGTATGGTGTTAGGAAGTTAACCTAACATACAAGGATTTGAGTTAGGGTTTGGAAAAAACCACTGAGGTAATCTCTATGATTGGTTTTGGTTGAGTTAAGAACACACTTGGGAGATGTTTTAAGAGAGGAAACATGAGTGTTCTTTTGTTTTTGGTTGGTGTTCTAGAAAAAGGGAAGAAATCATCAAAATCTGAGCATGTTTCGGGGTCATGCCCGCGATGGCGGAGGGACCCCTCTATGGTCCCACGTATGGTGTGGCATGTCCACATCGTGACATGGCCGAGAAAAGGATTTTTCCATCCTTGGGTTCGCCATGGCAAAGCCACCGTTCATAGCACGGAAAATTGCTATATTTCAGTTTTGTTTTGTTTTCCGTTGCTCCGAGGACTCGTCTATTAGACAAATGAGGACCCTATAAGTGTATGAAAGGGTCCATACATGTTTGTAAGGTAAAGTAAAGGAAAAATCATACCGTACCTTGCCACCGAGGTGGAGCGAATGGGCAAACTCAATGCCCCTATGATAAGATAGTAAGTTCCTGAACACATATGATTATAGGAAAGCCTAAGACCAGATATGGAATGACACGGCACCTGCATTGCGTGGCGAACACGTCCCAGTACTTTGGTACTCTACGATTAGTCTTGACACTCTACGTGAGTGCCGACACATTTTAGTACTTTGGTACTCTGCGCGCACTTGGCCTCATTTAATTGCCCGGTGCTCTCTTATTAGTGTGGCGACCTCTGTGGGTGCCGGCCTCAGCCTTCTTTGTGCTACGACACCTTAGTACTGTACCGTACCTTCGGGCACTTATTGTGTTGTGTCCTACTCATTTCTTATTCTTTGGTTCGGGTGGTCGAGCAATTATATGATAAGAATGCGAATAACGAATAAAATGCAGTAAAGTACATCATTATGCTACAGATATTTTCCTACAGTACCTGCATTACAGTATAAGTTACGTAATTACTCACGGTACCTACGTATGAATATAAGATCTGTAGTACCTACGGGTACCTATGAACAAGTATAAGCTCCTTAACTTCTACGGGAGATCTGAACAAGTATAAGTCTGCCATAAGTACGAGTATGTGTCCTATGGGAGATAGGGACAAGTATAAGTCTGCTATAAGTACAAGTAGGTGTATAAGTTTGTTATGTGAAATCATGGTAAATTTTGATATCTGTTATATGCTTATTATAAATGAGTATTGATGCGTAATGTATGTATAAGTATATGTTTCCCCACTAAGCGTAAAAAAACTTAGCACGGGTTTCTATTAGTGTGGGGTACAAAGGAGGACGTCCGCGATATTCCGCATTCTGCTGGGCCAGCACACTTGTAGGGGTTGATCATAGTAGGTTCCGCACTCTGAATATGTAAATGTAAATGTACAGTTTTTGTATATATATATGTAAATGGAACTCAAGACTGTATGTATTGACACTGTAAACACCACTACGGTGGTAGTTTTATTTTTTGTATCTGTGGATATAATATTTTGATTCAGTTATAAGACTTGGGCACTGATATGCGAAAGGTAAATGCTTGTCTAGTTTAATTGTCAGGCATCCGGGACTCGGGTTCGAACCCCTTGTCTGGTGGACCAGGGACGAGGTGCTCGGCTAAGGCCCACGGCATCCACGGCACCTCCACGGCTGACCTGAATATTCGAACCACGAGTGATACCTAATCTCACTAATCTTCCCCCTTACCCTTACAGCGGAGAAGATGGCTGAAGCTAGAAGGACCTGGCGTCATACGACGGGACTACTACAGAATCCTGCTTCGAGTTCTCTCCTGCGACTCGAGACTCCTCAGTAGGCCTTTCTATGTGTAACACCCAGAAATATACCTAGCTGTTTTTCAATATGTTGGGTGTTATGTTGGCATAAATTAAGTACCGTCCAATGAATTACGGGAGTGAGAGATTTATAAAGCAGGAAATTTGATTAGTGCTAAAGAGCCAAAAAGCCTTAATTTGTCAAGAGGGACATTAAAGACATGGGTTAATGAATGAGAGGCGAAAGTATAAATAATAAAACTTGAAATTTAATTAAGGGAAGTTGGAGGCTTATAATCTAATTAATTAAAGCAATAAATAAAGAGGGGTGGGGAGACCAAGAAATGCATTTTGGTCTCCAAATAGGGCCTTCTGAGGGAGGAGAAGAAGAGGTAGGAGAAGAAGAGGAAGGAGAAGATTGAAGCCAGGTATGGATGCTTGACTTTGCTATGAATTTTTATATGGACATTAGGGATTCTAGCATGATTTTGATACAAGGATTTCTTTAGGTATATGGATTGCTAGGTTTTCCGTTAGACATTTAAATGGATTCCCGTCATCTAGAGTTTCTTCAGAAATGACATTATAACTCTAGATTTAAGGAGTTTGGTTGAAAAGCCCTAGTTCATAATGAGTAGATATGGAATCCTCCAAAATTCCAGGATTTGTAGAATTGGGTGGTGGGTATGAATCTAGGATTCCTTTGCAAATTAAAAGTGTTTGTGGAGTTCTTGGGAGGATTCCATATTTAGTTTTGATGAAGAAGGATGCATTAGGAGTGATCTAAGGATGATAAGGCATGAAAAATGGAAGCCACCCAATTTGGGCACTTTCGGAGGAGTTCTGGTGGGATTGAAGTCTGGGTGGGAATATCGTTCTTGGTCATTTTGGCCAAGTCCTGGGGTAGAACTTAAAGTCCTACCGGTAGGATGCTACTGTTCCAGTTTTGACCAGGTTTTCGTATTTATTCATAACTTGCTCATTTCTTCTCCGATTTGAGTAGAATTCAAAGTGGCTATGTAAATAGACTTAGGAGAACCAAATATGTTTATAGGTATCTCAAATTCTGATTCTAGATAGCTCAGAATTCACTGAAAGTGGGGCGTAATGCAAGCCCATTTCTGCATCGAGTTGATCATAGAGAGTAGTCGAGTTGTTTCATACGTGGCAGGTTTGATTGCTCGAATGGGGTGATTCCAGTTGGAGATAGAACCCTTATGCCTTAACTAAATAGTACAAATATCAGTGCAAATATCGAGACAAGGCCTTGGAGAAAATATCTTCAATCTGTACCTTGGTAAAATGTCCAATTACTTAGACTAGTTGGCATGAAAATGCCATAACTTTAGTTGAATGATCGGGTGGATTGATTCCAATTCCTAGGTAAAGTAGATTCAGAGAAGATAAGAATACATGATTAAGGTGTGATTATATACACATCATACCTTATCAGAGTATATGAGAAATACGATCGTAAGCCCAGACACACAATGTGGCTAAGAATACCATATTCTAAAACGATAAATTACTAAACTCATATAATTATAAAAATACACGAGATCGGCTATTAATTGACATAGCACTTCTGTCTGATTAGTACTTCGGTACTCACATTAGTGCTTTCCGGCACTCTGATTAGTATGGTACTCACGTGGTGCTCGGCCTCTTGATTGAAACCGCCGGTACTCTGTTGGTGCTCAGGCACTCTGATTGAATGCCGGTACTCTGTTAGTGCTCAGGCACTCGATTGTGCCGGTACTCACGATGCGGTAGTGCTGCGGCACTCCTTGTCTGGTGTGCTGGCACTCAGGTTACATGTTAAAATCCTGCTTTTCGTCTTGTATAATATCTTTGGATATTATTATGATGTCTCTTACCAGTTTATTAAAAATCTTGAGTACAGGTATCGATAATTATATGATAATAATCTGAAGAATAAACAAGAGGAAATTATGGTGTATCGTTCTGATCTGTAATACGTACGGGTAATTCTAAATAAGAGTAAGCTCTTATATCCCTACGGGAAGATTTAATATTATATAAGTCTGTAATATAATATCGTCATTAGTACCTACACGGAGCGCCCGTAACATAATGAACACGTGTAGTACCTACGGGTACTTTTATAGAAAGAATAAGCATAAAATTAAGGTTATCAGCATAAATTAAAGTCGTAGGCGTATAAGTCGTGATAAGCATAATTACTTGCAGTCCGTATGCGAATGCATGAAGTCGTACACATTGTTGTTATATGCTTATTGCTGAATTACACCGCGTGTTGTATATATGTTTCCCACTGCGTAAAGCTTAACGCGGGTTTAATCCATGTAGATACGAGGAGAAGAACGTTCGAGAACTTAAATTCTTCAAGGCCAACACACGGTAGGGGTTCATCACTTTATAGGTTCGCACTCGTCGATGGTATGGTGTATAGTTTTGAATATGTAAATGGGACTTGATGCTGTATATCGACCATATAAACACCACTACAGTGGTAGTTTTATTTTGGACTTTTGTACATGATTTGGATATATTATAAGACTTGGATATGTGTATAGTGTCGGGTAAGAGTCGATATATATATAGGGTCTCGCGTCCAGTTTCGGTTCGGATCATGATCGGGTCGGTGGGAATCGGGCGTGACAAAGTTGTGAGCCTAGGTTTTAGGCGTTTGGAAAGTGTTTAAGATTTACGATGCCTACAGCAGAATGTGTTGGCCTGTCCGGATCGTCTTTGTTACGTTTATTGTCTAGAATGGATCCACCTCAGGAAGCTGTTGATGAAACAGCTGAAAGCGTCAATCCTTTGGATCCATGCGCCCCAGTTCGAATTAAGTCCTTGATGAATGAAAATGTATTTGACATTGGTAAAAGTCTCTCGGGGATATGGCAAGGGTCTAGATCATTTCCACCGCTGAGCTCAGTGATGCTGTCTGAAAGCATGGAGTGGAAGAATTCCGTAGTGCAGTATGGAAGAATCGGAGTAAAGTAGGAGTTTTGGCAGAAAACTTGAAGAAGGGTATTAGATGAAACGAAATGTCGGTGAACGGTCACGTGTCGGTTTCATTCTTTGCAAGGTGCAGCTTATGATTGGAAGTTGGTTTTGAGAAATCCACTAATCGGATCCGGTTACATGGGACTGCCGTCCGCAGGGTTTTAATGCAGTATGTCGCGATGATTCTGAAAGTCGAAAATGGAAAAATTCTTGACTAAGACGAGGAAAATGACGGTGTGAATATGAGAAAGAGAATTCAGCCGCCTCGATAAATATGCCGGAATCAGTCCTTCTGAAGAATTCGAGGTGTGGACGGTTGAGAGGGCCTTCATGAATCATCAAGGTACCTCCCATTTGTTACTTCATTACAATCATCGATTTTTATCAGGCCCGAATTAGTAATGGCTATAAAATTGAGAAATACGAAATGAAGAGTCAAGAAAGAAAAGAAGAAAAGTTCTCGAAGATGGGGTTCCTCTTCGAGAAAAGACCTAGAGAGTCTGAAGTTGATCGGTCACGAGGTCAGTACAAGGGTAGGAAATGAGGACCTATCGCGACCTGAGGTTAGGTCGAGAACTCATTTGAATGAGGGAAAACACAATATGCCCACGTGCCACAAGTATCATAGTGGTATTCGGACAAATGGCCCGGAGGTTGTTTCGTGTGGGATGCAGGAGCACGTGATGCTTGATTGTCGCGAGGATTTGGAAGTTCTAGAAATCCTCGAGGAAGTGGTAGAGGAGGTCATGTTACCTCCACGAGACTCAGTAAGGAGTAAGGGCAGAGTGGCTCTCAAGGTGAGTAATGTTTACGAGACGATCAAGTGCGTCCTCTACTACGACCCAGCCACGACTTATGCGATGAGAGCTCGAGAAGATCCCGGACATACGGGGGATTCCTTCGGGTACATTCACTCTACTGATATTGATTTGCTATGCTTTAAGCTGATCAGACTCTACACATTCATATATATGCATGAAACAAATGAGCGATAAACTACACTTGAGTAAATTTGTTAGATTATGACTTTGCTTATTTACAAGTCCTCACGGGAGCACAGTGTTAGAGTCAACCGTGTGTATAAGAATTATCCTTAATGGTCGGCCAATAAGGAATTCTCGGTTGATCTAATTGCTTTTGCCTTTTCATGAGTTTGATTTGATCTTGGGAATGGATTGGTTATCGAACTATCAGGCCATAGTTATTTGTGATAAGAAAAGAGTTTTGCGCTTAAATGTCGACACGGTAGAAGTAACTCATCTGGGTATCAATGAATCGATCTAATGTCAATTTGATTATTCACGAAGAGACACGATTCTGTTCAATGCCGCGCGTCATGATTGGACGTTGTGTTCTGAAATACGCGATCTTTCTGCGAAATGAGTCTCTCTCATTGAGTGTTAGACGACACCTCTTACATTCGATACTGTTCAGACCGACTGAGCTGAGTTTAGACTGCCTGCTGGATCAGGGTTTGTTAGGCCTAGCGTTTCAAATGGGTGCGCGGTTTATTTGTTAAGAAGAAAGATGGCACTCTTGATTGTCACGTGACTAAATGAATAAATAAAGTAACGATTAAGAATAAGTACCAGATTGCGAGAATAGAAGATTTATTTGATCCAATTGAGAAAGGAGGAGCAAGTGTCTTCTCGAAGATAGACTTGCGATCGGGATATTATCAACTCAGTGTAAAAGAGGTTGATGTCAGAAAGCGACTTTAGGGCAGATTATGGCCACTATGAGTTTTGGTCATGCCATTTTTAAGGTTTGACTAATCTCGTACATTTATGGACTTGATGAATAGGGTTTCCGCCCCACATTTGGATCAATTTGTTGTGGTATTTATTGACATCTTGGTGTATTCTAAAGATGCGAGGTATAGACACCATTTGAGGATAGTGTTGCGAGCTTTGAGAGAGAATCAGTTGTTTGCCAAATTAAGTAAATGTGATTTTTGGCTTAAGGAAGTGTCATTCCTAGGCCATATTGTATCTGCAGAAGGTATTAGAGTGGATCCAGTAAAAATCGAAGCAATTGTGAATTGGCAACCTCCTCGGAATGTAACCGAGATAAGAAGTTTCTTGGGCTTAGCAGGTTATTATCGAAGATTTGTCTGGATTTTTGAGTTATAGCATCCTCGCTTACGGATTACTCGGGAAGGGAGTGAAGTTTGAGTGGGATGATAAGTGCCAATCCAGGTTTTGAGAGATTAAAAGGAAATGCGGTTGAAGCAGGTGTTGATTCAACTGCCGGGTAGGGTTACACGGTGTATAGTGATGCTTGAGGATAGGTTTGGGATGCGTGATGCGGGATGGGAAAGTGGTGGCTTATGCTTCAGACGATTGAGCGCATGAGAAAAACTATCCCACACATGATTTGGAGTTAGCAGCTGTAGTGTTCGCTTTGAAAATTTGGAACACTATTTATATGGAGAAAAATGTAAAATTTTCCTCGATCATAGATGCGAAATGTTGCTAACTCAAAAGATTTGAACTTGAGGAGACAACGTCGGTGGTTGGGTGTTGAAGACTATGGTTGTATAATTGATTACCACCCCGGAAAGCAATCATAGTACTTGAGATGCCTTAAGGAGTAGGAAATTGATTTTACTCGACCTTGAAGATTATGATTGGAGATTTGCACCCAGGTGAATCTTGTTGGCTGATTGAATGTGATCTGGTTAAGACAAATAATAGTGAATGCTGAGAAAAATGATGACAAATTTAAGATTTATCTCATTTGAGTGATGCGGAGACAAGGCCCGATTTTTCCATAGATGGAAGTGGAGGTTTGTTGTCTGAAACTGATTATGTGTGGGAATGATATGGAATTGAAAAAGAAAATAATATATGAGAAAGCCCGCAATCTTGTTTTACCACATGCATCACGGAAGTAGTAAATGTACGGGATGTGAAAGCAGTCCTGCGAGTGGCGAGGGATGAAAAGGATATTTACGGTATGTGGCTAAGTGTGGCGATGTCAGCAAGTAAAGGCTGAACACCAAGTACCATCCGGTTTATTGAATCTCATTCCAATTCCTGATAGGTGGGATAACATAACTATGGATTTTTGTATCCGGTTCCCCTGCTTGAAGAAACATGATGCCATTTGGGTAATAGTGATGACCAAGTCTTGCTCACTTCTTACCGGTCGAAACTTGACTACTCCATGGATCATTTGCAAGCGGACCTTTATGTGAATAAAAATTGTCGGCCCACATAGTGCTACGTATGGAAAGTGTCCGTATGACTCCCACCGGTTCTGTCGAGGTTTTGGAAAGGATTCTGATCGGCACAGTACGAATTAGTTTAGCGCTTTCCATCCCGCAGCGGATGGACATTTGAAGAAAAGAGTAATCCCGGGTATTAGAAGTGCGAGCATGTAGATTTTCTGGAAGTTAGGGATAGAGTACGTTCCACTCATGGAATTTTACTACTATAACAACGATTATCAACTTGATATTAGTATGGCCCAGTATGGAAGCTCTGTATGGAAGCGATATAGAACTCCGTGTTGAATGAGAGATGAATAGTAGATTATTGGTCTGAATTAGTAAAAAGACACGGAAGAAAAAGTTGATTATTGGCCAGAGATTGAAAGGCACTGTGATAGACAAAGGTCTTATCTTGTAATTTGAAGAGAAAAGATGTAAATTATGAAATCGGAGATAAAGTATTTTTAAAAGTATCTCAGTGGAAAAAAGATGCTCTAGTTTTTGGAAGAAAGGAAGCTGAGTCACGATTTTCATCGCCCTTATGAAGTCTTAGAAAGAATCGACCTAGATGCACGTTTGCACTCCTCCGGAGTTAGCTACAAATTACATAGATGTATTCCATGTGTCTATGTTTCGTGAGATATCGCTCCAATCCATCGCACATATTACCAGCCTTATATACTAGTACACGAAGATTTCACATTCGATGAAGAGCCAAAGTTATTCTGTGATCGGAAATAAAACAAATACGAAACAAGCAAGTCCCTTTCCGTAAAGGTGCTTGCAACATCACTAAGATGGATGAAGGAAATACGGGAACTGGGACTGACAATGAGGTATAACAATTCTCACTTTCACTGCAATTTCGAGGACTAAATTTTATTTTAAGGGGGAGAATGTAACACCCCGAACATACCCTTAGCTGCTTTCTAATATGTTAGGGTGTTATGTTGGCATAAATTAAAAATTTTCGCCAATGAATTACTGAGCAGAGATTTATAAACCCTAAATTTTGATTAATTATAAGCAAACTGTGAATTTTGTCCAAAGAGGACATTAAAGACATGGGTTAATAGAATGAGAGGCCAAAGTATAAATAATAAAACTTGAAATTTAATAATTAAGGGAAGTTGGAGGCTTATAATCTAATTACCAAAAACTTAATAAATAAGAGGTGGGAGACCAAAAATTATTTTGGTCTCCAAACACGTTGCTTACAGGAGGAGAAGAAGAGGTAGGAGAAGAAGAGGAAGGAGAAGATCTGCCAAGGTATGGATGCTTGACTTGCTAATTTTACATATGGACATTAGGATTCTAGCATGATTTTGATACAAGGATTTCAAGTATGGATTGTTAGGTTTTTATTGAACACAATTGATTCCCATCTCTAGGTTTTGCTAGGCAAACATTATAACTCTAGATTTATGTTTGCTGAAAGCCCTAGTTCATAATGAGAGAGATATGGAATCCTCCAAAATTCCAAGGATTTGTAGAATTGGGTGAAAATTGGTATGAACTGAGGATTCCTTTGCAAATAAAAGTGTTTCAGGGAGCTCCTGGGAGGGATTCCATGTTAGCTTGATTAAGGATGCATTAGAGTGATCTAAGGATGATAAGGCATGAAAATGGGAGAAACCACCCACCCTGGGGCACTTTTCGAGGAGTTCCCACTGGTAGGATTGGTCCCACCGTAGAATATCAGCTATCGGTCATTTTAATAAGTCCTACCCCAGAGAACTTAAAGTCCACCGGATAGGACTCGCTTACCTGCTCCCGCTTGACCGGGGCTTTCGATTTTCGCCATAACTTGCTCATTTCTTTTTCCTCCGATTTATGATTCAAGGGTTATGTAAATAGACTTCATGAGAACCAAATATGTTTTAGTTCCACTGACTCGTATAGCTCAAAATTCACTGAAAGTGGGGCCATGTGCAAGCCCGATTTCCTGCATCGCTTGGATCATAGAGTAGTCCGAGTTGCTTCAAGACGTAACTTGAGTTTCTAAGTGTTCGAATGGGGTGATTCCAATTGGAATAGAACCCTTAGCACCTTAACTTTAAAATAGTACAAATATCCAGTGCCAAATATCGAGACAAGGTAATTGGAAAATAAATATTGCAATCTGTACCTTGGTAAAATCAGAATCAATTAGTTGGCATGAAAATGCCATAACTTTAGTTTGAATGACTGATTGATTGATTCCACCTGCAAAGTAGATTCAGAGAAGAATAAGAATACATGATTAAGGTGTGATTATATACGCATCATACCTTATCCGTATATGAAATACGATCTGTCATGAACACCTAATGTGGCTAAGAATGCCATATTCTAAAACAGTAAATTACTAAACTCATATAATTATAAAATACCCGAGATCGTTTATTAATCGACATAAAGATTCTCATCCGATTAGTAATTTCTATGACCCGTTAGTGCTTGGGCACTCCCGATTAGTACTTCTGCACCCTCGTTAGTGCTCCGGACTCCCGATTAGTACCCTAGATTCTGCTAGTGCCCTAAGACTGGACAGATTTCTGCATTCGTTCCGCGGCGCTACTTACTCTGGCCCGACCGTATGGCACTGGCCGTATTCGAAATCCCGTCGCATCGATAATATCTGATATTATTATGATGTGTCTTACACGCTTATTAGTACTCGGTCCGTATCCTGCAAGAATTATATGATAATAATCCAAGAATAAAAACAAGAGGAAATTATGGTGTATCGCTCGATCCAGAATACGACGTGGTAATTCTAAATAAGAGTAAGCTCAGAATTCTACTGAGACCCAATAAACATATAAGTCCTGTAATATAATATACGCCCAAAGAGGTACCTACGTACTTCCGTATAATGAACTCCGTAGTACCTACTAGTACTTTTATGTAAGAATAAGCATAAGTCACAGAAGCATAAGTCCGTTTCGTAGGCATAAGTCCTGTGATAGCGAAGTACTACTTGTATGTCCATTATCCGAATGCATGAAATTCTCGATACCGTTATTGTTATATGCTTATTAGTAACTGGTACACATGTCAGATATATGTTTCCCACTAAGCTGCGAAAGCTTAGCACGGGGTTTTTAATCCGCGTAGGTACAGAGAAGACGCTCGGTAAACTTCCGTATTCTTCAAGGCCAACACACGAGTAGGGGTTCATCACTGTAGGTTCCGCACTCTGATCAGTAATTGTAATTGTATAGTTTTTGAATATGTAAATGGGACTTGGTACTGTATATCTGACACTATAAACACCACTACAGTGGTAGTTTTATTTTGGACTTTTTATTACGATTCGGATATATTATAAGACTTGATATACCAATGTGATAATTATTCGTAAAGAGTCCCAAAGATATATATAGGGTCTCGCCTTGATCGTTCGATCCGCCAATCGCTCCGGCCGAATCTGGCGTGACACTCCAAGTGCGCATGCCCACGCCGAAGACCTTAAAAGCATGCATGATTAAGCGATGGAAAGGAAGACTGGACGACAAAAAGCATCAAAAGCAGCTTTGAGCACTGATCAAAGACACTTCCAAGCCCACAAAAGAATGTGATGGGCTGCTGAATGGCCAAAGATAAGGAAGCGCATAATCAAACGGGCGGAAAATCAAAGAGTGCCATCATTATCACGAGACGCTTCGATGGCTTACAGCTTCAAATCAAACCATCCCTACTAGCCACGCGGACGTCGCAACCGACCAAGTTAGAAACTATTTAGCCCTCGCCTGCTTGCTTCACCCAAGGCTAAACTAACGGTAGAAACAATATGGGCACAGCCCAAAGCTGCAAGCTCAGGTGTGTTTTTCCAAACATCCGCCTTACGCAGACTCGAGGCATGGACCCAATAGTTGCTCAGCCCCACAAAGGGAGATCCTACCATGCCATGCGTACACTGCCTGTGCCCAAATTGAAACCGCCTGCGTATAATCAAGATACAGCGCCTAAAAACCCGTGGAAAGGAAAAAGTGCCTAGCCTCCATGATCCGCGCCTACTTGATTAGGAAAGAAGGATCTATACGATCATGGCCTCCATTATCCCTTAACACCTGTCCATGATAAGGAAAAGGAAACTCCACATCCAATGAGAGAGATACTGTATCCTCATCTAACAAGGAAAGTAACCACTATTTTCCCTTATAAATACCAATCCCTTTCTTTACTCACAAAACTAAAGACGCAAAGGAACTGCCCCAAGGCAATTTGATCTTTTTGTTTCCCTTGAAGAAATGACTGACTTCAGATCGTAAGAAAGCCTCCGACACAATTCGTCTGATCACCTTGCTCCTGCGTTTTCTTGCAAATAACTCACATAGATGGCTAACTAAACTGATGACTCCAACCCGCCTCCAAATTCAAGATCAGTAGAAAAGCACCATCATTTTCATGATTAACAGGTGTAACTTACAGAGGGAAATCATGAAGGGGAAAATTGATAACTTTGATGTAGAATTATTAAGAGGCAAGTTTTTAAGTAAACAACAAGACACTATGTTTGATTGAACATAACTATTCTTTTAATATATTAATTGAATTATTTTATTTTAAATAATATCTTTTAGGTTATTTTACTAGTGTATTTTACATATTTGATGACTTAAATTATATCATCATGATAAATTTATTTTTACTATATCCTTTGGCCGGTAGAAAAACTAAGTCGATCAAGAAGATGTTAAGAGAAGTTTCTCTTTATTATTTTGTGGTAACTTTATGTTTAATTTTAAAATTTTAAAACTTTATTTTTGTTATTAATACGGCTAAGTGGGTATTCAATAAATGGCCTAATAAGTTAATTTTATGTTTGATTCAAATAAATAAATAAATAACTTAATTTATGTTCTTTAAATAAATTAAATTTGTTCATTAAGATAACTCAAGCCAATGAGATCCAATTCAGTGGTTAAAGATTGCGCAAAGACATAAAGAAATGATCATCCATAAAAACAAAATACTATAAAGTTATAATGCAAAGTGAATAGATACAAAACAACTTAAAAAAAAAAGGTTAAAAACAACTTTAAATAATAATAATAAAAACAATTAACTTTTTTTTAAATATTTTACATTTTTATCATATTTACTTTAATTACCTTCGAAACATTTATTGTTTCATGACATTCACTATCTTAAAGTCCTCCTAAATATGTTAATTTGAAATTTTATCAAACAACTTTATTACTTTAAGTAAGAATTAAATAATAAGTTATAAGTTAATCATTTAACTATTTAACTTCTTTTTTTCTTTAAAAAAAAAAAAGTATATTGAAGTTAAGACCAACTTCAATCATTAAGCTATTTGTACTGAGTGTTACAATCGTTATATTTTTATACTTTAAAGTGTATAATTTTTTCTATTTTTAAACAGAAAATTGAGGTAAATACTAGTGTCCATTTTCCTGATTTCAGCTAAAAAATCTCAATTTTTTTTACGGAGTTTTGCTATTGGAATGGAGGTGCAAGTTGGAATTGTTTAATTCAAGTAGGTTGAACTTAAAGAAATTAAAATAATATTAATATTAACAAATGCTAGCTGTCCTTACCTTTTTCCCATCATGTTCTTTCTAGTGCTTTTTTTCTTAAACAAATAGGAGTGATTTTGCTGTCATTCTTGACATGAAATCACTCTACTACATCTTTTTCTATCAATTTCTTTTTCAATAAAAATATACTTTCATAAAAATCTAGATTTTTAATTTGTTTTTCTTATTTTTGTCGTTATCTTGTACGGCGCATGGTTTATATCATTTTAATACGATATGTTGGTTTTCATTTTGTTGTAGTGTTTTCTTATACGCTGGTAATTCGAAGGTAAAGACATCAAGTCAAGTCATATCATGATCATCAATATATTATAGAACTTGAGTCATATATTTTAGTCATAAAATTATCAAATATATAGGTTTTGAACCGATTTATTATTCTATTAACCTGAATATTCTATCATCTTATAGAGTTTTTAAGGAATTTAATTCTATAATTTTATAAATATATTTTAATTTCAATCAATAAGCCTTCTATTTTCAAAATAATAATAATTGGCCATTTCAAACTTATATATTGGCTTAAATCAAAAGTCATACATTCTTTTTTATGTGAGGTGACGTGTAAGACCAATCAAATTTGATTACTTTAATTTATTATAGTATTTCTTTCAGTTTTAAGATAATTTAATCATTTAAAAAAAAAAATAACACTCAATATAAGGGGTTAATTTGTCCAGAAGATGACAAAAATTACTTATTAATAGGGAAAAGAGAATCCTTTGGTATGATAGAGCAGAACAATTTAAGCACTTCACCGCAGTAGGAAAAGGGAGAGACGAAGAATCAAGAAAATCCCAAGCATTTGATTTTTTTTTTTTTTCCAAAAAGTAATATCATCCATTGTGCTACTTAAGAAAATGAATAAACAAAAGAGACAAAATGGCAAGGCACAAATATAGGCCATCTACTTTCTACTTTTGCCCTTATTATGAAAATAAATGCTCTCGTTTTCTTTTCTTTTTTCCTTTTTTATTTTTTAAGAATAAATAATTTTATTAATTCAAACTAACAATACTTCAATAAAAATATATAATCAAAATCGTTAAAAATTATAATCGATAAAATAATATACATGTTAATAACTTATTTATAGATACGACTCAAAGTCTATATATTTGATAATTGAGCCTACATATTTTATATTGTTATTATGACTAGTGATGAATACACAATTGAGAAATAATTATAGTAGAATTTAGCACATACAAATCACAATTTACCCACATTCGGCATGAGGATAGGTACTTTTAATTTCTTTTGTGTTTTTAGACTTGTGCAGGTCTTTCAGGTCTAAAGCATAAGTGTACAAGGATTTATGTCCGGGAAGCCAATATGAAGCACTGAGGATGTGGGAAAACGATTGATGAAGCCTCGGGAACTCAAGCAATGCTAGAAAAGCACCAGAGGATCAAGTGTACCGGTACATCATTTATGTGCTCTTAGGTACACCTTAAAGTAAAGCAGGTGAGCAAAGTGTACCGGTACACCCAAAATGTGTACCGAGTACACGTTCGAGAGTGTGATATGAAAGTGTAGGGGTACACGGTAATGTCTGCAGGTACACATGTATAGTGCGGGAATGGAGCGAGAATTGTGATTTTAGCAGCGAAGGGCATATGTAAATCATCCTTGACCCACGAGGATGACGTGGAAAGAGTATAAAGGCGAGAGGATAGAGGAGAAGGCCTTGGTGCGACTACAGGTTCAGAGTTTTCATAAGAGAGAGGAGTTCCCTTCCATTGTTTGAGTTGAATTTTATAGATCCAGTTAGAAGACTATTTTTCTTTGGGCGTTTTTTGAATTCAAGCATATGTAATCTTTCAGCGGGAACAATTGTTTGGTTTAATCATAGTGTTTCACATTGTATTTCATAGGTTTTCTGGCTGAATTCTGATTTTCTCAAAGTATTGTTTTTATGATTAGACTCTCTTCAATGATAATTGTTCTTATAAGTTCCATGGAGTTCTAAACCTTTAATGCTGGGATTCAACGATGGAAACTCACCCTGATCAAGGTATAGTCCCTCAATTCCTCTTTTGAACCTCGATGGATTGTGTGATGTTATTCACTTGTGCAAATGTTTTATGAAAAACTCTAGTTGGGCATATTCTTGACAACGTGTGAACGAGATAGCCTTGTACACGTTGTGCTTGATTACAAGTGCAAGCTAAGGGGTTCAAATTGGTGGGAACAAGTGCCAACATTATTCATCATCTTTCTTTCAAAGAGCATTTTAAGATAAATCCTCCATCAAAGACCATTTATCGTGAAATAAGATGAGTTTGTAAAATAAGAGGTGGGACTTACGTGATCAGAAGTGAGTGGAACCCTAAGAATACCAGCAATCATCTTTCTATTTTTTTAGAACAGTCAAATCAACCAATCACTCAATCAAACAACACAACCCTATAATTCACCTTAATCTACACCTTTTGTGGAGAATAGCTCTTACCGGTCAACAAAACTAGACCACTCCCTGTGGAAATGACCTGTGGACTCCCACAGTATTACAATGCTGGACAACTGTGATTCCTACGCTTGGGAATAGAATTAGGCATACTAATAATCACGAAGCATTTTTGGTAGCAGTTCTTAGGGAGTGGCGATAACCTGATTGACAGAGAGAGCTAGAGGTAATTTGCAATTGCATTGCAAATCTGATGCGGTTCTCGATTTTTATTTTTATTTTTATTTTTTATTACTTGACAGTGAAATCTAGAACAGACGCTGGACGGAGAGAGTGTAGTGCATGTCGAGTTTGGGCTCATGACGACCGTCTGGCGAAGAATAGTACCTCACGGAAGTGCGAGGAATCCTAATGGAGTCGATTGTCTCAAGATAACATTATATACCTCGAATGGATCATCACATTGTCGGCAACCTACGTTTAATGAACATACTCAAAGGATTCTGTTAACCTGAGGACTCGATGAACCTCCACAACATGGAGTAAGCTACCTCATTAGCACGATGGTAGGAGGGAATGTTAACTTCCAACAAAATCAGTATAGAATTTACCCTGCTCCTTTACCTAATGGAAAGAACCCTTGAGAGAAATCTCTAGCCTCAAGGACTGACCAATTTCTTGCATTGCTTCTTCTGAAAGAGGCCACTCAATTTCTAATGAAGTCGGAAGTAATCCCAGTCTCTTACACATATATCAGGGTTTTGAATCTGAGAGACATATTCATTCATGAGAGATTTTGAAGATATTGGAGTGCATTTTCTCTCTCTTGGCTCACCTCTCACATAATCTGTTTGGTTTTTATTTCCCTTTCTTTCAAAGGAGAGAGGCCAAATTTGGTTTCATTCCCTTGCACCTAACTTTCGATCTTTACATGGGAAAATATCGAGGAAATGAGTTCCTGCGACAAATTTTCCCCCTACTGCGTACCAAATGCCCTCGTACGAAGCAATTCGAGAACTTTTACGAAAGCACAGTGAACCGTTTCTTTGTGGTATGGGAAAGATATAAGGATCTCCTCATGCTATCCCTCGCCATGGATTGGATGTGGGAATGATATGTGCATACTTTCATCGAAGTTCTGGACCAATAAACGGTACATCAGATGATGTGTGCGAGGCGAATTCCTATGAGAAAATAGTGTTAGGAAGCAATCGACTTTTTGACACTATAGCGAATGCTCGAACTTGGGAGACTAACACACTCTATAGACAACTGCTAAAGTGCATGGCACATCGGTGGGGCGGAATTCATCGCTTAGAAAATGATGAGTTGCAAGCAAAATTGCCAATTTATTGAGGTGGAGGCCATGAGATGAAAAAGATTACTTGCGAGGTAACTAGTGTGCCTCAAACCTACTCAGATTGGACCCGAAGTGGAGAGAGCCATACATTATGCGATGATCCTACACATTCAAGCAAATAAGTGTCAAACCTTCCTCGAAGCAAAAGGTCTGATTGAATAGAGACGGGCGATGCCCTTAATTGCAAAGGAAACCTTTAACTCTCCATATTAAGGAAACATATAATCCTGGATGGGGTAAGCACCCTAATTTTAGTTGGAGAAATGAAGGAGGGCCAAATAACTTACCAAACAACCAAGGTCCTCATTACCAAAATCATGGCTTTACAAATTCCATTCCACCATTTCAAAATCAAGGCTCCCAAGGGTTTCTGTGAACTGATCAAGTTCAGCCATCGAGTCAGGGACTCCATCACACCACAACCATATCAACCTCCACATAAGAAGTCTGGGATATCGTTACACCAGTTCGTACAAACCCCGGCAATCCCTGAACACGAAATTGGATTTATACGAATGATGTGAGATCCCGAGATAACCAAGTTAACCTCGTGCATAGGTAACCTTGACAAGAAGAAAAGGGAGAAGCTTCATCTCAAGCCCATCCAAAACCCACAAGGTCAAATAATGTGGGAGTGTCAAGTCCAAGTGAGGATCTTTGCATTGTAAAATTTGTCACTACTCTTGAAGTGGAAGGTAGTTGACAAAACCATTCCTAACGAAAGAACCATCACGAGAATCTCAAAGTGGGTGGTTAGAGAGGATGAGGTGTCAGGCAAGCCTTACTGTCTCCTAGGACAAATGTTGATGGTGAACCGAGAGGAAGACAAGAGCTGCTCAAATCCCTCCATTTCCATACCCTCATAGAGGTACGAGGCACCCGAAAAGTGAATAATAACCATGCTGAAATTTATGGAGATGTTCAAACAAGTGAAACTAGACATTCTCTTGTTAAGATACCATTAAGCAAATCCATGATATGCTAAATTTCTAAAGTTTGTGCACGGTAAAAGGAAATTAGACATCAACCAAGGAAGGCCTTCATGACTGAGCAATCTACCTCACTGATTCGAAACAACTTGCCTCCAATGCAAAGACCCGGGAAGCCTATATTTCTATAGTGTAGAAATTCAAAGACAGGACAACGCTTTAGTGGACTTAGGGACGAGTGTTCAATTTGTTGCCTTATTCAGTATATGTGGACCTAGGGTTAGGAGAATTAGAGCCAACCAATATCACCCTCTAATTAGCTGGCCCGAAGTAATTGTCAAAAAATTCTGGGGATAGTAAAGGATGTATTTAGTGCAAGTGGATAAGTTCTATTTCCCGTGGATTTTGTTTGTGCTTGACACTCGGCTGTGGTAAACCAAGGAACTCAGGTTTCGATGGTCTTGGTCGACCATTCTTGGCAGTTGCTAATGCCATTATACATTGTGGGGAGGCCTAATGGCCAATCTATCATTTATTGACATGAAACATTAATTTAGTTATGCTTCAATGTTATAAAGGGAATAGGGGATAGAAGATGTGTGTGAAGTCAACATGGTTGATTCATAATTACGAAATGCTTTGGATAATGTCTCCTATGACCCTCTTAAATCATGTTTAGTCGGCCCAGGTTGGGATGAGGAAGTCCTGCAAGCCCAGAGTCGGATTTCTACGCTCCTGCGTGGTGAGCATCTTGGGTATTGGGAAGTTAATGGGTGGGCACCTAAATTTGAACCATTGCCACCAAATGAGAATAAGGCATTTACCTCGAGGAAGGCCACCTGAAAATGAGCTAAAACCTTTACCCTTACACCTCAGGAAATATACCTTCTTTGGGGATGAAGGGGCTTTCAGGTAATCATATACGCCTCCTTGAATTGAATCAAAGCCAACTTTTGGAGATATTGAGGTCTCACAGCTCTAAGAGCAGACCAGTGAGATATTAGAGGAATCAGTCCTTTGATGCACATAGAATTCACTTAGAAGGGATGTTAAACCTTCACAAGCGACCACGAGAGACGATTGAACCCGCTAATGAAAGAAGTGAGAGTGAGAAGGAGATTTTAAAACTCTTGGATCATGGGATGGCTTACCTGTTCTTGAGATAGTAAGTGGGTTAGCCCAACACGCGGTGGTTCCTAAGAAATGCAGGTCACGTGGTCGCCCGATGAAAATGTGAGCTGGGTTCCTACTCGTGTCACTTCAAGTTGGAGGGTGTGCATGGGTATAGGAAGCTGAATGTTGGTACTAGGAAAGGCCGCTCCTTCCATTTGTTGATCAAATGTTAGAGAGAGAGTGGCGGGGCATGAATTTTATTGTTTTCTTGATGTACTCGGGTACAATCAAATTGGAGATTTGGAAGATCGAAAAAACTACATTCACTTGTCGCTTTTGGTACCTTTTGCCTTTAGGAAAATGCCCTTGGACTATAATGCACCTGGAACCTTTCAACGATGCATGATGAGAATTTTTAGTGACATGATAGAAATCATATTGGAAGTTTTCATGGATGATTTCTCGGTTTTGGTGACTGGTTGAGATGCGTTTGGAGAATTCACGTGGAGTTTTGGAAAGTGTCAAAGAGAAAAATCTTGAATGTTAAATTGGGAAAAATGTCATTTCATGGTAACAAGGGATTGTCTTAGGCCATATAGTATCAAAAAAAGGCATTGAAGTTGATAAGGCCAAAGTTGAGCTAATTTCCAACCTACCCACTCCTAAGTGCTTTAGAGACATAAGGTCATTCTTGGGTCACGCTGGTTTCTACAGAAGATTTATAAAAGATTTTAGTGCTATCGCTCGTCCCTTATGCACTCTGCTTGCAAAATATGTCCCTTTCACATGGTCACAGGCTTGTGACATTGCTTTACGAGGAAACTCAAAAACATGTTAGTGTCACCTCCATCATCTGCAGTCTCTAATTACAGGACCTGCCATTGAGATCATGTGTGGCTAGTGATTATGCAATAAAGGCTGTGTTAGGACAAAGGGAAGACAAAAGGCACCCATGAGAATTTACTACGCCAGCAAGACATTAGACTGCCCGGGCCAACTACGACGCCACAGAGAAAGAAGGGTTTCTAGTATGCGTCTTTTGCTCACAGAAAATTTAGGTCATACATTGTTGGCTCTCCTGTAACCATCTTCACAGATCATGCAGCCCTGAAGTACTTGCTCTCTAAGCAGGATACAAAGCCGCGGTTAACTAGGTGGATTTTACTATGCCAAGAATTCAACTTGACCATCAAAGATAAAAAGGGGGTTGAGAATGTGGTCGCTGACCATTTATCTCGATGGTTCCGAGTCTGACTCATGGCATACCCGTAGGCGATAGTTTTTGATGAGCAACTCTTTGCTCTTGTTCGTGCCCATGGTATCGCTGACATTGTGAACTACCTAGTCAGGTCAAATTCCAACATAATGGACATCCCAGAAAAGAAATTTTTGCGTGGATATTAAAGTATTATTTTGATGATCCATGCTCCCCATTTAAATGTTGTCGGATCAAATAATGAGAAGATGTGTACCTAATGAGAACGCCCAAGATCCTAGCCTTTTTCCATTAAAAACTTGTGGAGGGCATTTCTCACAAGGAAAGCAATGGATAAAATTTTGCGAGAATTTTGGTTTTTCTTGGCCTACATATTAAGGATTGTTTCGAATTTTGCAAAACTTGTACTCAGTGCCAACAATTAGGCGGAATCACAAAAAGGAACATGATGCCTCTTACCCCAATTCTAATTATTGAAATTTTTTACTGTTGGGGTATAGACTTCATGGGGCCTTTTCCCCCTTCTTGTGGGTATCTTTACATTCTGTTATCTGTTGATTATGTATCTAAGTGGGTTGAGGCTATTCCGACAAGAACTAATGATCACAAAGTTGTTTTAAAATTTGTCAAGGAACACATTTTTTCTCGATTTGGAGTACCTCGTGCAATTATCAGTGATGGTGGACTCCATTTTTGTAATCGATCTTTTGAAAACCTTTTAAAAAAATAATAGGTCACCCATAAGTTCCAAAGCATACACACATACGATGGTCGGTGGAGGCTAGCTAATAGGGAGATAAAACATATTTTGGAAAAAAACGGTTTCTCGAGAATCGCCCAAGGCTGGTCTGCCGACTTCATGAAACGCTCTTTGGGCCCTCTGGAGCACCGCTTTAAAACCATTCTTGGTATGTCTCCCTATAGGCTTGTTTATGGAAAGGCTTGTCATCTCCGGTCGAGGAAATGGAACATAGAGCTTATTGGGGTACATTAAACGTTAAGTCGATTTAACTCAAGCGAGGTAAACAGCGTTGTTGCGACTAAATGAGCTTGATGAGTTGCGCGAGAGTCATATAAGCTCGGAATTTATAAGAGCGCTCAGTCTTTTATGACAAAACTATTGCTCGGAAACGTTGAACCAAACCCAAAAGATCACATGCGGCTCCGGTTGCACTTATTCCCAGGGAAATTTCGCACTCGTTGGACTGGCCCATTCATTGTTAAAGTAGTTTTTCCATATGGAGCCGTGGAGATAGAAAATCTGGAGACCAGGAAGTCTTTCAAAGTTAATGGTCAACGCCTCAAGCCATTCCTCGAGCCAGTCAATTTTCAAGAAATTAGTGCGAGATGAATCCCATTTCTACCCGAGGATACCCCATCAGGTAAGTCATTCTCCATCTGTTGTATATAGTTTGATTTTGTTTTATTTTCGTTCTTACTTTCTATTTCTTTTATTTTTACTTCATTCGCTTTTCCATTAAATTAAAAATAAAAAAAAATAAAAAAATAAAAATTAGGGTCCTCGTTTCTCTTTTGCCTCCAATTCTGTTGTGGGGGGTACCCTTAGTTTATGCATTGAGGGCAATGCTTGTTTTACGGTAATGAGGTAGGTGTACCTTTGGTTGAGCATCTTGCACTCGTTATATGTTCAGTGGGTCAAATTTTTCAAAATATGCCTCTTTGGAGTATTATGTTTTACCTGCAATGTACATACTCGAATGATTTCATACACTCTCTACATCATCTTATTGCATGTACATCTTAACGAGCATACACAACAAGCTTTGTGTTCTTCTGTGGATTGTCCCCTTTTGCATTCTACCTTCTGCTCCTGACTCTGAGACTTATGGTCAAATTTTCTACTCGGACTCTTACTTTGTTTTGCTCCTTGTGCCAAATTATTGCTCCAGCGCCGATTTATTGCTTCCATTCGTGCATCAATTTAGCTGGTCATGTTAACTTCATGCATCATAGTATTTATGGAATCTTGCATAATTGGAAAATGATTAGAGCCATTATTTCCTTGCATACACAACGGTTAAATGTGTCTCATCACTTGCACCCATTTTGAGCTTTAAGTTGCCAGTCAGAATTCGAGCCCTAAAGGGGAACCACTGATCGATCGAATAACGGTGGACCCACTATGGAAAGGTGCGGGTATCCCAGAAGGAATTCAGTGACCAATTCTCTGAATCTGATCGATTTGTGTAATCAGAAGGAGAAAGAATTGAACGTCTTGTGAAACCCGGGATGAAGAGCGGTTAAGAAAAGGCGAATTATTTATCAGCCACCCCTTTGAACCCAAAAGTGAAAAAAAAAAAAAAATATATATATATATATATATATATACAAAAAAAAAAATCAGATTGGAACAAGTGTACCGGTACACCCTAAATGTGTACCGGTACAACTTACTCGAAAACTGGCAGTGGCTAAAGTGTACCGGTACACCCTAAATGTGTACCGATGCAAACTTATCAAAGATGGACGGTAGCAAATGGGTACACCATTTATGTGTCTGCAGTACACCCAGTCGGAAGCCCCGGGCAAATGGGGTTTTTAATCCAAGAACTTGGCGCCTTTTCACATTCCAAACACTTCTTGACTCTCCACAAGCCAAGCCCTAGCCGTTTGCTCTCTCACACAAGCCTTCACAAGCTCGGTTGCTTCTGCCAGGGTTTTCTTTGTCGGAATGGGATTACGTTGCGGTCATCAGCCGCGGATTTGGTAAGCCACCTACAAATCCTTACTAGCATTGTTAGTCTCCTCATGTTTACCCATGGTCTGTTTGACCAGTTTGGTGACATTCTGTGCCGAACAGTTGGAGTTTGGTGATAGAATGAGCGGGAAAGTGTTATCGATGTGCACGGGGTGGCTAGCCCGGTGTTGTTCGAACGGGTTTACGGGATGTTATTATATATACGAACTATCCCGGGCCGTTATCGCCATCCTTGCCATCTACATGTACGATCTAGAATGTCGGAAAGGGGGGGGAGAGAGAAGGCATCTAGTTCCTCCTATGGGACAAAAACATGAGAAAAGAAAAATCAGTGCCTCCCGACCCGATGCAAAAGGGGAAAGGGAAAAGCTTGAATTCGTCATCTTCGGAAGAGTGAGGAGATGTCGACGGTGATGATGAAAAAGAGCGTGTTTCTTGGGGACTGCAGTGAGCACGAAAAATGGACAGGTGATGCTTAAAGGGGATTCCCGGCTGCGAGAGGGGCTTAAAGTTCGAACATTTTGTATTTTCACCCCGTCGAGGACATTCAAGAAGCGAATCTGGATTTTGTACCTTGAGTGCAAGGATATTTACCTACTATGGTTCGGGAGTTCTATACCAACCTGAAGGAAAATCAGCAGGCCGAAACCGTATTAGAGACTTCAGTGATGGGTAAGCAGCTTCGGATCACTCCTGATTCGATAGCGCATGCCTTACAGTATATCCGCCCTGATGCTTCAGACCGACCGTACCCACTCAGGGCTATCACTGATTTTGATGCCCAGTTGTTCACTGAGGCTATGTGTACCCACCCGGTGCCCATGAACGGTTTTATGAAAAAAGAATTCGTACCAGGGAAGCTCAAGCCGGAATACGCTTTAATGAACCAGTTATTCATGCGGATTGGACTAAGGCAATGAAAAATCTCTGACCAAGAACAAATTCGGTTTTGTATGGAAGTTATGGTGGAAAACTCATCGATTATGCATTGGTCATATGTGGTGTGTGATGAGGGATTTTGAAAGTTTATGAAACGAGACACATTCCATTCCCTTACATTTGATAGCGAAGTATTGTGGAAGGCTGGGGAATGAGGGGAAGCGATCGAGGAAAAGGAGAAAGGTGCTACCCTAGGTTGGGACCTATCACCAAATAAGGCAGAGGAGCGAGAACCGACATCTGCTGAGCCTCCGACATTCTCAACGTCGGTGCCTCCTCCGGGATCACCTCGGCCATAGCCCCCGCGCCACCATTGAGCACGTCTCGAAGATTTGAAGAGGATGGAGCGGAGAATAAAAGGATGGTTCAAGTGCGTGCAGGAAGCGAAGACGACTTGATCGGCGTCTCGAGGCTTGAGAGTCACATGTTTCCAAGGAGGGCTTTTTGCAATGGCGGATGCTATGCACGGAAGGAGAATCAGAGGAACTAGATGATTGTGTCGACGAGGATGCATTTTCTTCTGACGAGGATGAGGATGATGCTGCATAGTTGTTTTTAGGCTAGACTAGGGTGGTGTTGGCAATTGGGTATTAGACCTCAGCCATGTTATGCCAACACCCATTTTGATCATTGACCCTTTTTGTTCAGCCCATGGTCATTACAAACTTTTAAGACCTCTTTGATTTCAGTTATGTTTGTTGTTTCTTCTGACATTATGCATAGTGGTTATGTGTTCCATGTTAAGTGATTGCTTCCCTTATTTCGATTGCTACAGTTCAATGTGTGCATGACTGCCTTACGTCTCTTCAATTCCATAGTCCTTATTTGAATAACTGATTTTGTGTTAGCCTGTTATAATGTTCATTGTGTAAGACTGTAGTTGGTTTTTAAATGAGTCATCTTGGTATACTAGCGGGGTGAGTATTATATTCCATAATTGCTATTTTGAGGATCTTGCAAAGCAAGCGTACCGGCGCCTTGTTGAGATTCATACAGTGGGTAGTTACGGTCTAAATCTTGCTAGGGACTAGCAAGATGCAGTGAGAAGTGTGATGAATACCTGATTGAGAAATAATTATAGTGGAATTTAGCACATACAAATCACAATTTACCCACATTGACATGAGGATAGGTACTTTAATTTCTTTTGTGTTTTAGACTTGTGCGGAGTCTTTCGGGTCCTAAAGCATAAGTGTCTGAGTTTATGTCAGGAAACCCAATATGAAGCATGGGAGGATGTGGGCAAACGATTGATGAAGCCTCGGGAACTCCAGCAATGCTAGAAAAGCACCAGAGGATCAAGTGTACCGGTACATCATTTATGTGCCAGGTACACCTATAAAAAGTGGCGATGGGCAAGGTGTCAGGTACCCAAAATGTAATACCCGATTACACTGTTTAGAATTGGCATTAGCCAAAGTATGCCAGGTACACCCGATAATGTCACCGTACACATGTAATCTTGAGGTGGAGCGGTGTGATTTTAACGCAGGGGCATACTTGTAAATCATCCTTGACCACGAGATGACATTGGAAAAGAGTATAAAAGGCAGAGGATAGAGGGAGAGGCAGTTTTGAACCACAGGGTTAGGTTTTCATAGAGGTTCCTTCCATTGTTTTGAGTTGAATTTTATAGATCCAGATTGAAGACTATTTTTCTTTGGCGTTTTTGAATTCAAGCATATGTAATCTTTCAGCAGGAACAATTGTTTCGGTTTTAATCATAGTGTTTCACATTCTTCATTCTTAGGTTTGCAAGCAGATTCGATTTTCTCAGTATTGTTTTATGATTAGACTCTCTTCAATGATAATTGTTCTTACCTCAGTTCCATGAGTTCCTAAACCTTTAATGTTAGAGTTCGACGATTGGAAACTCACCCTGATCAAGGTATAGTCCCTCAATTCCTCTTTTGAACCTCAATGGATTGTGTGATGTTATTCACTTGTGCAAATGTTTTATGAAAAACTCTAGTTGGGCATATTCTTGACAACGTGTGAACAAGATAGCCTTGGTACACGTTGTGCTTGATTACAAGTGCAAGCTAAGGGTTCAAATTAATTGGGAACAAGTGCTTAACATTATTCAATCATCTTTCTTTTCAAAAGAGCATTTAAAGATAAATCCTCCATCAAAGACCATTTATCAATGGCTCCTAGATGAGTTTGTAAAATAAGAGGTGGGACTTACGTGATCAGAAGTGAGTGGAACCCTAAGAATACCAGTAATCATCTTTCTATTTTTTTTAGAACAGACAAATCAACCAATCACTCAATCAAACAACACAACCCTATAATTCACCTTAATCTACACCTTTTGTGGAGAATAGCTCTTACCGGTCAACAAAACTAGACCACTCCCTGTGGAAATAACCTGTGGACTCCCACAGTATTACGATGCTGGATAACTGTGATTCCTACGCTTGAGAATAGAATTAGGCATACTAATAATCACGAAGCAACTAGAATACCTATGATTCTAATTATATAACATATTGATGACTATTTATTTAATTTCTTATCACTAATCAAATATATTTTACTCATTTGAATCGTCCATACACAAATAAAAGCCACACCATAACGATAAGTTGATAATAAATAAATGTTGTCTTAAAGCGAGGAACGACACCGTCATACCAAAATGGCGACAACCACGATGAAACTAAAATGATGCCAATACACTTTGCATCAGAACAACTAAAACATAAAAACTAATAATTCAATACCTAGATCTTATGGAATAAGAAAAAGTAAATGAAAAAAAAAGTCATTGTAATAAAATGAGTTATTTTCAACAAAAACACATGATATTTTTTTAAAAGATAATGTCAATATATGAAGAAAAAAAAAGGGCATTGTGTCATTTTTCAACTAATAAGAAATGTTAAATTTATACATTTTGCGAATATTTGAGATTTTTTTTTTTAAACAAATATCTATATCTATATCATAAAATAGTAAAACGACAAATAAAATAACAGCTCATATCCCCATTAAGAGAGACCTGCTAATGACTCCGTGTGGTGAGTAGTGACTACTACTAATACCAATAATGATTGCCAGTTGTCATGGACTTGGATAACGGAAAATAAAGAAACGTTGTACCATAAAAGGTTGTAAACTGCATGTTTAAACTCTGATATGAATTAACCTGAAAAGTTATCGTCATGATTTATTAGTCGAATGGATCATGAACTGCAGGATTGAACAAAAGGACACAACAAACATATTATTTATATTTTACTGTACCTAAAAATATATAATTTATAATATTTAAATATATATTTTTATTTAAATTTTAAAATATATAATTAATAAATATTTAAGATATTATTTATTAATTTTATATAAGGAAGGTATTTTAAAATATATAATGTTTAAATATGAAACATATTAAAATTGAAGAAACTTATTTATATAAATATATACTTAATTAGTGGTGTAATATATATAATTTTATTAATATCAAATAAATAAATAATCATAATGCACAAAGTAGTGTGCTGGTTCTCTTATAACTCCTTTTCCATGTTCAACTACGCTTACAATATTTGATTGAATTTTCTTTAATTACAAACCTTTCTAACTTTAACAAAACGACGTCATTCGATATAAAAAGTATCAAACGACGCCGCTTTAACTTTAAAAATTGTAATCGAACGCCGTTCGCCGAATTATTGGTCAACTGGTCGACCACTATCTGACATTTTATCCTGGCTTGATTCACAACTGCTTTATTAAACAAATTGTTTTAGTACGATCGACTATCCGACCGCCCTATCTGATTCAGCCAAAACATTGGCTATTAATTTGTTTTTTTTTTTTTAAAGAAATATTTTAGATAGTTATAATTATTTTTACAATGAACCTCTGATGTTATTATAATTATTATTAATTTTCGACATTAAGCAAATTTATATATGTTCTTTCTTCTTTTAAAATTTATTAATGTTTATTAATATTATATTCTAAAAAGTTATTGTAGAAATAAAATGAAATGATTGTTCTTAATACTAGTTCAATCTAAATGTCAATATAATGAGATATGTGGGTGATAATGGTAAAGTGACAATTTATTACCAGGAGTAATGATGTTTATATGCTATGAAGGTTGATGATTAGATGAAGAAGGACTATGTTGCGCCATGTTCGACATTGATGATAAAGATATAAATATCATCTCAAGTGGATGTATAGATCGCCGTGATAGTCTATCATCTTATCTTCCACCTCTCCCTAATCTCGAATATGCAATGTAATCTGGTAGATGATATAAGGACCATGGAGACTATATGATATAAATGACTCATCGATTGAATCACATGATAGTCCCCTTTGGACAATGCAGATCAAATAATTAGTACCAACTGACATCGTCTATAATAAACTCAAGTATTACATACTTATACATATTTTAATATTTCATTATTTTATATTATTTACATAATAACGTTATTATTGAAAAATTTATGAGTTAAGATTTTAGTAAAAGAATTTTATTATTAAAATCATGCCTTTAATTTGAATTAACTGGGAAGAATCATTTATTGTTGTCCTGGCTAAAACAGATTATCAAACACATTTTAACTTTAAACTTAAATGTGAATCAACAATCACAATTTTAAATTTCCTACCTAAACTAATTAAAATCATGGTTTTAACTATTTTAAAAGATTTAAATTATGTGCCACTCAACTAGTGGCAGCCCAAGATTTACTCTAGGTGGGGCAAGATTAAATAAGCTAAAATTTGTTAAACTTTGATTCCCAATCTCAAATGGTTTAATACTTATAGATATTTAGTGGGATAAATCATAGTTTAACGAAACCTCAAAGATCTAATGGGAGGAAACAATGAAATTTAGTTTGGACAAGTTAGGTTCGCCTCGTCACCAACTACGCTTTGATGACATGAATCCTGGCATGGTATGAAACGATCAATTTTTGAATCTTTTTTTTAAATACATTAATTTGCATTTTTTTTTTAAACGAACATTATTTGTGGAGATAGCTCCCAATGCACTCCTCTTATTATATCTAGTCTACCTAGCCCCTTTTCACCCTTGTTATTTTATTATTCATGTAGACCCACTGTCTCGACTCTTCTTCTGTCTCTCTCTCTTTTATGAGAGATATGTATAATATATGTATATATATATATATATATATATATAGGTATATCAAAGAAATTAATCAGAGTTGTAGGTCTAAACCCACAAGAAATAGTAATTTGAAACAACAACAGGAAAGTGATGATGTTCATGTAAATGTGAAATGTTCAAGTGAAGTCAGCTATCGTTATTCACCTTTATTTAGTGTTCTGAACATGATCTTTCACTTTATAATAGATAGGAGGACTATCAAGTCATTGAAGACCTCATTTGGAAAATTCTGGCCACCTCAACATCTCTACCACTGATAATAGAGAATCTTCTTAGATCTCAATTTCCTCCATATTTGTGATATGGACGGACCAAAAGATGGATGATCTAAGAGTTAGAATGTTTGTGATACTTAGTACAAGGATGAACTCTAAGGTAAAAGGCATAACCTAAAGTGTTATATGACTTATTTTAAATTTATATGATGGAATTAAGGTTTAAAGATTTTAGTTTATGTTCAATTTGATTTTTTAAAGCAATCTTATTTATTATTTATTTTAGCTTAGGCAAGTTTAAGTTACAAGAATTTTAATCTGGGGTTTCTCTATAATAGAGATAATGGTAATATGGTTCTAGTTTAAAACAAGTATTTGGAAATGTCTGGAAGCATGAACCATCTAGTGTTTTATGCTGCGGTTGGAGAATCGATCGGAAAAGTTAAAAGAAGATAATTTTGATGAACAGATTGTAGGAGGATAGATACTTACTTCTGTCACCAAGAATCCACCAACATATAAAACAAATAGATATATTTTGCCACCTACAGAACCACTGGTGAGCAAGAAACTAACTTCCGCTTACCAAGGGAATCACCTAAGATAAGAGAACAAGAGAGGAACTCATAAAAAAGAGAAATTCAAAAATATTATTAAACTTTAATTGATAATGAAAAAGAGTACATTTTGGGGGTATTTAGGCCTCTATACTTTCAAACATAAAACAACTCTACTTTAATTAGGAAAACAAAACTTTTTAAATCAATAAAGCAACTTCTAAATTGAAATTGAACCTCTAAATCAAACTAGATTTAGAAAGACCATAAACCAATACTGGACTATTCAAACTTTTTCAAGTCTTGATTACGTCCTTAACCTTCAAGTCCTAATTGAAGTCTAAAAGGATGTTACTTTATTAATCCCAAACTTTTTTATAACCTTCTTAGTCTTAAATCTTTCAATAATGGTGACTCTCAACGTTTGTTAAAGAAGCCCATCATCAATCCTCCATAGTCAGGGAAAAAGACTCTCCTACCCTAAGTCTCACCATGTACACCTCAGTCCTTGACATTGAATGTATGAGATGTCATATTATCGGCACCTAACTTGTAAGCATTCTCTCCACTTTTCTCAATGATCTCGAAAGGACAATCTTACCTACTGATCGATAAAATCTACCAAATTTCTAAGCCATAAATATATCATTGTTAAGATAACTCAAACCAAGTATACTACTTCAAACTCACAGCTTCACGCTTAATCGTTACACACTTTGCATATTTCTTCTCAATCTTCAAGCCTTCATGTAGTTTCTTGATTCTTGTTCAACCTTAGACTTCAATCCATCTCTAATTCCAATTAATTCTAACTTGTGCCTTGAAGTCAATAAAGCATGTTTTCTACTCAAGGCCTACATCTCCTCTCTAGAATTGACTTCACTCTCTTTGGGATTCCTTATCACTTTCGTTTCTTCAACAAACATCCAAAGTTATCATATAAGGAACCAACTTTGATTACCTTCTGTTCCATCTTGTCAATGAACTTTTTCCCTCTTTCTTCACATGGTTATTCACCACTTTTTAACATTCCTTCTTAGCTTCCATCTTCCCCAACTCATGCAAAACACTCATGTTTAGATTCAACTACCTCTTTAATATCTTCCCTCTCGCTACATCTTTCTTAACTAGGTCAACCACTTCTTTCGATTAGGGACATTCATAAGTAATATGTCCTTAATCCCTTGGCAATTAAAACACACACTGATAATTTAGAAGTCCATTTTGTCGTGACTCAATCTTTATTTGAGGAAATGCAGGGGCTTGCATCACCAAGATTCCAAGAAGTAGAACCTCAACATATCCCTCCTTAGCCACACTCGTAGTCAGAGAGAATTTCCATACTTTTTAGCCTCAACCTTAAAGCATGTTTCATCACATCTAGCTTCAATCTAAGAATTCCACAGCATCAAATTCTTTCCATCAAATTGTGGAATGTCAAGTTTTGGATTGAATCTGCTTCATCATAGTTACCACAATTTCATAGTACCTATCATTTCAAAGAGTAGCCACTACTTCCCATGCGGTAATCATAGTATCACATACCTTTGGGGGCTTCTGCTTCTAAAGAAACCTTGAGGTTGACTAGGCTGTGTGCCCTTCATCAAAATCATATTTTTCCTCCTTGATCTTGTATTTGCATCTACCTTCCATCAAGTTCTCCATAGACATAGGATCCTCATAAAGCCTCAAACGTTGTTGTAGATGTTGAGCAAGAATCTCAAGATCAATAATATGCTTTTTGCTTTTAGTTTATAAAAACTCGAATCCATGTTTATAACTTTGTCTAGCACCAAGAAAGCCTTTACCTTGTGATCATCCATCAAACCATAAGCTCTAATACCACTTTGATGCAAGGATGGGACCTTGATATGACCAAAGGTTAAAGCCTGTGGTTTGGATTTATGGTAGTTGTATAGGATGTAAATCCTTAAAGGTAAGGACATGTCTAGTTCCGAAGGTTATTGGGATTATTTGGGGTTTATATATGATGGAATTAAAGTTTAGAAACGAAGGATTGTATAGGTTTGAAATGTCTGGGTTCGGTTTGATGCAAAATAGTCTTATTTTGAGCTACTTTGGGTTTTTAGGTTTTATAGGGCAAGCTTTAGGCTATGCACAATTGGGGTTTATCTATGGTTGGGAATTATGGTATTTGTGGTTTCTAGTTAAAATAAGTATTTACAGTCTTCAAGTATGGAACTAGATTTCAAAGTGCTTGGTCAGGTCGAGAACTGAATTTGAAAGTTAAAAGAAAATTATGGGATGAGTTGAATGTGGGAGTGATAGATACTTACTTGTCACCCAAGAAATCCACCTAGTAGGAAGACACTAACTCGCTCTACTCAAGGAATCTAAGAGATAAAATTCTCATCACCCAAGGAACCATTATGGACAAGAAGCAAATCTGAATCCTCCACCAAGGAATCCACCCAATAGATAAAAGAATACAGATAACTCTAAAAGAGAAATATGAAATATTATTAAACTTGAATTGATAAATACGAAAAGAGTACATTATGGAGAGCAAGAGGCGTCCCATACTTTCTAAATCGACAAAGAAATTTCTACTTTGACTAGGAAAACAAAACTTTCTAAATTGAATAAAGCAACTCCTAAATTAGGAAACACTCCAAATCAAACTATAATTTATAAAAGTATATAAAAAACCACACTACTTATTCACACTATCTTCAAAACATTGGATCACGTTCTGAATTTCTTCAAATTGAATTGAAGTCCAAAGATGCCATTATGATGATCCTAAATTTCATGAATCTCTTTCTAAATCTGTGTGATTCCATAATTACACGAATTCAATAAGTCACGGCCACAGTCTTACATCACATCGTCTAGATCTGTTCTGAGAAACAATGTTATAGATTAATGTAGAGAAATATTGTTACGGCATTTGAACAAACTAATTTATCTGTATAATGGGGATATTACACAAAGAATCTTTTTTTTTTTTTCATGTCACAGAATGTGTTCCAAGAGCTTGTACATCAATAGTAGCTGTAGTAATTGCTAATGGCAAGTGATTTGCAGCTTTTCAGTGATTTAGATGAATATGTGACTAGTCATATTATGATGGGTGATGGAACAATATGTGAGGCATAAGGAAAAGGTATTGTAATGTTGAACTCTTTTGGATTGAATAGCGTTCAGAATGTTCTGTATGTTCCTCATCTAAATTTCAAATTTATTGAGTGTTGGGCAATTTATGTTGGATGGGTATTTTCTTCTATTTGAAGAGTCCACTTTCTTTGTTTATAAAGACAAATTAAAGAAGCATTTGTTACTTGAAGTACCCATGTCAAAAAACAAGATTTTTTTCCTCACATTCTCACTTCTGCTGATCAATATGCTTTGAAAGCATCTGTAGGTGACAAAACTTGGCTTTGGCATTATAGATATGGGCATCTTAATTTCAAAAGTTTGGCTCTTATGTATGAACAAAATTTTGTTAATGGTTTGCCCATGATTCAAATGTTGATGACATTTAGAGATCGACAGTCAGGGGAAGCAGATTGTGACTCCTTCCAACAAGAAAAGAAGAGCTTTAAGCCCTCAAATAATTAATTCATGCAGATGTTGAGGACCTAAGGACAATGTATTCCTCAACAATAGTTATTTTCCTAGTCTTTGTCGATGATTTCAACCTCCGAATGATGTGGGTGTACATTGAAATGTTGAAAATCATCATAAGATCATGGCGAGGTTCACAACTACATCAAAAAGCAAAGGAGCAAGAACAGAAAGTGTTGGAGGACAAATGGCGATGAAGAGTTCTTATCAGGAGAATTTGATAGTTTTTGTGAAGAATTCAGCATCAAGAGGTAGTTAACACCAGCTACACCTGCTGCAATAAAATGGAGTATTAGATTTAAGAATCGAAGTCTAGTAGAAATAGAGTGAAAGATGCCAAAGCCAAAAGTCTTCCAAAAATCTTTTGGGCATAAGCAATTCATACAACATCCTATCTTCTCAATAGATCTTCAATCAGAGTTTTTAGTCAAGAGACACCATTTGAAGCATGGCATGGGTAGAAGCCTGAGGTAACACATCTCAAAATCTTTGGATGTATCGCACATGTGCATTTTCCATCTCAAAAGAGAGGGAAGATAGATGATAATAGTATTAAATGCATATTTTTCGGCTATAGTACTGAAACCAAAGGGTACGTCTTTATGACCCTATCACAAAATAAAAAATAAAAAAATACTAATAAGTTATGATGTTGTATTTGGTGAGAAGAATGCATGGAATTGGGAGTCTCTGCAATCAAGTAAAATTTTAGAAGATGGGAATTCCTTAACTCTCCTACAAGACAAGAAAATGAGAATGGAGGTTATGGTTCCTCTACACCAGCATTAAGTCAATCACTGGTCTCAAGCTCATCTCTGCCAAGCTCATCTTCATCATAATCACCTCCAAGAAAATGGAGATCATTGCAGGAAATTTACGATAGCACATAACACTGTCAAATTTCCCAAATTGATGAACCAATTGCATTTGAAGAAGTTATCAAGTCCAAAGAATGGGGTGCATCAATGGATGAGGAAATGAAAGCCCTAAAAAGAAATAAGACTAGGAGTTGCTTGACATTCCATACGAGAAGGAGGTTGTGGCCTGAAATGGATTTACAAGATCAAATATTAAGCTAATGGTTTTGTTCAAAAGTATAAAGCAAGGTTTGTTGCATGTGGATACATGCAGCGAGAAGGGGTAGAATTTGAAGAAACCTTCTCTCCAGTAGCAAGGTTTGACATTATATGTACTATTTTATCTATTGTTGCTCATTTTCATTGGAAAGTTTATCAATTTGATGAGAAGTACGCGTTCTTAAATGGAACTTTAATGAAGAAGTGTATGAGCAACAACCAAAAGGCTATGAGATTGCAGGTCATGAAGATAAAGTGTACCATTTGTGGAAACCACTTTACGACTTAAAACAAGCACCACATGCTTAGTATGGGAGAATTGATGGTCATTTTAGCAACAATGGATTTCAAAAATGCCTAATTGAGCCAACTTTGTTTGCCAAAAGTAGAGGTACATGTGATACTCTCATTATTTGTCTTTATGTTGATGATTTGATTTATACAAGTAATCAGGATGTCATGGTTGACTCCAGTTTAAGCAATTGATGAAAGATGAGTTTGATGTGACTAATTTAGGAGTAATGAATTTCTTCTTAGGGCTAGAAATTAAGTAGTGTGATAATGGAAATTTTATGTCTCAAGAAAGTATGTCAATGATACTCTTGCAAGGTTTAGCTTAAGCGAGTGTAATCCTGTGAGCACTCCTATGTGCACAAATCAAAAGTTTAGCTTGGATGATGGAGAAGAAAAAATTGATGTTAAACTTTATCGAAGCCTTGTAGGCAATTTACTACATCTCACAAATAGAGTGCCAGATATTTTGTGCAAGCAAATAAAAGTCTTTATCTAGTTTCTATGTGCAAGGTCCAAGGTGCATCACTTGGGGGCTACCAAAAGAATTCTTAGATATTTGAAAGGTACACGTTTATTTGGGATGTTGTACACAAATAGTAATAACTTCAGGTTGTATGGTTATTCTAACATCGATTAGGGAGGTTGCGTTGATGATCACAAGAGTACTACAGGTTATGTTTTCTTTATGGACACAATGGAGCTTATTCAGATTCAAAGAAGCTAATCATCTACGCTTTATCATCTTCTTAAGCTAAATATGGTTGTAATAGCATCTCGCTTATCATGCCTGGTTGTAAGAATTTAGATGATATGAATCAAACTCAAGTGGAGGGGACTACTATTTATTATGACAATCAATCCACAATTGCAATGATAAAGAATCTAGTCTATCATAGTAGAATAAGGCATATTAAGACAAGTCACCACTTCATACCAAGGGAGACATCAAGATGGAATATTGTAATACAAGTGAGCAAGTTGTCGACATACTCATTAAGCCACTTCCATTGAAGAAGTTCATGGAACTAAGAGATCTTTTAGGTGTTAGAGATTTCTACATTAAGGGAGGGTGTTAAAGATAAATGTAGAAATTATTTTCTATTGGGTATTTTTGAATTTGAGTAATTTAAGTTGAGTTAGTCAATAAAGACTTTGTCTTTCAACTGAGTTGTATTTACTATTCTTTAAGAGTCACATTAGAGGAGTTAAAACAAATCTCTAACGGTTTGTCATGGTTCCTCTAGTTATTTAAAGGTCAAGTTAGTGTGTGAGAATAAAGATATTCCTTGGCTCACCTTTGCCTTCTTAGTGTTTAATTAAATTCCCTACTGAACCCTCTTCTGTCATTGTGTTAATAATTTCTATTTTCCAACAAAGCATATGTGCAAGTAATGCATAGTCATCCAGAGTATCCGACACATCATAGGCTAAAATGTTCAAGAACTTGCATCGTGGAGTCACACAATGACATCTGAGGAAGGTTTAGGCAGCCATAGAAGAAGTGAGATTTGGAAAGAAATGTCTATCATGGAACTGCCTCTACTCGGTCGAGATGGATTCCGTGGCTCTATATTCCCTTATGTGTCTAAGATTGCAATAGGTGTGCTTGATTTTTTTTTCCTAAATCAACATAAATCCACCCATTCCTACTCATTCTTTAATTTCATCACAAGACTTTTTTTTACCCCATTAACCTATAAATATGTTTATTATGTGATACGATGTTAGTTTTATTGATCAGAAATGGGAATGTGTGTAAACATGAACCGATTATGAGTAAATTTAGAATTTCAAATAAAACATACTCTAAACTCCAACCCTTTTCTTTTACGTTGTTCACCCTCAAGAGCCCTAAGAACTTTAAAATAAGCTAAAAGAAAAAAGTTAAGGCAACCATTAACCATTAAAGGACTAACATCAAATATGATTTCAAAGGGTATTATGTTTTTCTTGCAATGTTATGCATTAATATTTCTTTAAGGGCTTTGAAAATCTTAGGCAAAGAGGATAAATTTTGTGTTTAAGAGTAGTTTTCTTATGATGTTAAAAAGAAAATTTTGAGAAATAAATTTTAGGTGTTTAGTTGTTTAGAGTGGCAATATATCACAAAAAAGAGGATGTTTAGATTATTGGGGATCAATAAAGATAACTAAGTTTTGTTGGATTTATAGGGCGTTGTATGATGATTACAAGATAACTAAGTTTTGTTGGATTTATATGTGTGAAGACATTCTTTGTTACATTGAAAGGTGTAGCGAATGCACTTGCACCTTTCACAAGTATCAACACAAACATACATCTCACTCACAATACTTTTTTTTTTTTTTTTTTGTTAGCGGTAGTAAGTAAGGGGCCGCAGGCAGAAAAGCCATCGAAGAAATATTTTGAATCAACATGTCTCCCATTGGTTTAATTTTACTTTGTTATTTCATTTTTCAATATTCTTAAATCGGTATATCATAATTATATAACATTACTCATTTTAGATTCTGAGGAAGAGGAAGCAGGGTTGTAAAGTAATAGATTTTAGATGCCTTTCATTGATAGAAGTTAAATATATCTGAGTGATTGAAGTCTAATTTAGTAAACATGTTAATGAAGTAAGGGAAGCTAAAATTAAACTGCGATACAATTACATAAAGTTGGTCAACGGTAAGGCTAAGAACAAGCTCTTTATTCTGATTACATTCAAATATATAATTAATGGCATAACATGGTTGAGGCTAGACATAATACTTCCCTTATACACCCCATGAAGATTAAGGCTTCTATCAGCCGAGACCAATCTTATTACGTAGCACAATTAATAATGAACATCTGAAACAATGAAACATTAACAATCATTTATTTGATCTTGGGTAGCACATGTTTAGCAGAAGCTTCTTTGTATAAGTCACTTACAAATTGAAGATGGTTGAATATACTTTCATCATGGATGGGTTGACTGGAGTTAAGCGGGATCTTTGTGAACAAGAGGTTTATCAGAAGTGGGAGGTCCATGGTGAAGTACTGATTCTTTGAGAGGAGTGGACCACATTGTCTGAATTTGCATTAGCTAGGGCGTATTCAACCTCATTGTGGATCGTCTGACGACTGGTGCATTTCTTTGAGCTCAAAGAAATGGGATTAGAACCCAGCGATATGGCGGAGGTTGACATGCGGTCATCCACATTTCCGGCCCCATTCGGCGCCAGTATGTTCTTAAGATGGGGAAGGGGCAACTTTGTGGATCGAATACCATGAAAATGGTTTGCTTTAAGTAGCGGAGAAGCCTTTTTTTTTGTTCTTTATCCCGATTGATTTGAGTTGGCTTGTGCATAAAGAAGCGAGAAAATTTTTATTGTAAATGAGATGTCCGGGGCGTGTCAAGGAAAGGTATTGAAGGCGGCAAATTATTCTCTGAGCTTCGGTATCCTGTGATAGTGCCATCATTGATTGGAGGATTGAGTTGGTTAGCCAGAGAGAGGGTTGAGACATCTTTAGCACCACTCATACTTGTGTTGGCTAAAGATCCACAGAACATATTTATGTTGTGAGAAATAACCGGCCGTAGGAGTACTTGATCCCGAAGAAATGAAGAACCCATCCTTGAGAGAAAACATATCACCCAGCTGCTTAATAATATTGGCCACGAGAATTGAATTATTTCCTGTAATAACAAGATCATCAACATAAACCAAAAAATAACAAAGATTGGAGCCTTGACTGTAAATGAAGAGGGAGGAGTCGGCCTTAGAACTGTGAAAACCCAGCTGAAGAATGGCATTTTTTAGTCTTTGTGTACCAAGCCAGTGGAGCTTGTTTAAGCCGTAAATGCCTTTTAACTGCGAAACATGGTTATGTTTGGACAAGTCCTTGAACCCTGGGGGTTGTGCCATAAAAACAGTCTCATTTAATGCACCATTTAGAAAGGCATTGTTGACATCCATTTACTTTCAATCCCTTTCATGGCGGCAATAGGTATCTGAGTTCTAATAGTTCTTTGGTTTGACCACAAGGACTAAAGGTTTTCTTTGCTTAATCAATACAGGCAGTGATCATAACCGCACTTGACTAGAGCGGGCTTTGAATGCATCCCCGGATCATGAAGCATGCCTTTTTACTCGGAAGACCCACTTACAGCCCACGGGTGTACAGTTTGAGGGTGGTAAAACTAGGTCTAGGGTCTGTGTTTCATTAGAAGCGATGAGCTGCGATGGGACATGGCCTCACGCCGATGAGTTGAGAAAATGGCTTAGCTCACAGATTGGCTCGATGGTTTGGGGAAGAGGATGTTTGGACCTTGTATGGATACATTTGGGTTTGAAGATTTGGTTCCATTGATCTTGTGGTCATGTGTGAGTGCGTTGGGGAGGATGCTGGACTTTTGGGAGGGTTTGTGAAATCCGAGAAGATGGGGGAAAAAAATCCCCGGACCCGAGATGGGGTATCACGGAGTAGGAATAGGAGAGTGGGATGGAAGATTTAAGGGCTTGAGTCCTAGTATCATCTAAAGGAGGAGTCGGATGAGATGGGGTGATTTATAGCAGGCGAGGAATCATGAAGTAAAGAACCGGAGGTCAGAAGTGCACGAGGCCGCGACAATGAAATGAACCAGGAAGGTTCTGATGATCTTTGGTGCGGCCGGAATTGCAGTGTTAAGCCATTCCTCTGGCTTGGTGGGCCGCACCCAGAAAGAGAGGAAGAAATAGGGGAGGTGGAGGTTTACGGGTTGCACGGAAGACCCGTATTGAGAAAGTGTGGATTGATCTTGGGTTTCATCAAGCGGCCACGATGCAGGAGAAGAAATTTTTGTTTGAGGTTAGAGACACTTGTATGCATTTTGAGGGTTGGTGAATAGCGAGAAAAGACGGGCTTTAGATTTGGGCTACATTTTATTTGAGTTATAGGGTCGTGTGAGAGGATAGCTCAAATACATCCAATTTTTAATTTCAAATAATTTGGTGTTTGACCAAAAAGGACTTCAAAGGTGATTTTCTGAAGAAGAGGTGTGGGTTTGTCTATTTGAGGTGAGGAAGTTGCCCAGAAAGGCATAGGCGATAAGAGAAATCAAGATGGGCATCATGAAGGAGTGTAAGGCTGTTTCAACGGATGTGATGACGGCGTTCAAGACACCATTTTGTTGCGATTGTGTAGGAGCAACAATGTAGTGAATTATGCCATGAAGTAGGAATATGATTTTAAAGCAATAAACTCACCACCATTGTGGATATAGTGTTTTGATTGATTTTTTGAAAGTGGGTTTTAATGAGCCGTTTGAAATGTAGAAAAATTTTAGAAACCTTTGGATTTAGTGACCATTGGATAAAACCATATATATTTTGTATAATGATCAACAAAAATAAGGTAATATCTTGATCCGCCAATTCCAGTATAGCTAGCGGGATCAGCGCATCTCGGTGTAATAAGTTCGAAGTGGCTCGTGACTTTGGAGACTATTGACCTGAGGTTATTATTAAGGCTTTATTGAGCATGAATGACATAGTGAAGACAAAGTTTAGTGATGAAATAGGAAGAGAAAAATTTTAACAAGATGATGGACAATTTTAATAGAAGGATGCCCAGGCGCTTGTGCCATCCATCGATAGAAGTACAATTCATGCACATTAGCAACCTTTTTTTATGCTACTATTGATTCCGAGAAGGTGTAGATGTCATTGTTACATCCTCCTTTTAGTAGAATCGCCCCCGAGATCTTGTCCTTCCGTGAGAAAATAAAAGGATGAAATTCAACAAAGACATTATTTTGTTTAGTGGATGATGAGCGGAAATTAAATTTATCTCAGAGTTTAGGAACCTGAAAGAGTATCACGCAATGTAAAAGTTTGGTAAGGAGAGTGCAAAGCGAAGAACGATATGTGAAATTTGCCAAAGCACAGGCCATCAGAAATTGCCCGTCGGTTCCATCATATTCGGAATGAATACATAAATTGGAAAGATCACGTGATATTATGACGACCAAATCAAATAAATAATTTATCCACCATTAGATATGATATATCATTTGTGAACATGAATTGGATGGACGGGACAGCGGTGTAGCGGTGATCACAAAGTTGGCATTTAGGTACAGTGGCATGGTGGAATAGTGGGCCTCCCGGAGATGTTATTGGAGCGGCTTGACCATCACGTTGGGCTCCGTTAAAGTTGTTAAGTTGGGAACCTAGAGGCCCACGGGCGAAATCATGTTTCTTGAAGGACCACGGTGGCTCCCACGGTGCATAATGCGCCGCCTTCGTGAAGTTGGTAGAAACAACCCCGATTCTTTGTGTTGCGGCTTCCAGCGCCTCGGACATGCATCATGTCGACGGAAGATCGTCTGACTCCTGAAGGCGAGGGCGATTCTTGGGCTCGAATAGGCGGCTAGCGATCTCCCAAAATATGGACCTAAGCCGTTGACACACAAAAGAGGGTTAGGTCGTAAATCCGAAATTGGATGATCAATAATGAAAGCTATTTCATCGGCCACGACCTTCACGGCATGGAGGTGATACGTGATTGTGAGTTCCATATTTGGATTAAAGGTGAGTTCCTCCTTTAAGCGCATAAGCTGAGTTTGGGATCGGCTAGCATATAAATTTTTTTTAACTTTGTCAAGCGTCATGAGGAGGTGTCTTTATGCGATAAATTGGGAGTGATGGAGGAGATGTAGATGCTAAAAATAGCACTCGGGGATAGAAGTTTATCTGGCAAACCCAATGGGTCTTCTTGCGACTCATCGTAATGATACCGACGGAAGGAGGGACAGAAGGGTGCCTTGGACATAGTCGAGTAAATCGTAACCAATGAGGAGTGCTTAGATTGAGGCACGCCATTGAGGAAAGGTGGTGGGAGTTAACTTTTCATTGATTTGGGGTGATGTTGAGTCTGATAAGGTGATTTATTTGCTACGAAAGGAGGTTGGGTGTGGAGATTAAAGTTTGGATTTTGATCGGAGGAGGAAGACATGGCAGGGACTTGGATTGGTGACTCATTAGAGATCTGTGGCTCTTATACCATGTAAAGTAATAGATTTTTCGATGCCTTTCATTGATAGAAGTTCTAAAAAATATACGAGTGATTGAAATTAATTTAGTAAAAACATGTTAATGGTAAAGGCTAAATTAAACTCTTGCAATTACATAATGTTGGTCAACGGTAAGGCTAAAATTAAGCTCTTTGTACAATTACGTTCAAATATGGGAGTGTGTGAACATGATTTGAGGTTAGACATGTGCTTCCCTTATACGAAGTGCAGACCACGATAATACATTAGAATCACAAAAACAACAAAAATGAAAGCTATGATAGTCGATGGAGTAGTACTGAAGGCCCAAGCTAGCTATTTAATTACCAGGAATTGCGAAGTAGGTCTGAGTCCCAGTAAGAAGAACTATAAAAACAGCAGCAATGAAGGCCATGACAGTCCATGGGGAACTGAAATGGTCGTGAAGGGCTTGAGCTATCCAAGTATTTACTCTCTTGTCGTAGTGTTTCTGAATATCATCTTTCACGCCTTTATAAACATCCAAATATACCAAGCCATCGGTGATCTCGTTGAAAATTGGGGCTACCTCTTCATCGCTTTGCCAGAGGTTGTAGAGAAGTCTTCTTAGATCTCGGCTCCTTCACATCGTCCGGATGATCAATGAAACATCGGGGAAGCCTAGAAAGAAGTGACCGCATAGTCTTGTGGAGCATCGGACACATTTCATAGGCTGCAAGTTCAGAACATGGAGCTTCGTTGAGTCATCCAATGAATAGAAAGGGAAGTTTCAGATAGCCATAGAAGAAGTGGCATTTGAAAGAAATATCTGTCAAGAAACTCGTTCCACTCGGTTGGAAGTGGATCCCGGCGGCCTTAAGCTCCCTGATGTTTCGAAAAGACTGCAATTTATTATTATTATTGCCTTGAGATGACGAGTGCGTCTCTTGATTCTTATTTGATCGACCAAAACGCCATCTGATCATCATCTGGAATAAGGATTGAAAGGAAAGAAATGATTCTTTCATCATCATCCTCCAGCAGCCATGGGTATTATTAGTATTAGCATCTTCATCATCAGCAGCTTTCTTCTCCTCCTCTTGTTCTTCATCAGCTTTCTGCTTCTGTTCTTGTTCAGATTCCTGCTCTTGTTCGGGCTGCTGCTTATCCCCGCCATGGCCGCCTAGGAGAGCACTACGCAAAAGGTCAAGGAGATGAGCGGACTCTTCCGGCTGTATTTCTGATATTAACCTTTCGGCCGGCCATCGGATTCTGGCAGTGACGTATTCTTTTATCTTATCTATCATCGATAAACTTCCTTCCTCAAAAATCAACTGGAGGACTCCAAAGGGAAGTTGGTTCTCCAGGAAGAATAACTCATCCTCCACATAAGATATTTGGTGTACTCTAAGAACTTTTGTATTCCCCTCCCGTTTGCCTTCCCTTTCCGAGAGGATGAATTGTAGTATAAAACAACCATCCATAAGCATCATCCAGGCGAGTGTCTCATCATCGTACTTGTTCGTCGGTCTCCTATCCATAGCACCTTCTCACTACCCTATATTACTTTTGATTTTTTGTACATCTTCGATGCGCTGTTGACTGGCGGCCAGGAATTCTTGGGCACATAAAGGCTTGATCTTTTCCACTGAGTGAAGGTGGGGCTTGCCATGGTGGTAAGGTCCGATTGAAATTGCCCTCGGTTGGAAGAATTTCTTGAAATCCTTGGTCCCCCTCAGTAGGTGAGGAACCTTTGGTATTCTTGGCCATGACGTTTGAGATAGACTGGCAGTCCTCCTTTCTTTTGCATTTCCGACGGACCCAATCCAATTTCTCACCCTATCACTGATTTCAACAATAATGTCAATCCTATACTCCTCAATCTCAGCTAGCTCCGGGCTCTTGCCCTTCTATTTGGTCACAGTTCCAGCTCTTGGTTGGCCACCTTCTTCTACCTCCTCCTCTCCGACGTTCATGATTAATTTGCTGCTCTTCCATGGAATTGGACTCACCTGTTTGTGCCGTTAGTGCTGGTCAGAGGATGTATGGCGTAGTAGCCGAGTATCAAAAGTGATACCTGCTGGTTTTAAACTGACTTTGTTTGATAACATAATGATTGAGCTTAAAATATTTGATAATCAGGTAATGCTCATACTATATTTAGGGCTCATACTATATCCGAGAAAACATTATTCATAATATGATGTTATAAGTAATCACAAATAGCACAAACATAAATTACTAAAGCAATATTATGAAAAATGAGTAATAAAAATATTGTAAAATTGCATAAATTTTAACTGTCCACAAATCATTTAATATTTAATAGAATAAAATGCCCTATAAAATAACCATAATAAATATGAAAATAATAAAAACAAAATTAAAACAAGTTGAATTTCACTTGCTATTTGCTTATCAGAAAATAATCGAATTAATGCTTATATTATAGTAGAGGGCTCATACTATATCCGAGAAAACATTATTCATAATATGATGTTATAAGTAATCATAAATAGCACAAACATAAATTACTAAAACAATATTATGAAAAATGAGTAATAAAAATATTATAAAATTGCATAAATTTTAATTTTGTCACAAAATCAAATTTAATGTTTAATAGAATAAAGTGCCCTATAAAATAGCAAATAAATATAAGAAAATAATAAAAAACCAAAAATTGAAACAAGTTAATTTCACTTGCTATTTATATCCGAAGAGAAAATAATCAGGTAATGCTCATATTATAATGGGAGTTTCATACTATATCCAAGAAAACATTATTCATAATATGATGTTATAAGTAATAATCATAAATAGCACAAACATAAATTATTAAAACAATATTATGAAAAATGAGTAATAAAAATATTATAAAATTGCATAAATTTTAATTTTGTCACAAAATCAAATTTAATGTTTAATAGAATAAAGTGCCCTATAAAATAACCCAAAATAAATATGAAAATAATAAAAAACCAAAATTGAAACAAGTTGAATTTCACTTGCTATTTGCTTATCCGAGAAAATAATCAGGTAATGCTCATACTATAGTAGAGGGCACTTTCCCCATTAACAACGAAAAATAAAACTTGCTTTTCGTAGTTCACCAAAAGGTAGTACTGCGAAAAGATAAGAGAGCATCGAAAAGCTCTATTTTACTTACATGGTCTGATTGGACGGGTTGGTGGAATGAAGACTTTGATGCCAGTCTCATCATTGTGATTATTGTTCAAACACAGCTTTCCATGTTTAAAAACTAACTATCAAAAGGTCGAATTGATTTTTTTTTTTTTTTTTTTTTTTTAGCCTTTTCAATCCTTTCATAGCTAAGATTCTCGCATGCCACCAAAAAAAACAGGCGAAAATCCCATCAATCCAAAAAAGATCCTGACAACTTTTCTTTTTTTAATTTCAATTCACATTAATGAAATAAACAAATAAAAAAAAAACATATTTTTTTATTTCATGGATCGTGACGTTAATGGAATAGAAAAAAAAAAGCAAAAAACTTTCTTTTTCTTTGATTTTTTTTTACCATAATTTCGAAAAATCAAATAAATGTCAATTCTCATGATTTTCAAACCGGTAATAAAAAAAATTTAGAAAATATGGGAAAACAAATTTGATAACTTCAATATCGAATAAAGGTATTTGATACCAATTATTAAATTAATTTATAAAAATTAAAAGTATTTATTGATCTAAAAAATAATTAATCAATAATCAAATAATTCAATAAATATCTTATAAAATAATAAATTTATTTAACAAATAAGCGTGTATTTTGGCCGAAGTCAGATTACCGTCGACTGCGGAATACAAGTGGATGTCGGATTACGTAGCCGAAAATCGGTGAAATACTCCTTTGTACGGGGAGTTCTACCCAAATACAATATCTCCATGAAACCTGTCCCAAGCAGTCTAATATAATCACAACATGAGTAAAACGACCACTTGGGCCCAATAACTATACTCATCATAATACAACAACTATATTCAATAGTTTCAAAAGAGTTAATCAATTCTCTTTTATACAACACATATATTAAAATTAGAGAATTCTAATACATGTATACAATCACAAAACCAAAGCCCGAATCCACGCTTTTCTTCTAAACGGCTCTATGGCGTGTCGATACACTCGCTCGTTTCTGTACTGTAAAATATAATATCCCACTCGACCGAGGAGTGAGCTAATGCTGAGTAGTGGAATCACCTTAAAGTGGGCTACTCTCCACTAAGTACATGCAATGCTCCAAAATAACCACACATTCAAGCAAATACATGATCCTACTTGAATGTCTACACTTGTCAAACTCATACCCTGAGCCCTCAGGCTTACCACTCCACACATGCCTAAGTCATGTATGAGAAAACATCTTTCAAAACAATTCTTGTGTTTCTAAACTATACTACGATGGAGGAAAATTATTGAAGTTCTGCCTGGGACGTGTTGGAGAACAGCAAAGTGCTGTGGTCCTCATCAAAATAATCTGTTGGGTAGTCTCGACCCCATTCCTCAGGAAATTCATCATGTGAAATTCCTTTCCAAAAGCGTTTCGTTTTCCTTTCAATTTTCCATGTCATGCACTCACTAATTTAGAAGCTGATGCATATAAATGCGATATGATGTCATTTCGATAACTCAATATAACACGTACAAATATGTAAACATGCACATATCCATAATAAAATCCCACACAATCATGTCATATAATTAATCCAATTCATACATCAAAATTAGCTACGCCAGGCTAATTATCAAGCACGAACAATTCAATTTAAATCACTCGACGAAACACATATTTTCACAAAAATTATTTTGCGATCACTGTTTCGGGAACAGTAAAACCCTAGGTTACTATTCCTATCAAAACACAAATTATCGGTTCACTTTGTGAACCCGTATTTCTCGACCGATTCCGGCCTCATACCATCAAGCACATTTTCACATAATGCACAAACTAGGAACCCACCGGCGTGGACGGTCACGGGTTTGTCCAGAGTTTCAAAATCCCGACTTCTCGATTCGAGCTTTGAAGCTAAGTGAAAGCGGCCCCTCACGGCCTCGTTCAAGCGCAAACATTGTAAATACAACGGCGAGAAGAATAAAACTCAAGTAGGAGAAGCCCCTACCTCAGGAGTTTAGGTAAATACTAAATGGTACCACCTTGAAGCCCTCTCCTCGTAAATAGTTCTCCTTCTTGTCCGAAGGCCTTGGCGGTTGGATCGTTTGCAAATCTAGAAAGCAGGGTTAAATAAACGAAATGGCCCACTTGGATCTCAAATCACAGCTCATACACGTTTTTCTTCTCTTTTTCGTTTTGGAGAAGGCAAATCATTGTTCTATTTTGTCTTCCTAGTGACTTAAGCAAATCCAATACATTATGTCCCTTCATTTCTCGATTTTGACATTCGACACTATCACCGACGTCAGTTTAATCGTTTACTCTACTTTAAATACAGCATGGCGTAGTGCATTGTATGTGATTTTAGATCACATCGAAAATCGTTTTAAACCGAACCCGCGTGCCTCGAAAACGTGTAAATTTATTTGTCTCGAAATTTGTGAAATTTTATGTGCTATTCAGATTTGGAAGAGTTCCTTGGTATGATTCATTTCGTCATCAGTATCTAGAGAATGTTCAGATTTTTAACCAAAATTAAAATTTCGTAACCAAAATTACGATTTTACCATTTTTCCAGAAATTGGAATTTCTCGGGTCTTACAAAGCATATCAATTTATAGTGTGTAGAAAACATATTTGACATAAATCCAAAATTATTGACTGTCATTAGTCTCTAAAATCTATAAATGATGATATCAAAGAAAAATTAAGGTTAAAGTAGATCTTTTCTTTTTCCCAAAAAATAGGGTTGAACTCTTGCTTATTAATTAAAATTTATATATATATATATATTTATAAAAAAATTGAATTAATAAGCAAACATGAATCATAGCATTATAAAATTGTAAACATAAATTATGACTTCCAATCTAACCAAACTTTCAAAGAAAAAAGAGAACAAAGAAAAATGGAGCATATAATGGGGTTTAGAAAAAAGTACGAATTAGCAAAGTTTGACATAAAATCTCCATACTTGAATACTTGTTAAGAAATTAAGAGGATGAAGGAATGGGAATGAAAGAAAAAAGTATCAATAAATAATAAGGGGTGTTTTAAGAATATTTGAAAACTTTTAAAGTGTTTTTTTTTTCCCGAAAAGCATCTCCTAAGTGAACATTTCAAGTGTTTTCTTAAAATTTTAAAAACATTTTTTTAAATATTACCAAATCTCTATTTTTAATAAAAATATTTTGAAGTGTTTTTAGGACTAAAATACTTTTAACAAAACATTATCAGCAGAATTCTAAATATTAAATCACAACTTTCATATTTACAAATATTATCCATATTTTTATATTATATTACTATTTTTTCCAATTATGTTTTTCATTTGTAACTTTCATGGTTTTTATTACAGCACAATAGTTTTTAGCATACAAGTATCCATGTTGCCTTATTTTATTTTCTTTTGAAATTCTTTGTTGGGCCAATAAATATGAAAATTTTCTCTTCAAATAAATAATAAAACCAATAAAATTTATTAAATTAAAAGTTGATTGAATAAAAATTAAAAGTTTAAACACTTGATTGAATAAAAATTGAAAGTTTAAACACTTGAACAAAAATAAAGTTGAGACATTAAAATAAGTTAAGACACTTAATTGAATAAAGACACTTGATTGAAAAAAAAATAAAGTTGAAACACCAAAATTAAAAAAAAAATTAAAAAGTTAAGACATCATTTATGTAATTAACCCATATAATAATAATTTTATAAATAATATTATTTTTATATATATAAAATATTAATTTTATTTTAATGATATAAATTAAATATTTATTATTTGACAACCGTTCATATCAAAGTGAATCTTAAACCGATAATTTTTCAAATTCGATGACCTATCTGATTTTAAAAACATTCATATCTATAAAGATATTAATTTCTACTCTCCCGTTATCAGATATTGTATATATAATATAACATTACTTAATTTCACAGGAAGAAATATATTTCAAGCATAAAAAATTGTGACATCTCCACCAGCAGTTAATAATACATCTTTGTTGTCAGATCATGCGTCTTCCATTTCTGAAACCAAAACACACGAAAGAAGGAAAAAAAAACACATCATCTAGGTATAGAAATTAACAATATATACATCTTTGTTTATCTAATCATACACTCGAAGAAGAAAAAACACATGGGAGTCCTATATAATCATAAATAATATTACTATTTAGGAGGAAACATTGTGTAGATGGGCTGAATTAAACAAGATATATATATATATATATATATATATATATATATATATATATATATATATATATATATATATATATATATATAGTTTTACTAGTAATAGTACGTTTTAGGTTATCAGATTTGATTATTATTGTATATAAGGTGTGAAAAAAATTATTATGTGGTTCAGGTTATAAAGGAACAAAATAATTATGATTTAGGTTTAAAATTACTAATTGAAAAGTGAATACCCAAAATGCCCCCCATTAATCTCATATGAAAACGAGTTATACATCGTTAGATGATGATTTTATCTTTTCAGATCTGTGTAAATTAAAATTTTATCGGAGACACATTAAAATATTATCTAAAAAAACACAAATCTTAAGAAATAAAATTATCATCTAATGGTGTTAAACTCATTCTCATACGAAAATGAACATTTTATAACTAAACCCTTTTAAAAAAAAAAATTTAATCGAAAGCGTCATTCCCCCTTGATCTCCCTTCCCTCCCTTGTCTTCCAATTTTCTCAACTCTCTCAAAGGATTCGAGAAGCCAACGTCTTTCCAACCGAGAAGCCATCATCCCCTCATCTTCCATCAATTAGGTCAGATCTTGTGGTTAGTCATCATCCCCTTATCTTCTATAGGTCAGATCATGTGGTTTCCTTTTGCTCCCATTCTTTTATTACACTAGGATAAAGGTAAGTGATAAAAGTTTCAGTGTTTTTTCTCCTTTAATGGTTGTTATGGCGATGTTTTTGGAATGAAGATATATATTGTTAAAAATATGACAAAATCATTTTTCTTTCTTTCTCTAATACTTTCTACATTTTAATCAAAGCCCAAGTGAATTTTGAAAACCTAATTTTAAAATTTTGATTTTCTATCAACTTTTAGCAGACAAAAATGCTCCTTTAATTTTCTTTTTTTAATATATGAAATAAAAAAGCACATTGTTATGAAATGGTTATTTTAACAAAATATCAATTTTTAAGAGATAATATAAATATATGAAAAAAAAAAAAGTACATTATATCAAATAGGTTTTAATACTGATAACATGGCAAATATTATATTTATAAATTTTCGAAATATTTTAAAATTTTAATTTTCTTAACAATATATATATATATATATATATCTATGCCACAAATACAAATACAAATAAAAAGAATAGCTCCTTAGACTTGTGTAATACCAGCTAATGACAAATCAGTTGCAGGGATTCGAAGCACGTCAACAACGATGACGTGTTTACCACATTGGACATTAACATAGCCATTTACTTTTTTTTTACGGGATAGGTTCAACTTTTAAATAAATGTAAGGGATCTCCTAGGACTAGAAAGAGAAAAAATAAAAAGAGCTATAATAAGCTCAAATTTATATAAATTTGAGTTTTTGATCATTAGGTTTGGATTTTTATTATTTTTTAAAGTGTGTTTCATAAAAAATATATTAAAATATTTTGATTCAATAACTGAAAAGCTCAATTTATATAAACTCAGGGTTTTCAGCAAGTCAAAGTTAAAGATATTCGAGTATTTTTCTTCTCATTCCTCTCTACACACATTTCTTTGTACGAGAGTGCTTTTCAATATTCTTAAGGAAAAACCATAATTAAAGTATGCTTTGCTTCTTGCCCCTCCCTCTCTCTCTCTCTCTATATATATATATATATAGTGACAAAGCTATGATTGAGTTTCAGTGAAAGCAAAATTAAGTAAAAAAGTTTTACAACATTTATTAGGAGGCAAAGTTTAACACTTGAGTTTAAATCCCAACTACTTGAAATGGAAAAAAAAGAAATTTAGTGGCTGGATCGCTATATATATATATATATATATATATATATATATATATATATATATATATATATATATATATATATGTAACCATATATTCTGTCTGTTTTTATATCGGTATATATATGAAAGAGAAAAAAAAGAAAAAAAAAAGCTTTTTGGAAAAAACTAAAGAAAAGAAAAAGCTTTTTAGAAAAACCTAATAAATATTGAATGCATGAAAGGCGAAGATTAACAATTAATATTTAAATATCTTTATTTCTCTAATCATACAGTCTTCCATTTCTGAAAATCAAAGTTAATGAGGCTTAACTTAATGGTTAAAGGGTCAAAAAGGGCATAGGAGAGGACTAGATTGGATTCTCCACACTAACATATTATTATAACATTGAATACAAAGTGAATAGATGTAAAAAAAAATTGAAAATTTGGTTTCAATACAATATTATTGTATATAAATGATGAAGAATGGATTTTACTATGGTCAATACATGAAAAAGTAATTGCTCTTTGGTTAAAAAGTCAAACCAAAACAAAACCAAAAAAAAACCTAAAATGCCCCTATCTCTCTCTTCTACCTCATTTGCTACCCAAAAAGAAGGGCAAAGAATATCTTCTTATTCACTTGATCATCTTCTTTGAACCAATGACAGTAGTGTGAGTATCGTGATTTTTAAACCCACTACTCGATGGACGGGGCTCGGCCGGCAGTTCATAGTCCTCTGACGCATGATGCGAAGCGACCTAGGTAGGGAAGTCGAAGGCCTCTTTTAGCCAAGGCTAGGAGTCTCTCACCATGAACACCTCAGAAACATCCTTAGCAATTTTAGGACTTGTTTAGGGATATATTAAAAGCTAAATATAATTTTAGAAATAAAACAATAGACAGGAAATTATCTAGAGGAGCAAGGGTAAACCTGTAATTTACCATTTGAGGACCTGATGGTCATAAATGGGAAAAGACTAAGGGTTAATGTATAAAATGTAAGTGAAATGCAAATAGAAGGTTATGTAATTAAGGCAATTAGAGAGACTTAAAACCAAAAATGGGTTTTATTTGACTTGGCCAAACATGGCCTAGGATGAAGTGAAATTAAAGAAAGAATTAAACCAAAAAGTGGATAAGATCAATTGGTCTCCTTATTTTGAGAGACCAAAAACATAGAAGAGAGAAGAAGAAGGGAAAGAAAGAAGCGAGAGGAAGAGAGGAAGAAGAAGAAAAGAAGAAAAGAAGAAAGAGAAGAAATTTCAGGTATGGATACATGTTTTGGGTTGTATGTAGCAACCTTAGATATAAGGATTTCTTGTTTGGCATTTAGTCTTCCACAGGGTTTTTGTTAGGATTTCGTCTGACCCTTTAATTCTTGAATATAGGATTAGTAAGACACAAATGGAGTACGAAGAATGGAATCCTCCATTTGAGGTTGGATTTATGATTTAATTGCAAGTAATGGAGTTTGGGTTTAGAACAAACCCTAACTAATCTTTATGTTTGATTTATAAATGGGTTATGATGATTACAAATTTGTTCGAATGCGAAATGGAGTTACTCGACAATAAATCGGCCTAAAATCAGATTTTTGTTCATAACTTTTGCGAACAAAGATCTTTCCTTTAATTTTCTTTTTTAATATGAAATAAAAAACATTGTTATGAAATGGGTTATTTTTAACCAAATATGTAATTTTTAAGAATAATATAAATGTGAAAAAAAAAAGTGCATTATATCCAAAATGGGTTTTTAATGCTGACCAACATGGCGAAACAGATTTACTCTGATTACCGGAATATTTGAAAATTTTAATTTTCTTAACAAAATATAATATATATGCCACAAAATAATAAACCGAATAAAGAATAGCTCATAGACTTGTGTGGCCACCAATAATAATGTCAGTTGCAGGGATTCTGACACGTCAACAACGATGACGTGTTTACCACGTGAATTAACATAGCCGTGCTTTTTACGGGAAAGGTTCAACTTTTAAATAAATGTAAGGGATCTCCCAGGACTAGAAAGAAAAATAAATAAAAAAAGCTATAATAAGCTTGAACTTATGTAAATTTGAGTTTTTTTATTATTAGATTTAGATTTTTATTATTTTTTAGAGTGAATTTCATAAAAAATATATTAAAATATTTCGATCAAATGATTGAAAAACTCGAGCTTTTTTCAATCAAACCTCAATAAATATACATATTTATTTGGCATAGGGAAGGCTTTTCAATATTCTTAAGGAAAACTGCATACTTAGTATGCTTTAGCCTTTCTCTCTCTCTTTTCCATAATTAAGAGTATCTTTCTTCCTGCCTCTCTCTCTCTCTCTCTCTATATATATATATATATATATATATATATATATGCAACCATATACCGATTGAAAGAGAAAAAAAAGAAAAGAAAAGCTTTTTGGAAAAAACTAATAAATATTGAATGCATTAAAGGCGAAGCTTAACAATTAATATTTAAATATCTTTATTTCTCTAATCATACAATCTTTCATTTCTCAAAATCAAAGAAGTTAATGAGGCTTAATATAATGGTTAAAGGGTCAAAAGGGGCTGAGGAGAGGACGAGATTGGATTCTCCACAATAACATATTATTATAACATTGAATACAAAGTGAATAAATATTAAAAAAAATGGAAAAATTGGTTTCAATACAATATTATTGTATATAAATGATGAAAAATGGATTTTACGGTGGTCAATACATGAAAAAGTAATTGCTCTTTAGTTAAAAAGTCAAAGCAAAACAAAAAACCACACAAATGCCCTATCTCTCTTCACTTCCTCATCTGCTACCAAAAAGAAGAGCGAAGAACATCTTCTTCTTAATGATCATCTTCTTTGAACCGTGACGGAGTAGTGTGAGTAAGCGTGGTTTAAACCCACTACTCGATAAGACGGGGCTTTGGCCAGCTTGGCTCATGTCCTCACGGCCACGCGATGTGGGGCGACCCAAACCCACATTCCATATCAAAACTAGTAGGCACCACCTAGGCGGAATCAGGAGCCCATCACGTAAAGGCTAGAGTCTCCTCCAAGCCACCTTCGGTGACTCGTCTACCTGCCGATCTCGTTTAAGACTGGCCTGACCATCCCTCATATGGAAAGTTCATTATTGATAAATAGATAAGGACATGAAATACGCGAAGGATGTTTATCAATAAATTTCCTTGTTTCCAAATCCCATATTTCTCGGAGGAATAATCCTTGATAAAGGAAAATCAGTCACAGATAAGGAAAAACATATTTATCCCTAAAAATAAGAGATTCCTTCCAGAAATAGGATGGAGATTCGGCATCCATTGTCTATAAATCTAGAAGATCCCCCACTGGGGAAAGGTATACAATCTCAACTATGTGAACTTCCTTATTCTTCATCTTCGTATTTTTGCTGACTTAATCATTGGAGAGGCAGTGGGCTCACTGCCCCCGGATCCCCATTTTTTGCAAGTTTACATTGTGTCGCTGATGCCCCGGAGGTTAAACGATCAAGGTAACAACAATTGACATCATCTGTGGAAAACAAACAGAAAGTCTCGTTTACAGGCTGCAAGGGCTTGGCTTCAACGACTGTCTACTAGCCCTTCGTCACTTGGATCTCTGTTGGTTCCCTTTTTCGCATCTAATTCTCCTGAGACAGTCGCAATGTCAACCAATCCGATGATCTGATCGCCAGAAGATTAATTACTCTATTAGCGTCAAGACATGGAGAGGAAACAATAGGAGCAAGTAAGACATATTAAGGAGTTACAAGCTTAAGTTGAACGATTGCAGCAGGAGAACAACTAGTTGCTGGCCTAGATAGAAAAAAGCTGCGATCTTGTAAAAGATGTACCGGATAATGGTAGAGTTGTGCGTCTAATCGCTCGCAATAAAGGGAAAGAGCTCATTGTCCTTGACGATGTCGATACCCTAGCAAATGATGAGTTGTCTTCGGGCAATTCTTCACCTTTGAGTCTCTCACCGACAAAGGATACTCGAGGGAGCACAAAGGCCAAGTCTCATAAAAGGCCCTCGCATTGCCCTGCCTTCAGCAATGCCATTAGTGGCACGTCCCGCCGGGCAAGGAGAGAAGTAGGTAAGGGACAAAACCAACAAGGCCGATCCCTCGACGGCCAGCGTTAGCATTACTGTAAAGAACGCGATGCCATCGATGGCGCGTTTGTACATCACGCGTGCAGGACCAACATTTTACATCACGTAACAACTCAATTCGGGGAGGAAGCAAGCATGCTCTCATCACACAGGCGACACATTTCTTGACTCACAGAGCACCGGATTCTTTACGTTTCTAAGCTTTTGCCATGTTCGACGACTCTACTGACCCTTACGATCACATGCTTCACTATAATCAGGCAATGATAATAAACGCCGGCAATGACCGTTTGTTGTGTAAAGTGTTCCCGGCTAGCTTGCGGAGGCCTATGTTGTCCTAGTTCCACAAGCTCCCGCGTAACTCAATAAACTCGGTCAATGAACTATGGGGGGCATTCGTATCTCGGTATCTTTGTTCGATGAGACAAAAAATGAACATCAGCTCCTTACAGACAATTCTTAAGCAGGAAGAAGAGTCTATTCGAGACTTCACAATGAGGTTCAGGCAAGCCGTCCAGCAGATAGAGTTGTATAGCATGGATGCACTCCAAAACTTTAGGAGAAGCTTCGAGTCGTCTACTCCTCTCTTCCCGATCCAACGTCTTTTGGGCAAGCGAGTGATGGAAGAATTATATGGCGGGCGATAGATGCTGATGTTGGAGGGCCCAGCGTCGGGTGTAGCAACATTTGTCATGATCACAAGTCAGCCGGTTGGGGACATAGCCTAAGCCTACGAGAATAAGTCGTCTGAGTCCAAAGAAAGGCTGCAAGTGGCGAATGTGTATAGATTACACTGACCTCAATGAAGCATACCCAAAAGATAGCTTCCCCTTACAGCGTATAGATCAAATTGTTGACTCCACAACCGAAAAGGGGATACTGTCGTTTCTGGACACCTTCTTTGGATATCTTCAAATACCCATGCACCCGCTTAACGCAGAGGAAACGACCTTCATTACCCCAGCCAGGTCATACGCATTAAATAAACTAGGCAAGACACTAGTGCCCGGAGTGTGGAATGCTATGCACCTTAAGAGGTATTACCAATAAAGTTTTCTTTAGAAATTTTTCTCTCAATTTTGCAACTGCCTGCTAGCACCTTGCTTTCAAAAGACCATATGTGGCTCTAAGCCTATTGGCACTTTTAAAAGACCAGACATAGCTCTTAGCCTGCTAGCACTTTCAAAAGCCCAGACTTGTGGCTCTAAGCCTGTTGGCACTTTCAAAAGCCCAGACGTGGCTCTTAGCCTGCTAGCACTTTCAAAAGCCTAGACTTATGGCTCTAAGTGACGGGGCTCCGGATAGGTGTGTAAATTTTTTTGTAAAAACGTAGGCCCGTACGCGCAAGTATACGTGTCGAGTTTACATAGTATAATGGCTAGTCAAGTGTCATCCCACAAGGAGAAGTGTGTTGAGTATTGACTTTACGCTTTAAATATTATCTGGACCTAAAATCGTAATGAATTCCGATTAATAAAAAGAAAAACTAATCCTATGTTATTTGCTAAATCAATTAATTATGAAAACTAGGGTTTTGCCTTCACTTGCCACACTCGTTGGATTTTAACATAAACATATTATTCATTCAGTATATTAATTGATTTACGCTGACGGGGTGATCGTGCCTACAAGATATTCTCTCTTGAGATATATTTGCACATCTCGCCCAGTAGGGTGTATTGCATCTACCTTCCCGACCTGGACTCTGAAGCGGCTTAAATGTTTGGCCCTTAATGCCACACTTGGAGGCAGAGATATCTCCTATTCGTCGATTGACCAAGTGTTTCTCTATTCATATCCACTGGGGTCATGTCTCTCGATCTCGCCTCGACAAAAACACGCCAATGTTGGCCAAACACTACCATGTAAATAAAATACAGAGATAGAGCAAGTTGAGATAAAATCAATCCATATAATGAATGAAAACATAATTAACCATTAATCCATTCGAAAGTAGCAAGGCTACAACAAAACCTAAATAAATGTAGAACATCTCTAAGTGAAAGAAAAGCATAAAAAAGAAACAAAGAAGAGGATGAGAATAAGCGATTTTTTAGGGTAAGCGTCATCTCATTTTCTTCAAACTCCTTCTTCTTCAAGCTTTTCCCCTTGAGATGTGTGTCTATGGTGTTTCCACCCCGAAAGGGCTTCTCCTTAGCTCCAAAATGCATCATGATCATCCTCCCTCGATTCCTTGGGTTTGAGCTTTAAAACCCACAATTATAGGCTAAAATGGCTAAAATCTGCCGAAACCAACTGAGCGTCAGGCGTCATTTGACAATGTCGCGACGTCGGGTCTCTGTTTACGCAGCGTCATGGCGGTTGGCTACTCCAACGTCGCGACGTTGCGGCAACTCCACGTTTTTGGACCCCAGCAGGTAAGGCCATAACTGTCATGGAACTTGATTTAAGGTGTTCTTGGTACCGTTGGAAAGATCTTGAAGTGTAGAATCTGGATATGGCAAGGAAAAACACTTTAGAAATTATTATAAAGACTTAATATACAAAATGCTCCAACTGGTCACTTTTGAGCTCTCTTCTCTTCTTCCTTCAACTACCAAGAGTCATAACTTGATCATTTGAAGTCCAAATGAAGTGAATAAGGTATCTTTGGAAAGCCTGAGAAGTCTCCTATCCATCCGTATTATAAATATTGTAATATTTGAGATCATCTTGTAGTTGAAAACATCAAATCACAGTATGCTTATTGCATGTATGGTTCAATGATTTTGGGCTTTATCTCTTTTTGTTTTTTGCTCCATATTGGCTCATGGTTGACCTAATCACAAATTGAACATTTAGAGCATTGGATCACTTATTTATATAATAAAACTACTAAAAATATAAGTAAAACATAGGGATAAAATGAATATAAAGTATATTCATCACTAAGCTTGCTGGCACTTTCAAAAGCCTAGACATGGCTCTTAACTCTTTGGTACTTTCAAAAGGCAGAATGTGGCTCTAAACACTACTTTCAAAAGGCAAGACATATGGCTCTAAACCTGGCTGTCACTTTTAAAGACAGCCCCATTTGCTCCTTTCTTGCTTTCAAAAATATCATATTAATGGCTATGGCTTGTTGTATATGTCTGAGCTTGTGGTTCTAAAACTCTGGAGCACTTTCAAAGACCATAATGTAGTTTTAGCCTGTGCTTTTTCAAAGACAGGCTATGGCTCTAGCTGTGTAACTCATAAGACCCGGACTTGTGGCTCTGAGCCTACTAGCACTTTCAAAAGACTAGATTGTGGCTCTAGACTGCTAGCACTTTCATAAGACCAAACTTTTGGCTCTAAAAAAGCTTTCTTTGGTAACACTTTCAAAGACTGGCGTGGCTCTAGCTCTTGGCACTTTCAAGACCAAACTTGTGGCTCTAAACTACGACACTTTCAAAAGATTAGAGCTTGTAGCTCTAAGCTGGTGGCACTATCAAAGACCCGGGTATTTGCTCTGCTTTGTTGGCACTTTCGAGCCAGTTGTGGTTTTAGCTCACTTGACACTTTCATAAGACCATACTTGTGAAACCACAAGCCTACCGGGCACTCAAATGACCGGACTATGGCTCCTGGCTTGCTGTAGCTTTCAAAGACCAGGGCTGTGGCTCTAGCTGCGCCCTTTCATAAGACCGGACTTGTGGCTCTTTGGCACGCTGGCACTTTCAAAGACTAGACTCAGTGACTCTAGCCTGGCGCGCTTCGAAAGACCCGAAGTTTGAGGCTCTAAGCCTGTTAGCTTACTAGTAGCCTTACCGAGCTCTAACTCAATATTTATATCCTGAAGCGACTAACCTAGCTAAACTTCATGGAAGGGAGCTCTCAATAGCTTAAGTAAGCTTAGATTTATAAGTTACTTGATAGGCGTTAGAATAAGAAATAGAAGGCGTGGAAGAAATAAAGCCAAAAATGGTATTTTTATTAAAAGCACAGCATCTGAAAAGTACACAAGTCCTGGCGGCCGAACAAGGCCTCTTACAAAAAAGAGGGAAGAAGAAAGAGAAAGTCGAATAAAAAAGTTGAACTCGGGATGTTCCATTTAAATCCTCAACGGGGACACTTCTCCTAGGCTCCTCCACCACCTTTCTACAATGCACCCCGGCAGCTACGTCTTCAAAGGATGCCGAGACGAGGGGGCACCTAGGGCTCACAAAGCACTCTGGAGGAAGAAAATTAGGAGAGTTGGGCATACCATCTGGAACCTCTAGTTAGTCTCCATAAATGTTGTGTTTGGACACACAGTATCCATAGCCATAGGAGAAAAACAACTCCATAGCCTTTTGGTAGTCTTCCTCCATGGCTTCCTTATCTTTGTCGATTCGCAGAAGCAGAGGATAAAAGAAATCGCAATAAGTGAAAGACTTTGTTGAATAGTGAAAGAAGTGGCATTGGTCGGCCCACCGCCATAGAGGTGAAACATCAACGAATTGCATTAAATGCATGCCGTCGAGAAAATCATGCACGATGAACCGCGTTGGAGTGTATGCGCTACTCACCGCGGCTTTGTGACCAAACAGCTTCACGCCAGGCGCATTTTATGTGGCATAATTTTCAATCTTTCCATTTCCACTTTTCGAGGTTTAGAAGATAATCTATTTTCCCTAAGCTGGAAAAGCACGAATTCGGTTGAGGAAAAGAGTAGGGCATTAGTCTTGTGGTTTTCAAACCATACTTTCGATGAGCTTTAGGGCCGGGCAGCTTGGCTCATGGTTACGCTGCCTTGATGAAACGAGCCAAGCCCGCGCCGATTATCAAAGCGGTGGGCACCATCTGAGCGAAATCAGGAGGCCGGAGTCTATAGGGTGGGGGTCTCGAGGCCGCCTTGGTGGGCGGTGGGGTCTCACCGAAGTCCCAACTTTAGGGTGGCGGAGTGCAGAATGTTAAGTCCTGGCAGGCCGTCCCTCAGGAGCATGGCGGAGATTCGTTCATTGATAAATAGATAAAGACAGGAAATACACAAAGGATGTTTGTCTATAAATTTCCTTATTTCCAAATCCCATATTTCTCGGAGGAATAATCCTTGATAAAGGAAAATCAGTTCCAGATAAGGAAAAACATATATATCCCTAAAAAAATAAGAGATTCCTTCCGAAAATAGGATGGAGATTCAGCATCCATTGTCTATAAATCAGGAAGATCCCCTACTGGGAAAATGTATGCAATCCTAACTGTGTGAACTTTCTTCTTCTTCCTATCCGTATTTTTTCTAACTTAATCATCGGAGAGGTGATCGAACCACCGCCGCTAGATCGCCCTTTTTTACAAGTTTACATTACGCTGCTGATGCCCCGAAGGTCAGACGATCAAGGTAACAACATGTAGCTTTAGCATTCATCCCTCGTCCCTTCCTTTCCTCGTCATCCCTCCCTCTCTTATGGTTCCCTTCCTTCTTGGTTCGGTTTTTTTCCTTCTTCTTTACTCTTATTTTTGGTTTGATTTTTCCTCATTTCATCACATCCTCCCATCTTCCAACTAGGGGTGGAAATGTCGGAATTATCAGCCTTTTATAGGTAATTCTAAGGCTTTTCAAACCCCGGCCAAAAACGCAAGTGTGCTCATACGCATCCACCAACCCAACTACTGCTTTATTACATATGGTGCAAATGTAAGTTATATTCTATTCTACCCATTTCACATTTTTGCGGTTTCAACATTATCGCTTCCATTTTTTTCAAAAAATAAAACATTATCACTTATTTATTTTTTTTTCATATTAATTCTTTCACATTTTCAAAAAAAATTTAAAATTAATTTAAAAATGAATAAAATTATAATATTTTAAAATTAAAATTGATTTGATAATATAAAATGATAAGATAATTTTTAAAATATTCTCATCACAACTATCAAATTTCATAAAGTAACACTTACATGAAATATTTTGTATGAATCATAAAAATAATTTATTTTTATTTTAAATGTGATTAATTATGTTTTAACAAAAATAATTGAGGTAAAAAAATTAAAATAATTTTATTTGTTAATAAATAAATATAAATTTAGTTAAGAAATTTCAAATGTTTTTAAAAGCTAATTGATATAATCATATGATTTATTTGATATATCTCATTTAATATTATAATATCCAATATTTTGAATTTTTTTCATTATCTACATAATATTCGTAATAATAAGGGAAATGAAATAAAATAATATCTTATTTAATACTATAATATCTCAAATATATATAAAATAATAACATAATCAATTTAATAATTAAATAATTATTCAAATCTATTTGATATTATTCTTAACCTTAATTATGATATGAATCATTTCTCATTATCTATATAAATAATCTTTGTATCAATAATTATAAATGTATGAATTAAAATAATTACTCATAGAATAATATTAAATTACATATTTAATTTAGTAATATTAAATAACTCAAATATATATATAATACTTATTTTTGTTATTTTTAAAAATTTTGGAAGTATTTCTATGAATTTTATATAATTTTCTCTTTTCCGATATTTTTGTAAAAATATCCACCGATATTTTGATCCTTGCTTCTAACCATAATTTGTCGCTTAGGGTTCTTATTTATTCTATATTTGATTTGGTTTGATTTTTTTTCTAAAATGATGTTTGTTTTCTTGTTCATAAGTTGTTCCACAATGTCAATAGTGAATATGTAATCCCTAAGTTTCATTTCCCGTATGTTTCTTCATGAAAATGAAATTTTATATATAAATGAGTTCACTAAGTAGGTTTCATATATTTTTAGGCGGTTAATCAAAGTTAATGTAGTATAACATATATTAAATATACATTTTGAATCACATAATACTTAATTTACCAAAACTACTACCATAACATACTAAAACTATTATTATAATATATTAAATCTACTATCATAATTATAACACACCAAATTATACCCTAGTAGGTTATTACATATTTAGAGTATAATATAAGTAAAATTTGTATTTTTCAAAAATTTAAGTACTAAGGTTAAAATGGTAAAATTTGACATTAAGGCCCCCAAAGTCATAAAATAAGAAGATGATATATTATTGTAAACCCCAAAATTTACTCACACATTATTTTTATTATTATTATTAAATTTTACTTTTTGATTTTGTTTTTATTATTATTTTTAATTATTTTTACTATTTTATTTTATTTTTCAAATCCCCAATTCCCCTACTCCCTATTTATCTCTTCCCCCATCCCCTATAACCTTACCTACCCCCTACCTCCCCACCATTAGTGATATGCTCTATCCCAATGTGCTTTTCTATTTGTCATTATGTTTATATACATGAGGCATTTATCATTTTATCTTGTTATTTAAATTGTGGTTTAACTTGATAAAATAAGATCCTTGAATAGTTGGCTCTACTTTATGTCATCAAGTATGCGACTTGATAGTAAAACCTTAAGCATAAGAACACTATTCTAAATAGTCCATAGTTGATCATTATTATGGGAATAATAATGAAGTAAGACTATTATGTTTTCTGAGAAAAGACCACGTTTTGCTAGTCATGACCATAAGATGTTACTCGGAACATAAATACATGTTAAGTTCATGTTATTGGACTGACCCCTATGAGAAATACTACATGGATTATGTCATCGATAATTCTCATTGCGATTAGTGAGTATTTAAGTCCTTGATTTGATTTCCTGGATTCCTACATGAGCAACTTCGTGTCTTGATGTAGCTCAATGACGTCTTTAACAGGATGGTAATACAGGCTATGGTTGGGCATGCAGTAAATTGTATGGAGGAATGTGAGTGATAGTGAAGGAATTTGTCCCGCTCTTAATTGAGTGCGATGTCTATTGGCCTCCTCGATAAGTAAGGCGAAATGCATGCGTGCTCGAATGAGATTGATAGGAGTTATCAATATCGTTTTGTTTGATCGATCTACTTGAGAATCAAGAAACAATTAAGTTATATAAAGATGACTTCATCCATGCTTTGTGCTTAATCGAGGGCATCGTGTGACAAAGGACTAATATCATACTATGAAGTAGGTTTTGGGTCATCAGATTCACTTGATTTGGGTAGTTATAATGTCTTCTTGAGACCCGATTATAACTTGTGGGCTTAGAATATGATTTGGGCTGCTTTGCCCTGACATTGGAGTGAGATCTAGGGTCACACATAAGAATGAGCTATAATGAGATGATAGAAAGGCTCTCTCTTCTTAGCCCATGATTCATTTGACCAACCCATTAATAGTTAATGGAATTTGGTTTAAATTCGTTTTAATAAATGGGTTTGGGAGGCTTGATATAAATATGGGGTTTATCATATAAAGGAAGGTGGTTATTTTGAAGTGGGTTTTTTTGAGAGAGAATTCTTTTTAGAGTTTTGGAAGACACTAAGGTGTCTTTGGTTTTGTGGGACAAAGACTTATCATAAGGTGCTAATACATCCATCTCCTTCATTAGCCGTTCGTGTGGATACCTTTAGATTGCGTTTGCACATTGCATCGTCTTGGCTCGTTGCTGCTAGATCGTTTCCTGTTTGTGTTTCAGCGTGTGTGTGATCAAACAAATCTGCACTAGTCAAAAAGGATTCGGTCTACAAGAGGTAAGATCTGGATTTCCTTGATTCATTGTTTAGTTTCATCAAACCACTTGGATCCTGATGCAGTTCAGCGTTAAAATATTTATTTATGCTCAAAATTTCTTTTTCATTAGATTCCAACGAGTGGTATCGGGCTACTTCTTGTTTAGTGAAGCTGATTTTTATATGTGATATAACGTGATCTGTTTAGTGTAATTGTTTTCCATGTATGATATGCCATCTGATCTATTAGTTCATCAGGTTTTATAATCGATTATAATCTCGGTCATGTTTTTAAGTATGAAGTCGTAACATGGTCGAAATTGAATAGTTCCGATTTAGAAAAGATCTAATAGGATTAGGATTGTTACATATTAAGTATAGCTGTTACAGATTCTTATTAATTACATATTAAGTATGGCTATTACAAATTCTTTTTAATTAATAGGACTGTTACATATTAAGTATGGCTATTACAGATTCTTATTAATTAATAGGACTGTTACACATAAAGAATGGACTATTACATATTATTCTTAATCAGTAGGACTGTTACACATTAATGTTAGACATTAAGATTGAACTGTTACATATTATTACACATTAGGACTGTCACACATTAATGTTAGACATTAAGATTGGACTGTTACAGATTATTACACATTAAGTAGGATTGTTCCAAATTAATGATGGGTACATTAGATTAAATGTCAGCATTGGTGAATGACGAAATTATTAGTGATTAATGATCAGGAGAAATCTCCAGTCAGTAACTCACTCATTAAGCTAGTAAAATTGTTTACCTTTCGAGTATTTGCCCTTGACCTCTCCAGCGCCGGTCGGTATTGCCCCATTAACCCCGCCCGCTAGCAGGCTAGCGGGATGGCCAGAATCTCAGCGTAGTCTGATTGAAGGTCATATTCATAATCGATTATGTGCTTAATGTGTTTATATTCAATTTGTATGGTGCATGTCAGGCCCTTACTTGATATGATTGTGAGAATTATTAATTATGGGTTTGTAATTTTTAAATATGGCCTGCGTGTCGTTAATTTTTATTGACACAACATGTGTGTCTCTTTTTCATTATATTAGCATACGGCTTGCGTGTCGTTGTTTTTATTGACACAACATGTGTATCTCTTTTTATTATTTTAGCATAAAATAGCATACAATTATTACTTGCTTGTAATGAAGAAGAGCGAAGAATGGGGCAGTTCGTTCTTGGGAACAAGCCCATAAAGCTAAGGTATTGGTAAAGATGATGGCATCTCCATATTGGCTTATGGAATCACCTTAGGAAATGGGCCATGACATATCCGTTTATTAATAGCATAAATATGCTTGTATGTGATGCATGTATATGTTTATAAAAGTTTTCTTAACAACGATAATTTCATCACATAAAATATTAAGTCATAAAATGCCTTCCATAATTTAACACTTGTCAATACTTCGATCGTCTTAATATAGTTTATGCCAAAGCAGGGTGTATTGGGCCATCTTAGGAAGACATGATGGATAATGGTGATATCCATAAGATTGAATATGGTTAGACTTAACTAGACTATCATAACGGTTTTGGGCCTAAGGGCATAAAAGGAAAGAGTTTTCTACCTAGTTAGCTTAAGTTTAAGTGTTATGCAAAAGCTAAGCTTGAATTTAAGTCAAACATGGATTTTCACCCACTAAGAAACTATAAGATTGTTTTACGTATTTACTTAAAGAGTTATTAATTTTAATTGGGAATTATTAAAGACCTCATTTATTAAAAGCTTTGCATATTTTTGTATGTAGACTAATGACATCAAACAACTCATTACCATTTACTCTGCGATCTGTCCTTGAAAAGGAAAAACTTAATGGGTCGAACTTCATCGATTGGTCTCGAAATTTGAGGATTGTCCTTAAACAAGAGAGGAAGATGTATGTTCTTGATAATGAAGTCCCTAATGAACCTCTTGCTAACAATGCCCCATGAGTTGAAAGGGATGCTTATAGTAAGCATTTGAATGACTCTGTGGATGTAACTTGTCTTATGCTTACAACCATGAACTCTGAGCTTCAGAAGCAATTTGAGGAAATGGAGGCATTTGATATGATGGTCGTCTGAGGAATGTTCCAAAAGCAAGCACGTCAAGAAAGGTTTACAACCACCAAAGCATTGAATGCTTGCAAGATGACTCCTGGCACTTCAGTAAGTGCACATGTGCTAAAGATGAAGGGTCTCATCGATAAGCTTGATAAGCTTGGTACTCCTATTAGTCATGAGTTGGCTACTGATCTAATTCTAGGTTCATTACCTAAACCTTATGATCAATGTGTTATGAACTATAATATGCACCATATGGAGAAATCTATTACTAAGTTACATGGAATGTTAAAGAATGTTGAGACAAACATTCAAAAGACAAATCCAGTGCTTATGGTTTAGAAAGGGGAAGGCATGAAAAGAAAGGAAGAGCGAAGGCAATAAGGCTAAGAAAGGCAAAGGGCAGTCGAGCTGAGGCGAAGCCAAAGCACCCCCGAGGAGAGTTTACTTGATACGCAATGAACAAGGTCATTGGAAGAGGAATTGTAAGCTCTACTTAGAAGATCTGAAGAAAATTAAAGAAGAGTAGCGAGGCTACCACTTAAGGTATTTATGTTATAGAAGTCAATCTACGGCATACCTTACGCTTCATGGGTATTAGATGCGGATGTGGATCTCATATTTGTGTAAATGCGGGGCCGCGAGAAAGCGAGTAGATCATTGGCTAAAGGCGAAGTGGACCTACAGTGGGAATCAGCGAAGTTGCTGCGTGGGTAGGAGTTTATGATTTGACTTTGCCTAGTGGACTTGTTTTCCAATTAAGAATTGTTATTATGTACTTTCTTGTGGCGAAACATTATTTCAATTTCTTGTTTAGACGTGGATGGATTTCACTTTATTATTAAGAATAATATTTTCTCCATCTATAATGCATACATTTTTTTTATGGGAATGCTCATTTATCTAATGGTCTCTACGTTCTAAATTTGGAACAACCTATAAGCCCATCCCATAACATGATACCAGAGTTGAGAATCGATGACTTGAATCGACCTACTTTTACAGCATTATCGTTTGAGCCACATGTCAATGAAACGCATCTTGAAGCTCCATCAAGATGAGCTAATACATTCATTGACTTAGAGGTCATTTTTGAACATGTGAATCTTGTTTACTAGGCAAAATATTGAGGAAGCTCCTTTTCTGCGGACACGGTGAGGAGGGCTGGTAAACATTGGGCCTTATACATCGGATGTTTGTGGACCCGATAAGCTCGATTACTAAGAGAGGTTATCGATTACTTCATTGCTTTACACCGATGGCTTTAGTAGATATGGTTACATCTACTTAATGAGGCATAAGTGCGAATCATTTGAAAATTCAAATTATTGAGGAATGAAATACATAATCGGCTTGGAAAGAATATCAAAACGCCAGTCAAATTCAGGGTAGTGAATATTTAAGCGAAATTTCGATGATCATCTTAAGGATTATTAGGATAGTCTCTGGCTCACTCCACTTGAAACACCCTGATGGAATGGTGTGTATACGAGGAGGAAATCGAACTTTATTAGATATGGTTCGTCTATGATGAGTCGAACAGATCTTCCAATATCCTTTTGGGGATATGCATTAGAGACTGTTGCGTTCTTATTAGATAAAATTCCAAAAGCTGAGCAGTTGAAAACACCTTTATGGCATGAGTTATTAGACGAGAAAGCGTCTGGTTTTGTCTTTTCGAGATTTAGGGTTGGCTGAAGCTTATGTAAGAGTCGAGGCTTCACGTAGCTAGCATCCAAATCGATAAGTGCTGTTGTGGGGTATCAGAAGGAAACAAAGGGTACTACTTTTACATCCCATATGAGGAACAAAGTATTTGTTGCTTTCGTAATGGAGTCTTTTGGAAAGAGAGTTCATTTCAAAAGAGTTGGTGAAATAAGACATCTCTTGAAGAAAATTGAGAACCACAGTTGCCACCAAGCCTTCCATGGAAATTCTACCAGACTCTGTAATTGTTGAATTGACATCTCTTACACAAGGCCCACGAAGGTCGATAAGTTCATCGCCCAGGCCCAGCGAGAGATATGGATTTCTCGTAGCGGCGAGCAAAACCGCCAGAGCTGGCTGGATGAATGACCCACAACCTATCACTTGAGGCAATGATGAGCCCATGTCGAAAAATGGCTTCAAGCCATGAAGTCTGAGATGCAATCAATGTACGATAACCAAGTTTGGAATTTGGTTGATCCACCTGAGGGTGCTAAGGTTATTAGTTGTAAATGGGTTCATAAGATCAAACATGATATGACCTTAAAGTCTCGACTTGTTGCAAAAGGTTTCAAACAAACTTATGGTATTGACTATGATGAGACCTTTTCACCTGTCGTTATGCTTAAGTCTATTAGGATTCTTCTTGCTATTGCATACTATGAATTAAGTTTGGAAAATGGATGTCAAAGCGGCTTTTCTTAATGGAAACACTCGAGGATGTGTACATGACACAACTGAGGTTTTATCGATCTAGTATACTAATAAGTGTGTAAGCGAGAATCCATTTATGGATTAAAGCGAGACTCATGAAGCTAGAGATCTTCGTTTTGATGTTTGATGAAATTTGACAAAGAGTTTGGCTTTATGAAAAATGAAGATGAGCCTTGTGTATACAAGAAGGTTAGTGGGAATTACAATTGTCTTCTTAGTCTTTGTATGTGGGCGTCATCTTACTCATTGGAAATGACATCCACACACCTTGTAGAGTGTCAAGTCTTAGTTGGGGAAATGTTTTCAATGAGACTTAGGCGAAGCCGCCTACATCCTAGGCATAAGATTTATAAACTAAGCACTCGGCCTGGCAGAGTGAAAGACATAAGACATAAAGAGGTCAGTAGCGTAAGATTCCAAGAGAGGTTTCATTAATGTCTGGGTATGGCATTAAGCTCAGAGCTCCAATGTCCAACCACGAAGGACGAGAGAGAGCGCATGGATAAAATCCCATATGCTTCGACTATTGGTTCTATCATATATGCCATGCTTTGCACCCGACCTGATGTCTCCTGTGCCTTAAGCATGACAAGTAGATTCCATTCAGATCCAGGTGAATGTCATCGATATAGCCAAGAATATCCTTAAGTACTTGAGGTTGGAACCAAGGATATTTTTCGATCTATGGTGACAAGAAGGCGAGCTTAAGCTATAAGGGTTATACCGATGCCGGGGTTTTCGCCCCACTTATGACTTTAGATTGCAATCCGGTTTCAGGTTTTGTTTGAATGGAGGTGCCGTGGAGTCCGAGAAGTTCCAAGCAAGACACCGTGGCCGATTCTACTACGTAGGCTGAGTACATAGTCGCCCCGAAAGTTAAGGAGGTACTGGGATCGTACCTCATTTTTAGGATCGGGTGTCGTTCTGAAGTATTGAAAACCCGTTGGACGCCATTGTGACAATAATGGGGCCATTGTCAAGCCGAGGAGCCCAGTCACATCAATCCATCCAAACACATACTGCCGCTTCACTCATTCGTGAGGATCATTGAGAGAGGAGATGTTATGATATGCAGAGTTCTATAATCGATGACAATGTCGCTGGATCCTTCGACTAAACCCTTCCACAAATAAAGGATGATAAACATACTAGATCGATAGGCATTCGATTATGTCCCATCGGGGCTAGTGGCAATCGGGAGATTGTTATAGAGAGCGTCTGAAAGCCTGGCATACATTTTCATTATATGTTTATACATGAGGCATTTATCATTTTATCTTGTTATTTAAATTGTGAAGAACTCCGACAAAACAAGATCCTCAATAGTCAAGCTCTGCTTATGTCATCAAGTATGTGACTTTGGATAGTAAAACCTGCTGCATAAGAACACTATTCTTAATAGTCATAATGAATGGTTTAATAGAAGGAGAATAGCAAGACTAATATGTTTTCATAGTAACATGTTTTGTCGGGTCATGAATATAAGATGTCACTCGCACTATAAATACATGTTAAAGTTCATGTTATCGATCTAATTCCACTATGAGAAATACTACATGGATTATGTTTATCAAAGACTTTACTGCGTGAAGGGTATTTGAGTCCTTCTAATCAAATTCATTACTCATGGATTCCTACATGAGGAACTTCAACTCAGATTTAGCTCAACGATGTCTTTAACAAATGTAATACAAAGTATGGTCGGGTACGCAAGAACCTATGTGGGATAATGTGAATGATAGTGAAGGAATTTGATTCCAGTTTAATTGAGTTGATGTCTATTGGCCTCTTTGATAAGTAGACTCCAGGAAAATGCATGATCAAGTTTCTAATGAGATTGATAGGAGTTAATAATATCGTTTGTTTAGTTTATCAATGAGAACTGAAGAAATGATTGTTGTATAAGATGACTTCATCCATGCTTTGTGCTTATCCTCTCCTTCTCTTCTCCGGCTCCCTCTATTTTTCTTCTTCTCTTTTCCTACTCTTCTTCATCTAGTTTTCTTATTCTCCGATTTCTTCATCTTTTCTTTCATCTTTTTTCATTAATGCATTTCCAAGTTAAGCAAATTCAAACAAACATCAGCAAAGGTGCATCTATACCTTCTTTAATTTTTTATTTTATTTTTTTTTCTTCATGTTATCAACACTTCTTACATATTCTCTTTAACATAAAATCCACACACACACACACACACACACACACACACACACACACACACACACACACACATATATATATACATATGAGATATTAGGTATAGCATATATATATATATATATATATATATATATATATATCGTGGAATTGATTTTTCTTTTGTAGGCTATTATGATATTATGTATATTGACAGACTGTAATTGTTGTTGTGAAATTTTATGTAATTATTGAATCTTCTGGTATTTTTTATCTTACTTATTATTTAGTTTATTTTAGCGTTTTATGTGTAATTATATTTTGTGTGTTAATAGTTATTTATAATTTGTGGTGATTTATTGTCAATATTAAATTAGAAGTTTTTTTAGATGTAGTTTAGATTTTAATATGTGAAATTAGTCTGAATAATAGAAAAATTAAAATTTATAATATTTAGTACTGAATCAAGTTATCACTTTTGAAATTACACTGACATAATTTTTATTTAATTTAGTATGATTTGAATTAAAGGTAAGTAATTTTATTTTGAATTAGGTTAAATTATTAAATATCTAAATTATGCCTAACTCATTACTTAAACTCATTGGCCTGCACTAACATAATTGGGTGAGATAACCCATTGTGCTTGTTTCATTAGTCTAGGCCCATCAAATTAAGTCCACCCCACTAGTTCAAGCACATTAGTCTGTGCTCAACATAATTGTGCCAACCCATTACTGTAAGTTCATTACCTACGCTCAACCCATTGGGCTTAAACATACTAGTCCATCAAAGGCCCAACCCATTAGTTTAAGCCCATTAATCTATGCTCATCAAATTTGGCCCAACCCATTGGGCTTTGCACTCAACCCATTTATTTACGCTCACTCAAAACAGGCGCACAACCCATTAGCCTGCCCCCATTAATCTAGCCCAACCCATTGGGCTCAGTTCTATTACTTCAGTTTCAACATGGCTTTAAAGTTCCCAACCAATTAGTTTAAGCCCAATTTACTTTTGGCTCAATCTATTACAAGTTTACAACCCATTTACTTAGATCAAACTCATTAGGTTTAACCCATCTAGGCCCAACCTCGTAGGTTAGTTTACCGACCCTTTAGATCATTCGACTAAGCCTTTGGCCACGTATTCTGATTGGTTCTTTAGCCCGTCAAATTTCCACCCTTAATTTATTCAATTTCTCATTTTCGAAAATTCATTTTTTTTCAATTTAATCTTAAAATTCAAGTCTTCCAAAAATTCAAGTACTAAATTTTCATTTCTATTCAAAAAGCTAATTTAAATATCCAATCTTCAAAATTCAAATTCACATTTTCTAATCTTCTAAAATTCAATTTTCAACTTAAAATTAATTCTCAATTCTAAATTTCATTTTTTTCCTAGTTTTACTTTTTTTTTCCAATTTATAAAATTTTAATTTCAAAAATTTAAGTGTCATAATCTAAAATACGAAGTCTCTAATTTCAATTTCAAATTTTAAAGTTTCAATTTCAAATTTGCTAAATTTTTAAATCCTAAAATTCAAAGTTTCATAATTTAAAAATCTAAATATCTCTAATTTCTAATTTCAAATTTCTAAATTCCAAATTCCAAATTTATAAAATTAAAGTTCTTAATTTAAAATTCAATTTCAAAATCTCAATTCAAAATTCTAAACTTAATTATTTAAAATTTCAATTTCGTAAATTTCAAACTTTTAATTTTTCAAAATCCTTCTTTAAATCTGTTTTCGTAATTTCAACACATTAATTCTATAGTTACTATAAAATGGAATCTTGTGGAGTTAATTTGTTTAACATATAAATGGGCTCGGGTAGGGCCTGACATCTCATGTATCAATTTAACAAATAATTCGACTTCTGATCTATAACAATTTTTTTAATTGAATGTGAATATTATATATTGTTGTGTCGAACTAATACTGATTTTATTGATACTGTTTCGATCTACGCCAAGGTACACATTTATTCTTTTAATTGGCTTCTTTATTGTCATCCGCATGATTTAATAGAAGGTGTAATTAATTGATTGATTGTCACGCTCTAAACTTGCTAGTATAGATCGCTTTTATACGCAAGAGAGAGAGGTGTTACGGCTTACTACCGTACATTCCCGATAGGTAACATGACCTCCAAATTCGGACTTGGTTTTTCGTGGACACGTCATTTCCTAAATAAGGAGTCACATTATGGTTTTATTTCTTATTTAGTTTTCCCTTTTTTAAAAAAATAACAAAAATAAGTGGCGACTCCAAAAACCATTTTTATTTTTAAGAATTTTTTTTTTCTTTTTCTTTCTCAATAAAAAGCAAGTCTCGCCATCAAGTTAGGACGCACGTGAAAAATGCGGGTCCACAAAATGATCACCCATCGGGAATTTGAGCGTCAAGTTTCAATATAATCTGAGAAAATGTGGCAATTGATTGGATGACATTTGATATCTACTCTTTTCGTTAACAAATACATTATGTTTGTTTGTTTATTTGTTAATATTATTAATTAAATCGTTTCATCATGATGTAATTTTATTGTATATTTTTTCATTTTGATATATTGTCTGCGGTATAGATATTTTGTGTTTCGTGATGATCAAGTTGTTGTATGACTACCCCATCTCGCTTTGACTCCATGTTGCTCATTTCCATGTGGGACACACATTTATCTCTCACTCCGACTCCTGGGTCTCTACGACTTTGTCCCTTGCTTATTGTGTTTTCTCGGCTTAATTAAGACTTATCGTTTCCTCTTGTTTGATCTCCGATCGAGCTAATGATTAGGGGTAAGGTCCAGCGATGGGATATATCTATGTTTAGGAGCATTCTAGAGGTGGTCGACATATTGATGTTGAGGAGTCTGATCTTTGAAGTCTTGTATAACCCAGAGCTAGATTTCAAGATATTTGTATGGCCAGTGTGCTCTTCTTTGTGTTAGATTTATTGTGGGTTTTTTCTTGATGCACCCACACATTGGATCGTATTAATTTAGCTTAATCGAGTGTCGAGAGTAAAGGGAGAGCCTTTACCATAGGCTACCCCGATGCCGAGGAAGTGCGTGGAGTCGATGACCACTCGCATGGAAGTGCCCCGTCTTCTTTGAAGACGTAGAGGTCAGGTGCCAACCGAGGGTACAAACGCTCCTCGCTGGGTGGACCCTTTAAAAGACCTACCCACTCGCCTTTTGAGCCATCATCGAATCTCTAGTCGAGTTTGTGATCCCAATGATTAGACTCTATCCCCACACGTGGGTGCATCTACAGAGCCTTAAAGGCCATTAGTCATGATAGTGGATCCAGATTCCTTATTTTGGTTTCCTCTCGAGGTATATAGAGATTCGATCAGATTATTTATGTTGCTGGGACATTTTTATGCATACTGATGGATTGCTGCTTCGGGCCATTATAGCAACATTTATTTTTGGCCTGACATGGACTCCACCTTATTTGCTTCGCTACACTTTTAGATTCACTTATACGTGATCGGGACCATCTTCTTAGGTTAGAGTCGGGAGGGTAGATTGTTAGCACGCTGCATCGACGTATATATATGGATTCCACATGCTGTTTTATTAAGCAAATTGTTACGCCATTGGCTGTCGCGGGCCCAGGATACAAGACACGCACTGCAATGAGGATTGATAGACAACAGTTCCATGATTTTTAAGATAAGAGGATACTTTGTTTGACATAGGGCACCACCGACCTCGCGACGTAGTTCGACGGCACTCGCTTATCCTCAAGGCACTCTTTTGTCATCCGCAGGCCTACGAGGTGATCCCGCTCATGCGATTATTCCGAAGCCGATTATCAGGAACTGATGATCGTGAGTTATATAGTATAGATTCTTAGACAATCGAGAGTTGCAGGGTATGGATGTGTGGGATGCGGACGGATAAGGTACCTGCGCGACTTCGGGCCGCCGTTTAAATTTCTGATGCCCGATGGCGGAGCCAGATACGGGCAGATGTCCACACCATTCGAGGATATATAGTCACTGATGAGGCACGGGCGCCTGATGAGGCCTACCGATCATGTCGTTTCCTTCACACTGAAAGGAAGGTGGCACGAGTCGGTTTTCCACCTGATTATCCATTAGCTTCTTTCAAGACTATCATAGATGTCATCAGAGAGAGCTTCAGGCTACGAGGGCAAGGAGCTCACAGACTGATTTATTCCATTCCCGTTGAGGGAGAAGGTTATTCAAATGATCGATCATTCCATCGCAGAGAGCAGATTAGCATGATCATGAGGATTTTACAACCCACACGCCTAGGACATTTTAATGTAAAATTGACAATGATTACATAGTCGATAGAGGCATCAGATTGTATCGAGGATGGTATGGCACGCGGTTTATGGTAGGATTCTTCTCTTCTGAGGTGCATGCAAGGCAAGAAGCTATCTGATCATATAGACTGGTGAGGTGTGGAGCCATCGGGCTCTTCTTGCACAGCACCTGTGCTCTCTGATACATCTATATCGACCGCACATGACTTCCTACACCCGTAGAGTTCGGGCCTCAAGATAGACTCCATACCACCTCACCCTTTGGTTACCAGCTCCATACTCCACCACACCCATGACACAGACAGTCAGGAGAGACCACCTACTCGCCACTGACCTTAGCGCCATTCTAAATACACAACAAAGATAAATAAATTTAGACACTTTACGCCACTAAGCATGCCTTTAAAGTGAGGTCTTGATGACATTGATGATCGCTAGATTGCTCACAAATTAATAGCACCGAGGCCATTACCTCAGTTTGTCACCTTTTCATTTTCGATGGACCACATCAGGCTTATCATCAAGGCCTCGACATACTAAGCGACGCTGGCAATCGCTGAGACATGTTGTTCAGTGACTTGATTGACCAGTATTATGCGCCTGACAACCTAGCATGAAGGTTCTAACTCCCCTTCCAACTTACTTCATTACGCGCTTCCTCCTCTAATGGGAGGTATTCATTCTATTGATTTTGTCGAGTCTACACTTATCCATATGTTATCAAGGATGATCAGAAATTGAGTCCATAGAATTTGATGTTGGTTATGGCGGACATCTGTTGTCTACGAGGTGTTTTCGAAAGCCATCGATTCACTCATACGTCATTTCGGCACAAGGCATTACTCTCCACTTGGTCCTTGACCTGAGGCCGCTGGACTTTGTTCTGTTATGTTGTTCGCACTTTATTCCTTCTACCCACACCAAGGGATAATTGATACACCAGAGATTCAGTATGTTATCAGAGGAGGTTGAGTGGTCAAACACGCCTCCGGGCCCCATCTCACCATAGATCCTGACATCGGCAGTAGACGAGACAATGAGAGGAGAGAATTAACTGGATCCTCAAGTAAAGCCTGCGTAGTACACATGCTCAGATCTCTATTGAGTTTGTTGTACTTCCCTACCACCCATGGGAGATTCTTTGATTAGTGGCCTGAGCTCTGGGATCTTGTGCTGGACACGACTACACGCCAAAAGGCTTACTGAAGATATGCTCAATCGGTCAAGCCACAGTAATTGCTTTCTTTGAAGGATGACTTTACCTTTGTGAGGGTTCGCACTACACCCCACCTTCGGTGATATATCAATCTGGTCATTAGGTCGTCAGTAGTTCCATCTATTCCCTCTTAGACAATGGATATGCCCTAAATGTATGTCCACTTGTCACTGCTATTGCTCTAGGGTATGAGCCCATGGATTTTTAGCCATCTACATAGATAGTGAGCTTATACTGTTTATTTTTAGAGAGGTACTAGCACTTGACTTCTGGTTAATGATTAGTCAATGAGCTGTGTTTTGTTTCAGTTTGAGGATCCATGAATCCTTTAATCCCACAGAAAATAACCCATAAATTCATGGGCAGTCAGACTATCCCATCTTCCTTCATTAGAAGGTGAAGTTCATTCATGATATCGAGTGATCGCTATTTCATCTACAATGGCACATTTGACTGAGTCAAGGAGATAGAGAGATTAGCTATGGGGGTGATGATTTTCTTACGACAGATTCTCTTTTTGATGAGGCCGCATCAGGAGCCAGTGAATTTGTCGTAGATTCAGCATCTACAACAGCCTTGATTTATACAACCCTGGCTGCTTTCGATGACGAGATAAGGTCAGATACGCTTGGTTCAGGCTTAGTATGCCACAGCATGGTCGTAGCGAAGCTTATCGCGCTTGACCATGACCCTCCATTTGTTCGACGAAAATTCATAGAGGCAGATTTTAGATGCATGCATAATAAGGCCAGAGGTCGATCTCGACTTCATCATATCTCCATTCACTATCCTCTTCGGCCCCACAATTGGTGTTGACTGATTATTTCAGGAGGGCTTCAGAGCTATCAGATCCTCGATGGATCGATTGATAAGCCTAGAATACCCAGCATGTTGAGTTGCTTCAACTTTTTCTTATAAATCTTTCCACAAGGGGCTGTGGGGCTCTCATGACTTACCACTGATCTCTCCTCCTTCCTCAGCGGTCAATGTGCCTACTATGTATTCTTGAGCGAGATAGTTGATTACAAGTATTGATGGAGTTATGTCGTCTGATGATTATGTTGAGGAGCTACTTCAGATGGTTATTAGTTAGCTCGAGCCAGATTTTGCAATTATTTTCATGTGCTTGCTTTGAGAGATGATGAGTATGCTCCTCCTACTCTAGATGATGATGCGATTACAGATGATGTTATTGTTGATATTGCATCTCCTGATATCCTAGGAAATGTTGTGGGAGAGTCTGATTCTGTGGGCCCACCACTTTCTTTTGATGTTTTGTCGGAATTTGTCTCACGTTCCGATGATGTACTTGCCTTTTCATCTATGGACGGAGGCAACATTCACCGTCTCTTTTATTGATGATATTGATGCATGTGCACCTCATTCACCCCACATCATGACCCATGATATTGATGATGAGCCTTTTGCAATGATGATAATGCCTTACCGGTCCGACGATCATAGCTTTACTGATGAGCGAGTTTCACCTCTTTTGATGACCTCGAGACGCTTGACCTCGTATAGAGGACCAACCTAGAGAGTCGGGAGGACTGACACTACTTTTGTCTGGGCAGATGAGAGGGATAGTTTGTCAAAAGTTACTCAAATCATACTGATGTTTTTGTGTGGTCATATGAGGACAGCTGTGCCCTCACCCTTCTATAGTTCAAGATTACTCACCGCTTATGCCATGCTAGACCTATAAGCAAAAATCAGGCGATTACACCCCGATGAGCTAAGTGGTGCAAAGGAGGAGATTCAAAAGACTGAAGCTGGGCTTCATATCGCTGGTTTAGTATCCCGAGTGGCTAGCTAATGTCATCCATGTTTCCAAAAAGACGCCAGTGGTTAGAGTTTGTGGACTTTAGAAACTTTGTACTGGGGTACAAATTTCAAGGATGATTTTCTCTCTCCCAAATATCGATTTACGTCATAGTAATCGTAGGCATGCAATATTGTCTTTGGTGGATGGATTCTTCCGTTATAATCAAATTGGCGATGGCTCCAAGGACAGGGAGAGACATCTTTATCATTGAGGAGCACCACTGCGGAGAGTTTCATAGTCACAGCAAAGCACGCATCGAGGAGCATCTACTACAATCGCTTTCATGACATGATGCACAAGGATGCTGAGGTCTATGGATGATATGGATTATGAAGTCCCGATAGAGCGGCATCACTAGGCAGCCTCTCTGCAGCGCTTCTTCCAGAGGATCGATGCTTCTTAGATCAGATCAATCCCAAGAAGTGCACTGGAGTGACTTCTAGGAAGCTCCTCGGGGATATATGATGGCCTGTAGATATCGCGCGTGATCTTCGGAGCACATCAAAGTTATCCTGACATGTTCCACCATGCATCGAGACTACAGATCCAGGTTTCGGGTAGGTTGCAATATATTAGCGTGTTTATTGTTAGACTGACAGATATCATGGAGCATATCTTCCGACTTCTCGGGAAGAAACAACCTAAGGTTCGACGATCGCTGGCAAGCGTCATGGGACAGAGAGTATTGCTTTCCTCCTATTTTGGTACTCCCATGCTCTGACGACTCCTCATATATTTTTCGATTTTGACAATGGCTGTGGTGCATGCTAAACAAATTGATGATTCCTAAGGGAGCTAGCCATCTATTATCTAAGCAAGAGAGCGTTTTGAGTACGAGATCTAGGTACATTATGGTCAGCGCTTCGGCTGAACTTTAGTTTGGGCCACTGTGATTTAGAGACATACGACGAAAGTATTCGCGGCAGCTTGTTTCATTCGATCCTTTATGAGATATCTGATTGACATACCGCTTTTGACTGAGCGTGCATATAGCGAGATGGCTTCAGACTACAGAGTTTGATATCTCGCATGTCACCAAAAGTCTTATAAAAGGGAGTGCGCGTGAAGGTATCACTGGCCTCACTTCCTGCTACCGGCAATATGGATTGATGATGATTTTCCTGACGAGAGAGGATCGCAGGGGTGACTAGTTTGTCCGTCATGATGTACTTTGATAAAAGTAAAGTTTAATCATTCGGATACGTGGATAGTGTTCTATCATTCGCATGGTGATCATATCCCGAGATTAGTTCGTTTGGCCTTTGTGGATCGCTTTTCCGCCATGAACAACATTGCTGAGCGAGGCATGTATCCTCGCTAGACCGTGCAGATTGAGCCTTGGATTAGAAGGACGAGATATTCTATGATTCTAATCTAGTGATTAGACAAATCCAGGTGACTGGAAGACTGTAGATGCGGTTTTCTAGGGCCATATCATGCTTATTTAGAGTTATTAGTGTGAGATTCGACGACTGAGCTACACCACCTACCTAGAGCGCAGACAAGTCTGCCAATGCTCGCTACTGGCTTCCACATGATTACCACCCCGAAGGTGTGGTGTTCGCCTCGCTAGTCAAAACTAAGTGTTCCTATCATTACCGCTTAATTGACGAGTCGTTTTAATATGGTTTACCGTGGTATCAAGGATATTTATCAGTTTCTTAATTATGGTACATAATTCTAAGGCCTGACGTCAAGGACAAGAAAGCTTGAGACAAATACAATCTGGCCAGATACATGGAGAGATACTATGACATAGCTAATGGTGTGTTATTATTTATGCTTAGATTGAAGCCACTATCGGGCAATGAGAGAGGTCCATGTTTAAGTTTATAGGTTCATACGGGAGGACATATATTAGTAAGATTATGAGGATCGGGCTATTTTGGTTGGACTACAGAGAGTGGACAGCACACTTCCATCAGAGATACGTGAGTGTCGATGCAATGGAGATCCCCATACACGTGCCCACCATCGAAAGTTGCAATGCATCGACCACCGCCGCTTCAGTCTGGGGCATAGATATTATCGGGAAGATTTCATCAAGTCTCTAGTGGTCATGAGTTCATTCTAGCCGCTTATTGATTATTTCAAAATGGCGGTAGAGTCAATTTCTTATGCAAAGCAATGCGCCAAGGTGGCCAATTCATCAGACGCATTATCTACAAGATACGGTCTCATGAGCTGGATATCGGACAGAGGTGTGCATTTCAGGGGTGAGGTTGACACTTTATTACAAAGATATGGGCATCTTAGCATCACAAATCATCCGCGCATAGGCTCAGATACAAATGGGGCAAGAGCTTAACAAAGAATATTGGCAGGATTATGCAAGATGATCAGACTTTCGAGACTCCGTCCGAGAAGCTCTTTCAGACATAAGGTATCGCACCCCTTTCGCACTTCACAGAGCCACACCTTTACTCTAGCTTATGGCATGGAGGCGCTTTATTTAAGATAGATATGGATCCTTAAGAGTAGCCCAGAGCGCCAGATTTCAGAGGCGATAGTTCATTTACTGCTTAATTAGCTACCTATTGGGATGAGAGGAGATCGAGAGTCGTCAATTATATCTCAGCTTACCAAAGGAAGATGGCCCGTGCTTTCAAAAGCTGGGTCAAGCTCTAGAGACCATCACAAGGAGGTGATTTAGCTCTTGAGAGTCCTCGAGGATTACCACCGACCCTAGAGGTCACTCCAACTAGAAAGCAGACAAGCAGCATTATTGTGAGAGTCAATTCTGCAGGAGCCGCATGGTCGGGATGGATCCTAGATGGAAACCACCCCTCGAGCTAACCAACGCGGGATCAACCGAAAAGTTTTACGTTTGAGAACATGGTCATGTGGATGGCAGCCACTAGCTTCGTTAGCCATATACCTTATCACTATACTCACATTTTTACCGTCATAGCCCATCGAGTCACGCACGCATTTTCGGGCCTATTTTTCTTCTCGCATAGCCTGGTTTCCCTTTGAACTGGATGTGGGCCCCAGTGTGTGGATGCCTTGGCTTAGGGATCTTTGAGTTATACACATCGACATATATAGCATTGTCATACCACATCACATTTCATCAGATCCACTCCATTTCATAGTTTCATGCATTCACCACTTAACCACTTCTGCTCTATCTTCATTCTTTCCCACTTAGATCGGGTGATCATTCATTTACTACATGGGGGTTTGTCGTGTCATCCTAATACCATTCCACCGACATTTATTCGTAGGACTTTTAGTTCGAGAGGTTGCAGTGTCATTTAAGTGAGTTACTTTATCGTAATTTCCCGCTGTTAGAGATACATGTCTGCTTATTGCCATACTGGGTTTGTCTCTCATTGTTTTATTCAAGACAGCAAAAAAAAAAGGAAAAAAAAAGAAAAAAATTAAATAAATGTGCACGCAGATAGGTCAAGATCGCGATTCTCGAGTACCGATGTGTCGAAAACGCTGTGTAAAAAGTACTCTACGTACAAGAAGGTACGCTGGCTGCCCCAAGTAATATAAAGGTACTCACAAAGACAGATATCGATCCACAGACAAAAAGTATTGACTAATGTAGGTTCAATTTTTAGATAATATCTCAAGAGATGATTTTAGGAAAGAAGGTGAATATGGAAAGTCGACCGAAGTTTTAGGATTCTAATGAATTATCAGACATATTGGGTTATATCTCCTGCCACTTTAATGGATTATTTCTTACAATATTATTATTCAATGTATTTATAATTTGTCAATGCATGAGATCTTGTCATTTGTGATATCCCTCGAGGTATATCCGCCTATCTCTGCGAATAGAATCTGTATCTCATCCCGACATTCAAATGTTTAAATGTTCTAACCCCAAATGCCAATTTCAGTTCTAATATCTCTATTTACCGAATCAACTGGGCTACCTACCTGTAGATCCCCTAACACCCTCATCTCTCGAATCTCGATCTCACAGAATATGCTAATGTCACGTATTATCATCATGTAATCGAATCCACGTAATGAAAGGATGTAACAAATTGATAAACAATCATCAATATAAAAGATCAAACTCAATCCATCACTATATATTGTGGTCTAATATAATCCTATAACAATCCAGGTTATAAAGAGATCAAATGTTTAGCATTAAAACATGATTCCCAATATCCAAAATAACAAATCTCGCACTTCGAAATCAGGTCACCGTCTGTAATCTACGTCACAGACGCCCCGATCCTTTGATCTTTGTGCCCTTATTTGCTTTTAATGATGAGGCGATTCTCTGATTACCGTCGCACGCTTTCCACTTGTCGACTGCATTGTTGACTGACGTCATGACGGGGACGGCCGCGACGCGATGTACCACTTTCTTGCCTGTCCCCACGCCTGGGCGATGCTCGAAGAGTCGCCTTTCTTTTGCCGAATTGCATCGTAACCAAACAAGACACTAAACGAGTCCGGCCACAAAACTATGAAATTACTATAGGAATAAATGTAAAAATGAAAGATCACGCTGAGTATAATATGCGAGTGTTTCGGCACTCATCAAGCAATGATATGGATTTATGAGGATCATTGTTTCGAGTGCATATATTACTTCATGGGACTCAGATGAGCTTCCCAAGATCCCAAAGATCACGGCTTACTTTAGATTCTATTAGTGGTATGAGAAGACTTATCCTCTCCTAGGCTTCGAAGTCGGGTCATATTCATCATCCCATTCATTTGAATGCATGTCTTCCCCATGGTATCACAGATTTATCATATCACGCTTTTTCCTTACTATTATTTATCTTCTTGACTTCATACCTCTCATTTTCACATTTATCACCCTCATATGTTTATTGATTTCGGGTTTGATGTTTCACTCTACATCATTTTCCTCTTACCTATCCTGTCACGCCCTCAACCCCCGCCTAGGCGAACGAAGGGGACGCGAGACCATACTGAGACTCTTTACTTGTTTTTTTTTTCAGACATTGGTGGGCCCAAGTCTTATAACTGAATCAATATATCATATACAAAGATAAAAATAAAACTCACACTAGGGTGGTGTTTTCTATGTTGTCACTACATACGCCCGAGTCCCATTTAAAATATACATATACAAAACTATAGAATTTACATTTACATAATAAGAGCGCAAACCTACTCATAGATACTCCTACTAAGGTGTTACCAAGAAGGCGCGAAGATTCTTAATAGCTTCGTACTTACACCTGATTAAAAACCCGCTAAGCTTTACACTCCTGAAGGAACATAATGTGACTTATACATGTACACATGCATTGATACTCTTTTACAATAAGCATATAACAATAATAGATAAAACAGTAGCATATATTAGAATTATTCATGAATTCATAACTTATACACGTACCTGTACTTATATCAAACTTATACTTGTATCATATGGTATTCTGTACTTGTTCATATCTCTCAGAGAAGTTATAGTTATAGATTTGTAATTTCCTGCAGAGCTTATACTTATACTAAGATACCCGTGAGGTACCATGAGCTTGGTAATTTTTGAGACTGAAAACACAGAGCCACACTTGGGTCCTATTCATATTCCATCTACCTAGTGAGAACCGCCCACTCGTGATCAGGCCACAATGAATTGAGTAGATATGATAAATTGGCACCTCAAATGCGACAAAATCAGAGTAAAATGAGTACATGTGATGTCAACCGACGAGACTTGATTCACACGAATAGAAATGGTCGGAGCACCAGCAGGAGGGTCAAGATCATTTAGAGACAATCGCCACGTAACGTATGTCGAGCACCAGCGGTGATGTCAAGACTGGGCCTGAGACGGTCATCAATGTGAATATGGTCGGAAGACTTCCATAGAGTGCCAAGATTATCAAAGACGTGCCCCGCCACGCAACAAGTGGCTGTGTCATTCAATATCTACCAGTGGGCCCTACAATGATATGTGTCTCGGGGAACCCAACAGGCCATCAAGAGTGGGAGATTGTATTTTGCTTAAAGATTCGAAACTTGGCATTGAGGTGGGTCAGGCACAGAGAATTTCCAGCTCATTCTTTACAAACACAACAGTAATTACCTTCATATGACCCCGGGAGTGAGGGTCCCAGTTAGTCCTGAAGTAGATGTCCTCGAGCAACAGAACAACAAAAACACAGTGCCACTTAAAGATTTCAGTGGCTAAATGAAGGGTGATGTCATCTCTCATGAACCTCTGGGTGCCTGATTTCAAACTGGACCCACAGTCTAATGCCGACTTTTACAGGAGATAGTTTTGACGCGATGGAGTGAGTAGATGTCTGACGCTGCATAGCATGCCACGCCGTATGCGGTCACATCTGCAGGTTCCTCGAAAGGCTGCAAGGATAGACCCCTAAAATTCGGTCAATTTGAGTTTTGTTTTTCGCCTTACCAGAAATCCAACCAAAAACCCTCAAATAATCCAAAAGTATCACGGAAAACAACTCCCAAATGGGTTCTAACCTCACCAAAACCAAACATGGAGATTAATTAGGGTTTTTCCAAACCTAAACTCAATTACTTGGAAGTTAGGTTAACCTCCTAACACCCAAACATGTATCTATATACCATAAACCAAGAATCCATACTCATCTTATACAACTAGGGTTTTTCCAACCCAACTTTGAAGAAATCTAGGGTTAGGATGAATTCCTAACTAAAACCTTAGAAATGGAACCACTAATATCCATGCAAGCACTTCCATACAAGTTCCATACAAAAACATAGTATTCAATACTCAAAGTTTCCATACAAAACTAGTTTCCATACTTAAAGTCACAAATCCATACCTTTCTTCTCTTCTTCCTCTTCTTCTTCTCTTCTTCTTCTCTTCTCCTCTCTTTTTCTTCACGTTTTTCTCCCCCAAAACTAGAGACCAATTTGGTTTTATCCTCATTTTGAAGTTAAGGCCATGTTTGGCCATAAAAAAATGCATTAATTTGACTTAAGTTTCCTTTTATTGCACTTTGGTCCTCAAATTCCTTTCTATTTGCACCACAACTTCCAATATTTGCACTTAGACATATAAACTTATTATCTTATGACTTTTGTGTCCCATTTTGACAAATTCCACTTTTACCCTTGTACCTTGTACAAATTCCGGGTTTAGCAGTTTTCACGTTTGAATTTAAATTATGAAAAATTCAATTTATACCTACAAAATACCCTAAACACGTTGAAAAAGACTAGGCTATATTTCGATGTGTTACATATCCCACCACATGTTACACCTTTTGCATCACATCATTATTATTAGCACTTCCATTGGATGTTCTTGTGTCCATGGCTCATGAGACTTCTTATGCATGTGTCATTCCACACACGAGGGCATGGGGTTGATCATTGGGTGTTTGAGCCTAGTTTCCCTTTATTTCTTTTACCTAATCATCCTAAGCCTACATTATGGTCTGTGTCGTAAGACCACCCTAAGACCATGGGATTTAATGTTTTCTTTGACAGCATCTACTTTGATAGATATTTGAGACTTAGCCGATATCTGGACATTATTATGTGGCTTTTCTAGGAGATGCCTTACTAGAGTTTGGATCCATTTCTAGTTGCGGTTCTGGATGACCCGATGTTACCTTTGTTGTGATGCAGTAATGGATCGGATTCTCGACATGCCATACTAGGGCATACCCCCTATATGTCAGGATCATTTGGATTTGTTTGTTTGTGTAGACAGATTCTTGCTGAGATGTCGAGCCATATTTTGATATTTTGGGGTTTCATCACATCTCTATTAGATGGCATACATGTCATACTTAGGCATATCCCTTATCCGCTAAGATCATCAAGAATTTGTTTGTTTTTGCATACAGTCATTATCGAGAGGATGAGTCTTGTTAGGACATTTTTTGTGATTTCATCATGTTTTGATAGATGACATACTAGGGCAAATCCCTTATCTTTTGGGATCATTTGGAGGTGGTCGGTTTGTACATACAGTTCTTATCGAGGATATGAGCCACTGTTATGACATTTTTGGACTTCATCATGTTTTTATTGGATGTCATACTAGGGCATACCCTTCTAACTTCACCTTTACTATCTTTAGGTCGCATATCCGCACTCAGCCTTCATGTGACGTGCTCGACTTTGCCTTCATATGGATCAAGCACCCCATCTGCATCATACATTTGCTAGCATCGCAGACGACGCTCAAACTTTGTCTTAAGTAGACGGCGTCAGACTTTGCCTCATATGGATCGATGTTCAAATTATCGCATCACATTTTCAAAGACCGCTAGCTCGTATCGCCTCGTACTCTCGCCTTCGCACATCAGCGCTCAGACTTCTCCTTCATGGATCGATGTTCGCACTTCCATCCATATCACACGGCTAGCATCGTAGTTTAGACTTTCACTCGTCTCTACATATCGCATCCAGACTTGTTTCTGAAGTATGGATCAGATGTTCAAACTCATCCGCATCATGTGCCAGCACCGCGCTTGAGACGCCCCGACTTCGCCTCTCTGCATCGTGCTAGACTTCGCCTTCATATGGATCGATGTCTCGCACTTCATCTATATCACATTTGCCAGCAATCAAGTAGCTCGTATCGCTCGTGACTTCGCCTTCACATATTAGGCGTTCAGACTTCGCCTTCATATGAATCAAATGTTCAGACTTCATCCGTATCACATTTTCTAGCACCGTAGTTCGTATCGCTCAGACTCTTCTCTTCTGAATATCGTGCCTGTGACTTCGCCTTCATATAGATCAAATGTTCGTACTTCATCCGTGATCACATAAAGCAGTTAATCGCAGCTTGAGATGTTCGTGACTTCATCTTCTACAGATCAGGCGTTCAAACTTCGCCTTCATATGAATAAGATGTTCAAACTTCATCTGTATCACATTTGTTAGCATCGCAGTTAGACTTTCAGACTTCGTCTTCTACATATCAGGCGTTCAAACTTCGACTCTACCTTCTACATCTTGAATAAAGACGTTTATGCTTTGCCTTTGTGTTTCTTCGTTTCAGGCCAAACATTCGGATGCCTTCACCATAGTTTAGACTCTTAGACTTCATCTTTATTAAAGATATTGTTACTAGTATTCATGGTTGTTATCATCGTATACTTAATTTGGTATATCATTTAAGGTCATAATTCTCCCCAGTTCACAATGAAGCCCATGACTGTGGCCATCTGCTACACGGTGCACATGACCATTCTATCACCCATGGGTCGATCAATTTTCGCTTGTTTCAGGTTTCGATATAGGTTTCACCTTTGGGAGGACCTTCTTAGAGAGAACTTAAATCTATGTCATGACTTTGCTAGCCTCCATGCTGTTTTGTCCTTTTGATGTTTTTTTAGACCTCATTTTAGCTGTTTGAGTTTGAGAGAGTTAGTGTTCTTTGTGGACACTTTTGGGGGTCTCCTTTATTCTTCGATAGAGTTCATCTCGTTTCACTCACTTTTCACACTTATACTGAATTCCACTATTCACATTCACTACACTCATGAACTCTATCGAAGATGGCCATATTTGTAAACCCCAAAATTTACTCACACATTATTTTTATTATTATTATTATTAAATTTTACTTTTTGATTTTGTTTTTATTATTATTTTACTTATTTTCTTCTTTTTCTGAAACCTCTATCTCCCTACTCCCATTTCTCTCTTCCCCATCCCTTATGACCACACCTACCCCAACTACCCCCCTTTTTTAATTTTTTTCCTCTACTCCAACTTCCCCTCTTCTTCTTCTTCTCTTCTCCTACTCATTTTCCTCTAGTTTTCTTATTCTCCCCATTCTCATATTTCTTCTTCTTTTTTTCTCTCACCAATTTTTACTCTTAAAAGAAGCAAATTCAAACAAACATCACAAAGGTAAAATACTCATACCTTCTTTATTTTTTTATTTTTTTATTTTTTTATTTTTTTATTTTTTTATTTTTATTTTTATTTTTCTTCTCATGTTGTCAACACTCTTTACACATTTTCTTTAACAGAAAATTCACATATGTATATATTTGTGAGAATTGATTTTTCTTTTATAGGATATTATGATATTTATGTATATTGATATGATCAATTGTTGTTGGTGACATTTATGTAATTAGCTTGAATTCGTGATTTTTCTTACTTTATTGTATTTAGGTTTATTTTGTGTTATTTATGTGTAATTATTTTTTTTTTGTTAATAGTTAACTTGAAAAAAATTTTATAGACTTTAGGTTGTCAAAATTAAATTATAAGTTTTTTTTTTAGATGTAGTTTAGATTTTAATATGTGAAATTAGTCTTGAATAATAGAAAATTAAATTTTATAATATTTGAATTTAACCTAAGTTATCATTTTTGGAATTGTTAATTGACATAATTTTATTTTAAATTAGGGTTAAATTATTAAATATTCAAGTTAGGCCCAACTCATTAGTTTAAGCCCATTAGTTTAGGCTCAACATAATTAGGTCTAACCCATTAGTTTAAGCTCATTAGTTTAGACCCGTCAAATTAAGCCCAACCCATTAGTTTAAGCTCATTAGTCTGGCCCAACATAATTAGGCACAACCTATGAGTTTAAGCCCATTAATCTAGGCCCACCAAATTAGGCTCAACCCATTAGTTTAAGCTCATTAGTCTATGCCCAACCCATTAGTTTAAGCCCATTAGTCTAGGTCCATCAAAAGCCCAACCCATTAGTTTAAGCTCATTAATCTATGCCCATCAATTAAACAACCCATATGTTTAAGCCCCATTGGGCCCAGCCCAAACATATTAAACACCCAATTCATTTACTTAGCCCATCAAATTAAAGCAAACCCATTAATTCAAGCTCATTATTTGTGCTCGAATATACTGTGCTCCAACCCATTAGTTCAAGTTCATTAGTCTAGGCCCAACATACTTAGGCCCTAACCAATTAGTTTAAGCCCAATTTACTTAGGCCCAATGTAAAACCCGTGAAAATTTTAAATTTAAATTTTTCAGAAAAATGGCAAAACGATAATTTACCGGAATAATTCTGTAGAAAGTCATGGATTTTTCTAGATCCTCGATGACGAACGGATATCACCTTCTCGAATCGCCTCATGAAATCTAGCACTCCAAATGAATTCCGAGATTGTCTAATTTCACGCTTTTAAAAAAATTATAGAATCTAATGAGTGTCCACAGGGCACCAAGTGGTAAGGCACTGGCCCGCCATGTGGCAAAGCCAAAAGAAGGCATCCTTGTCGGGTCGTGATAAATGGGAGGGGGACTCACCTAATCGATTCAAACAAACAATATATATATATATATATATATATATATATATATATATATATATATATATATATATAAATCTAAGAGAAAGGGAGATAAGAAGAAAGGAGAAAAGCCAAAACAAAAAAAGTGAGAGAGTAGGTGCGTGGAAATCAAAAGGAGAAAATGCCAAGGAGAGAGAGACCAAGGAGAGAGAGAGGGAAATCCAGAACAGGAGAGGAAAAGTAAACCATAAAAATAAATAAATAAATAAAAAATAAAAAAAGAGAAAGGAAAGAAGGAAGGAAACCAGTGTTAGAGAAGTGCTTTAAAGGCAATCGCCATTAACACTTATTGTACGCGCAACATATTATTTAATATGAAAGGCTTATTCGTTAATTTGATATTCATAATGCTGGAATTGATAAATGTGATCTTTTTAATCGAATTAATGAAGTCCATGATATATAACATAGCATGAAGGAAATCATGATGGGATCATGATAATGAGATTCCTATCATGTGCAATTATGTTTGTGTCTAAATTATCCCTAGTCATAGGATCAACAAGACTGGACATTGTTGATCCCATGATCGGGCATTACGTCATACCCTTGATTAGACTAAGCAAAGAGATCTTATAAACTCGTGATCGAGAGTTGATCGAGTTGGCGGTGGATGCTTGCTAAGAGTAACTAAGATTTGAGACCTATAATGAGACAATCATATGGATTATCTATTTAAATGTAGATTGTCTCATCATAGCAATGTGCAAGTATCCTTAGACTGATGCCTGCGATGTCTCTGATGCCGATTCGTACTTTGACCTTAATCCACGTTGCCTCTTAGGGGGTCGCTCAATGGATGAGGATTGGGTATAGCTCGAGGTGTTCGGAGGTAATTGAGTAGCCAACAAAGGATTCGCCACTCCCAATAAAGGGAGAGTATACCTAAGGCCTCTTGTCGGAATCACACGTGAATCTCCACTAGAGTGAAAATGCTCCTGAGGAGGTTCGCGTATAAAGGTTGAGTGATGAATCTGGGGACAAGATAAGACTACTGGCTGCTGGGTGGCATACCAAATTTCCAAGTGGGAGCTACACAATTGTCCATACCAACCAAGTAGGGTATAGCTTGGTGAAATGACGAATTGCACAGATATGCCCGCGGGAAGGGTATGTATCTGCACCACCGACTTCCCACAATCGGGGTAAATGATGTGTCATAGACATCACCACTTGCTTAATTCAATAGTCAATCAAGTGGCCAAACATAACCGTAACCCACGGGTCACACACTTGTAAGAGTGTGGAGCCGATATGTGTGGAGCCGGAGGAAACTGGATGGATGTGGACCCAAATATGAGGGAGTTAATTCTCATGAATTAAATGTCACGGGATTAGTGGAATCCCGGGTTCGAAAGCCATCACTTAAAGAGATAATAGGGTCTGGGCTTCAGAATTTCATTGGTCATATGGGAACTCGCCATAATGCATAGGGATGCGTGTCTCCTATCATCACTTAGAGTGAGGGGCATTTTGGTCATTAGACATGATGGGGTTTTCCTATAAATAGAATGCTATGGAAAACCCTAATAGTGGTTGCTCCTTTTGAGAGAAAAGTGAGTTCATGAGAAATGGCCATGTGTGTTCTCTCATCTCCAAGAAAGTGTTCTAGAGATTGAGAGACCCGGGTTTTGGCTTCCTCTTCGGATTGAGAGTTGGCAAGCACCGAGACCCGCTGACCGTTGCCTCGAGTTTGTACCTTCACTTCGGTGGATATCATAGAGGCGAACCTAGGACTTGGTTCGCTTCGGTCTAAAGCTGCCCCGACCACTAGCTCGGTTTTGGAACCGACACAAGGTAATCCTACACCCTTCTCTTTGTTATAGAACCGTTTTGATGCTACTTGGGGTCCTTGGATGGGTTTTTATTAGATTTTTTGTATTTCCTCGCCAAGCATCGCAAGTGTTGCTCTCCTAATGAAACCCTTCAACAGGAACCAACGTCGCGCATGGAGCAGAACCGGACTGCAAAGGACCCGGAACTACGCTACGGGATGTAGGTTTCCTCTTACTCCGGTTATTTTACGCTTAGGGCCACGTAATGGCCTAACGGTTTCGCCCCATTTCAAGGCCAATTTAAGATGTGTGTGGTTTGGTTGTTATTGTGTGACGGTCAAAGACTGGTTTCAATGGGGCTCGGACCATCCGAAAGGTAATAGCAAACGGGGTGTGCCCAATCTCCGCACACCCCGCGACCTACGCACTTCGGACGACCATAACTTTCTCGTCCGAACTTCGATTCGCACGTTCTTAGACTCTATAGAAAGCTCGTTGAGTCTATAATTTAATAAGATGAAGTGCTTAGCCAAAACATGGGCTGAACATTAGGTTGGGTCAAGGACAGTTAAGGAATGGTCCGTTCTAGTTTCCAGAACTTTTGTTTTCGGAACCGGCTTGTATCTGAAATGCTTGGGGCTGCGTATGGTCTGAGTAGAGAATTGCGTGTTGGATGTTTTGTGTGGTATTTACAAAAGTTGGACTTTTTGGACTAAGTCCAGATTATTCCCGAGGCCAAGCATGGCCGGATTTATGGTTGGGAATGGCTAATGTGTGTTATTGTTGTAAATTGAATAACATGCTGAATGTGTGAAATTATGTGTGACAAAAATGGAAATAATTATATGTATTAAATATAATCCATGACACTTGACATGTAGTGTAATAGATATGTTGCATGTGACACGTAGCGTACATGTAGGCATGAAATGGCATGCAATGACATTTGCATTGCTTTTATGCACGGGACATCACGTCAAGTCGGGTGTGAGTGCATGGTTGGGTCGACACCGGTGGTTCGTGTTCGACAAGATGGGGTAAATCGACACTATGTTTGGTGTTCGATGTATGTCGTGAGAACATGGTAAATCGACACTGTGTTGGTTTTCGATGTATGTCGTGAGGACATGGTTAGTCAACACTATGTTTGGTGTTCGATGGTGAGCTCAGTAAAATCGGACAACGTCCAAATTGAGGCTCACGGTTGCATGGAATGAAAAGTACGTGTGTATATGGTTTAGACAAGTAGAAACCCCCTCAGGTGAAAGACATGGTATATGGTTTAGACATGAACCACATGAAAGCCCGTGAAATGTTGTATAGGCGTCGCGCCCAGGGTGAGAACCCGAAACCGTGAGCTCCACAAATGCATAACACACAGTATTGGGTAAGGAAATAAGTATGCATTGGGGTATCCAATGTGTCTAGAATTACAAAACAAAAAGCTTTGTTTTGGAAAAGGGTCAGCGGGATCGCCCTTGACTCGCTTTTCTGGGCACTTTGGCATATGCAGTGTGAGGGAGTCATGAGGACTCAGGATTTGAGCTCACGTGAGGCATGATCGCATTCATAACATGTGTATATTAAGGTACAATAGAGAATAAATGAGCGTTGTAATTGTATCTATTGTCATTGCATGTTGCACTTAGGTGGGGAGTAGCCTTGGTAGGAGATATATCTACTGGGCTTTGATCACCCCGTCATGGGACCACCCTTTCAGGTTCACAAGAAGACGGCGCTCCTTCGAGGTCTTGAGAACGAAGAAGACCGGGTTGTGGCCTTGAGAAGTATTTTTGTAAAATATATTATAACAATATAGTTTTAAAATATTTTAGCATGTAAAAGAGTTGTACATCAAACTCTTGTAAAATATTATAAGAATTTGTATATTTGTAAGAAAAATATACAGAAAGGCGACCATGAATATTCCGCTTTTGGCCGATAAGTCACAAACTCTGACTCCCTAGATTTGGAGTGTCACAGCTATGGTATCTACATACGACCCCGGTTCAAAAGATCACACCCAATCTATTACAACTCATTTACTTAGACCCAATTCATTAGGTTTAACCCATCTAGGCCCAACCTCTTAGGTTAGTTTACCGACCCTTTAGGTCATTCGACCAAGCCTTTGGCCACGTATTTTAACTCTAGCTTTAGTCACCAAATTCTCCACTTAATTTATCTAATTTCTCATTTTCTAAAATTCATTTTTTTTTCAATTTAATCTTAAAATTCAAGTCTTCCAAAAATTCAAGTACTAAATTTTCATTTCTCATTTTTTTTCAATTTAAATATCCAATTTTCAGAATTTCAAATTCATATTTTCTCATCTTCTAAAATTCAATTTTTCAACTCTAAAATTCAATTCCCTTAATTCTCAATTTCATTTTTTTCCCAGTTTTCATTTTTTTTTTTCAATTTACAAAATTCTCAATTTCAAAAAATTTAAGTGCTGTCATGACCTAAAATATTTAAGTCTCCTAATTTCCACTTCAAATTTGTGTTTCTAATTTCAAATTTACAATTTCTCAATCCCAAAATTCAAATTTTCATAATTTAAAAATTCATGTATCTCATAGTCTAATTTCAAATTTCTAAATTCCAAATTCCAAATTTATAAAATTCAAGTTCTTAATTTAAAAATTCAATTTCCAAAATCCCAATTCAAAATTCCCAAACTTCAAATTCATTTAAAATTCTCACTTCCAAAATTTCAAACTTCAATTTTCAAAACTTCCATTTCAAATCGCCAAAATTTCAAACACATGACTAATTCTATAGTTCTTATAAAATTGAATCTCGGAGTTAATTTATGTGAATATATAACGGGAGTTCATGGGCCCAACATTTCATAACATTTTAACAAATAATTCGAATTTCCGATCTATAAACTGTTTTAATTGAATGTGAATATTCTATATTGTTGTGCCGAACTAACATGATTTTTTATTGATAACGCTCTCGATTCGCTGCCATGGTACACATTTATTCTCTTTATTTTCTTTAATTTTTCTCTTTATTTGTCATCTGCATGATTTGTTGGTATCTGTAATTAATTGATTGATTGTCACAATTCCCTAAACTTGTTTAGTAGAGACCCTTTTTATACGGGCTTAGAGCAGTGCTATGACTTACTACCATACCTTCTCGATATGTAACATGACCTCCGAATTCGGACTTGGTTTTTCGTGGACATGTCTTTTCCTAAATAAGAAGTCACACTAGGGTTTTATTTCTTATTTTGTTTTCCCTTTAAAAAAAATGACAAAAATAAGTGGCAACTCCAAAAACCATTTTTATTTTTAAGATTTTCTTTTTCTTTTTCTTTCTCAATAAAAAGCGAGTCTCGCCATTGAGTGGGGACGCACGTGAAAAATGCGGGTCCACAATTATTGTAGATTTTGGATAAGTTGATGTGTAAATGGAATGAAATAGAAGGACTAGAATGCAAAAGGAGAAATTAAGCCAAAAAAGTGATAAGCCAAACATGGCCTTAAGCCAAATTGGGGGATAAGACCAAACTTGTCTTGGAATGAGACAAATTCTCATGTTGATTTTTGTTAGCTTTGGGAGTTAGGGCTACGGTTTGAAGAGAAGAAGTCATTTTTGGGTTTCCAATTGTTCAAGCAAAGGGAAGGGAAAGAAGTAGAGAAGAAATCAAGGTATGGAACCTATATGTAAGGATTACTTGTATGGAACTACCATAAATCTCTCTTTGTCTAAGTTGTGTAGGAACGATCCTATTAGAAATGTTGTTAGTTGGTATAAGATGAGTTTTGTGGTTTATTTTGAGGTTTGTTTGAGTTGGTTTTGGTTTAGAAAGAAATTTCCGGTGAAAATGGCTAAAACTGGCCATTTCTGTACAAGTCTGACACCCTTTTGCCTAGGTGAAGGTCTTCGCCTAGGTGAAGGTCAGTTCGCCTAGGCGAAGGTCGGTTCACCTAGCCCGAGGCCAGAATTCCCAACTTTTTGATCCGCCTAGGTGTAGCAGTGCTTCGCCTAGGCGTACCTGCACATCTTGTTTTGGTTTCTCTCTTCCGTTAGTTCTAGCAATCATCCATTGGATTAATGAGGATCCTAATAAGTGAATGAAAGGATCTATACAAGTATAAAAGTTACGCTTCGCCTCTGCGATCATGTTGTTGGGTAGACATTGTTCTCGCCCCTTATTTTCTAGTGGGATTAAGAATGATATAACAAACTCGATAACATATATAATTGTATGCCTATCGGAGACCATATAGTGAATGAATAGGCACGTCTGATCAGTGTAACGACACTCCTACATTGTGCTATGGCACCTCTGTTACGTGGGCGCACGCCTCTGCTCAGCAAGGCGGCGCTCCCGCTAGTGCTACGACACTTCTATTACGCGGCATTCACGCCTTCACCGACGACACTCCCGCATTATGCCGCTTACACCCCATTACGTGGCACACGCCTCTCGTTTCAATACTGCACAAGCATCTTCGGTACCTATTATGTTGTGTCCCTCTCATTCATTGTTACTGATCTATACAAACAAACATTTATATGATAAGAATCAATAAATCGAACAATAAGAAAAGATAAATCGCTTACGCTCAGGAATGCACTCCACGAGCAATCTCCGTACAAGATCTTTGTTCCGAACTCCCAGGCATGGAGATAAGTGAAAATTCTGTTATAAGAATTATGTTATATGAAAACTCTGTTATAGAATTCTATTATACGTAAACTCTGACATATGCATTGCGTTATATGTATCATGTAATTGTGGACCAATTTCACGTGGTCATATATCTCGTTATCCGCTTCCCCACTAAGTTAGCTTAGCAATGTTTCATCCGTAAGTACAAAAAGAGGACATCCCGAGGCACTACGATACATACGGCCAAATAATAACAAGAGAAGTCTACCGATGTAGGTTTTACTTTGGTTTTTGGAATGTAAATGTAAAAGTTTGTATTAGTGGAGCTTATGTACGTGAGGGTAAATGACTCCAAGCATGTATATACAGGACATTTAAACACCACTACGGTGGTTGTATTATGAGTTGTATTTCATTATAAAATTATATATGAAATGGGCCCAACAATGTCCGAAAAGCAGGTTTAGGAGTCGCAGTCCCATGTCGCACCCCCTCTCTTTGCCCAAGCAAGGGTAGGGGTGTGACAATAATTGTTACATGTAAAGAAGTAATTTTAAATCTTACTATCGGATGATATAGCAAACAAACTATGCGTCTAGAATGGTTGTCCGAACGACTTATCGGATGACAGTAGTTACAACCGAATGTTATCTTACTATATGTTATGATAGTGAAATTAGTATAATATGGTAGTAGTTTTAGTGTTATGGTAGTAGTTTTGGTAAACTATGTATTATGTGCTTCAAATTGTATATTTAGTATATGTTATACTACATTAACTTTGATTAACCACCTAACAATATATAAAACCTACTTAGTAAACACGGTATGTCCAATTTTTCTGGTGCAAATTTTCTTTCTGTTTTATTTTTTATTTTTGGTGAAAATGACTCTCTTAAAGGATCATCTCTTCAAACTTTCTTCCTATTTGTTTGATTACAACATTAGCTTAAAGAACATGTATGCAATTGGACTAGTGAATCAAGTCTTCATTGATTACAACATTAAATATTATGTACATATTTGTCCAAAAATTACACCCTCATACCATTTACAGTTTTCTTCCAAACAATCTCACAAATTCAATTAAGTTGGCATGTATTTTAAATCATTTCTCACTCTCGGTTCTCTTCATGCACTACCAAATATGAATAACTGAGAGCAGGGAATCAACTCATACTCACTTAAGCATGCTTTGTCATTTTGTGTCCAAGAAGCATTAATTTGACCTTCAAAGCCCTTGCTATTCGTATCACTAGACATGATATGTGTTTCGATATTCCCGCATAAGATGGGTTTAAAGTGAATTAGAATTTGCATTACAACATCAACATTAAGACAAAGAAGAACATCAACATAAGTTGAGAGCCAAGATTATCAATTTGAATAGTTCCTCTAAAACATTTGTTCAAAAAATATATAATCACAAAATAATAAGAGTTTCCAAGAACTAGCATTTTATATTTTAGCATGTGTCCTCAACATAGCCAGAAAGATGATATGAAGGTTAGCAACATCTTGTCGCGCATCTCAATTGGAAGAGAAAGTAACTTTGTTGAGGCCAATAGATAAAAATTATCATCAGACAACCGGGCGTAACTCTATCGTGCACGATCAAGTAAAGCCAACTTGCAAGGGGAAAGATAAGGTCTTTTGTCTGCAGTAAAGAAATGAACTCAACTCAACCTCAAATTTTATACCACATATAGAAACAAGTTTTATATCATGAGCTTAACTCATCTGTTTGTTTGGTTGATACTGTAAGTCTAGATATTATAAATAATACCAAAGAAATTCTAAATTATGATCCTTTAAGGAAAGCTTATGACCGTGTTTGGTTGATGAAATTGATTTATAAATGAATACATTCATAATTGAATGTAGACACCATGGAGCAAAGAAATTAGGTTCAAATTTGAACAACCAAATAGAGAAAATAGCCTAAATTTTTTTAATCATAAGCACCTTCATTTGGAGGTAATAAAATTGAATCCAAAATTCATCATTTTTGACATAAATTATAAGAAATCAAAGTATACTTGGTATGAAAGATCAAAATCAATGACTCACCTAGTGAATGCTCAATTATATGAGCTTTCCTCCAACTCAAATGATTCATTATAGCTATTGCATCTTTTTTCATAATTGTTGTTTTGCACTGAGAAAACATATGAATGTCATAATTTAAAGATCGGCCTCACCTTAGGAGACTCACCATTTCGTAGCATAAAACATATTCAAACTTTATATTCCTTCAATTTTCCCTCAATTTCTTAGCAACCAAACAACTTTTAAGTTATTAAGAAAATTTTATTCTAAAAATTTATCAAAATGTAAATGCGGATTCAATAAAAAAAAAAGTACCCAAAATAATCAAAATTAAAATTACAAAAAATGAAAAAATAAATAAATAAAGCACCAATTTCTATAAATAAATAAGGGAAGTCTACTTTTCCCTTAGATCGTAGATTTAGTGTGCTTCAAATTGTTTATGTGCTTCAAATTGTGTAATTAGTATATGCTATACTACATTAACTTTGATTAACCACCTAAAAATATATAAAACCTACTTAGTGAACTCATTTATAGTCCAAAATGGAAGTGTTCATAATCAGTGGCGGAGCCAGACTTCTACTTCAGTGGGGGCAACTTATAATACTAAATAAAATAATATTTAATAAACTATAAATACAAAAAAAAGTCATATTAATTGATAACATTGTAATCGAACACACATTACAACTGTCCTCGACGAGTTTTCATATTTTGAAAGTGTTGCATAATAGTTTCATTTTCAATGGTATCAAATCTATCTTTTCTATATACACAAGCAAGTGGTCATTCATCCATTGATCTCCCATCTGATTTCGCAGTCGATTTTTCACAATATTCATAGCGTAATGTTCTCTCCACAGCTGGGTGAGTAATGCAGGGACCAGCCAATGTAATAAGCAAATAAACAAGCTGGATACACACGTGTCCGCCACGCCTGCTTTTCGACGCGGAGACCAAATACCACTGGACTCTTTACCTGATTTTTTTTTTTTTAAACCCAACTGATACCTGTGGGTATGGCCCACATCTTATAACAGAATCAAAATATTATATACATATAACTGAGTCCCATTTACAAATACCAAACTTTACTTTTACATTTACAACCGTAGCACTGAACCTACATGTGAGCGAACCCTTCCCGGGTATGTCAGCCCACCAGATGCGGAAGTCTCGATGTCTTCCGTACCTGGCACCTGATTAAACCCGTGCTAAGCTTTACGCTTAGTGGAAACATGTGTCTTATGCATATACACATTTAATGCATAAACAATAACGTATAATATAAATTTTATGTATTTATATTATGAACTTATGCCTAGTACTTATTCTTATAACAAAGTTTACTCTTTATTCGAATCTCCGTAGGAGTTACAAACATCTTATTCTTATGTAACTTATGCTTATAACAAACTTATGTTTATTCTGGACTCTCGTAGAGTTACGTAACTTATATACTTATTCAAAACTTATACTTACCGGTAATCTATGTTTATTCAGACTCCCGTAGGAGTTAAGGTAATCCTATACTTAACGTAATTTATTTTCAGTCGGGACTCCCGTAGGAGTTACAGAACTTATTCTTATGCAAGACTTCTACTTATAACACACTCTACATTCATTCCTAGACTCCCTGTAGGAGTTATAGAACTTATCCTTATATTACTGAGTTTGACCTCATTCTAGAGGTAAATTCGTAGGTATCGCCGAAATTACTGAACGTATACTGATATTGTAGAACTTATTCTTATACGGAAGTACTTGTAAGTATTACAAAACTTATACTGGTCTTACGGAACTTACACTTGTCTTACGTAACTCGACATGTATTTCGTATCTTATACATGTCTTACAGAAAGCATATACTTATCTTACTTTAACTTATACTAGTCTAATGTAATCCTCGACATGTATTTCAGATCTTATCGGGTGGCCGTCCTCAAGGGTAGTAAAGATAAGGGTCGCCTGCCCCACATTTCTCTTAAAAAATAGGCCCTTCAAGACCAACTACCCTTAATAATTTAGGCCCTCTTAAAACCTCACTTTTAGTATGATTTTAGGTTTTAACATAATAAAAACTAAGGTTTTAGGCTTAATATTAATATTACAAGTAAAAAAAAATTTATACACAAAAGGCCCTTTTTAGAATGCCGCCTTAGGGCCCCCGCGCCTACGTGGTCGGCCCTAGATCTTATGCTGGCCATGTCTTACGTAGTGAATATACTTATCTTACTGAACTATACCGATCTTACTGAGCATATACTTATTCCACGGATCTTATCCTTATGCGAAGGCATCCGCACGCATCAAGCCCAACTTAATCATAATCGTATCACATACAGGGTTAGATCAGACGTATGCAGATACATATCAGGTATGGACATTAGTCTAGGAGCAAGGTGTACAGACGTAATGTATACATATACTTATTTTATGATACGAGTACCCTTAGGTACTAATGACTTATACTTGTTTCATCGATACTGAGTAACCCGGGAGATTTCACAGTTTAATCAGATACGTGAGTACCCCTAAAATTACAAAACTTAATGAAATACGAGAGTACCCATAGGTACTCAAGGTAACTTAATCGAATACGTGAGTACCCGTAGGTACTACGTAACTTGGGCAGAGATAGGATTTAATCGTAGACGGAACTTATTCAGATAAGGTGGAGTACCCAGAGGCACCGATGTAACTTAATCGAATACAAAGAGTACCCGTAGGTACTACGTAACTTAAGCAGGCGTACAGAACTTATTCAGATACATGAGTACCCGTAGGTACTACAAGAACTTTAATCGATAATAAAAAGACGTAACTTATTCGGATACAGGAGTACCCGTAGGTACTACAGGACTTATTCAAATACAGGAGTACCCTTAGGTACTACGAAACTTATCAGATCAGGAGTTTATCAGAGACAGGAGTTAATCAGAGATAGGAGTTAATCAGAGACAGGAGTTAATCCGAGACAGGAGTTAATCAGAGACAGGAGTACCCATAGGTACTACAGAACTAAATCGAGACGTAACAAACTTAATTAAATACTGTGAGTACCCGTAGTACTAAGGTAACATTTTCAGATACGTGAGTACCCGTGAAGTACTACAGAGCTTAATCAGAGACAGGAGGTTCGGGAGGTACTATAGAACTTATTCGAGACAGACTTGTCGATACTGTGATAAATCTGTGAGGTACTACTTAACTTATCGATACAGGAGGCCCAGAGGTACTACGTGACGCATCGATCATGCTCGCATCTTTACTCTTATTCTTTATTCGTCTTATCATATGTCCGGTCTCAGACCAGCCTAAACCAATTATAAGAAATGAGTAGGACGAAAGATAATAAGTACCAAGGCTGATATTAAGATCGGGTGCCAGCACCAAGCAGAGTACCGGGCATCAACAGAGTGCCAGAGCAGTCTAATCAGACAGGAGGTGAGCACTAATCAGGAGTACCGAGGTACTAATCAGGAGTGCCGGAGCACTAATCAGGACGTCCACTCATTCATTCTTTGGTCCTAGGTAGTCTTATGATCATATATCTTTCATATATTCTGTTCCCCATGAATCATCTTTACTCGCAAATTCGGAATCATTCCAATCGGATCATCCAAACTTCGTTACTGGTGATTTTCATGCCAACTAGTCGGTTTACCGATTTTACACTCGGGACTGTTTGTATTACTCATTTTCCGGGGTCTAACTTTGCTATTTGACACTATGTCCTTATACTCCTTTAAATCTAAGGTGCTAAGGGTCTCATTCCAACTGGAATCACCCAATTCGGAGCAATCGAACTCGAAGACATCCAAACATCCCGGATCTCTTATGTTCAAAGCTGAACCAGAATTTGGCTTGCACATGGTCCCACTTTTGAGTGAATTTAGCCATCTAGAGTCAGAATTTGGAGATACTTATTAAAGAGGCTCAGTTCTCTTATGGAAGTCTATTTTATGGCCACTTGAATCACTCAAATCGGATAAGAAATGAGGGAAGCGTGGCCAAATACAAAACTGGTCATAACAGGAAAGCCATAACAAGTTGTACTGGCATGCTCAAGTCAGACGGTACAACTTGGCCAAAATGACCAAACCGAAGTGTACTGGTATTGTTCAACTTGTACCGGTACAAGTCTCCGAAAAGTGCCCAGAATGTGTGTTTTCTCACATTTTTCCATACTTTTGATCCCCAATCACTTCTACACTTCAAACACACATCAAAACAATTCCAAATTCACCTTGGAATCTCTTTTCTATTCAATTCCTCTTTCAATTTCATATATTTCTTCAAAAATCCATCATGAATTTCTTCCAAAACCCTTCTAATATGGGTTATAACCCATACACAAACAAAACATGAGGATTAGTTAGGGTTTATTCTAAACCCTAACTCAATTACTTCCATTAACTATGGATTCATCCTCAAAGAGAGGATTTCATGAGCTTCAGGCTATATGGGGCTTTACCTAATCTTAGCTTTCTATCATTTTGGGTTAAGATGAAACCCCAGTAAAACCCCATGTTTAGGGACACCACTAACCAACCAAACATGGAAATTCATACATAATCACATAGAATCTACACCGAGGTGAGTTTCATACCTTGGACTTGGATCCTCCTTTTTCTTCTCCTCTTCTTCTTCCTCTTCCTCTTCTCATCTCCTTCTCCCATCCGTTTTTTGAGCTCTCTCCCAAATTGGAGACCAATTTGGCCTTTAAATTCCATGTTTTTCTTAGGCCTTGTTTGGCCATCAAAACCCATTAAGTTAGTTTCACAATTGCCTTTAAGTCTTTCAACTCATAACTATTTGAATTTCCAACTTCCTTTTATTGTACTTTGCCTTTAAATCTTCTAGGAATTATACCAATTCCTATTATTTATACTTTGGCCTCAAATCTTGTCAATTTATGACTTTGTCCTCTTCAAGCCAATTTACAATTTTGTCCTTAAGTTTTGTAACTCTCTCCTGGGTCTCGTTTCCAGGTTTCGTATTTAACTCACGAAACATTTAAATTTACACTGACAAAATACCCTAAACATGTCGAAAACGACTAGGGTATATTTCGGGGTGTTACAATGTCTTTTTGTCTCAACCATCTTTTGTGCATATCACTAATTCCTTTCAACTCAGAAAATTCACTACTAGAGCGCATATCAATGATGTATGTCTCAAGTTGATCATTAAGGATCATCAACTCTATTGGAGAAAAATCTTATGGATAAAATTGGGCAAGTAGGAGCACTTTGCTTGTCAAAGGCAATAAAATAATCACAAGGATTTAGACAAGCCACAATAAAGAAGCAACTCGTTGTTTACCTCAAGTAGTAACTATTAAGCTCTCGTTGCATATCCATAACTACATAAAACAACTCTACTTTGATAATGATGCAAATTTGTAATTTCGCGAGCTTTACGTCGTGGCTCCCGGGTTAAATATATCATTCATGCTTGGAATATCAATGTTATGTCTTTCACAAAAAATAAGAAACTTGATCAAGTAAGGAACTCCAACCATTGTCTCTCATCATTTGAAATTGTTGTTTGCACACTTTAACCAAAGTCATGGCATTAACAATGTCTTGATCCTTCCTCTGTAATGCTTGTGATAATTCATTTGTAATTCTCAATATAGTTCTCATCAAATGTAAACTAAAGACAAAGTTGATTGATTGCATTGACTCTAACAAGTTGGTTGCTTCATATCTTTGCTCTGAATTTGAACCATCCTCTACAATAATCTCAAGTACTTCAATCACAGATGAGAACATGTTAATCAATTTGAGTAAAGTACCATAATGTGAACCCCAACGTGTATCACAAGCACTTTAAGAGGGTTTCTGGTTTAACTTTTGTCCACTAGAAATCTCACCATGTTTGAGAGATTCACTAACCACTACAAATTGCTTATCATGAAGGATATCACGATGTTGGGATGAAGCACCAATAACATTAACCACATTAGTAACCACACTTAATAGAGAAGCAAGTTGAATATGATTTTTTGCCACAGCCACAAGAGCTAACTGAAGTTGATGAGCAAAACAATGGGCATAAAAGGCACATTCATTCTCTTTCCGAATAAGTGTCTTAAGACCATTGAACTCCCCTTGCATATTACTTGCCTCATCATAACCCTGTCCACGCAACCTAGACATACTTAATCCATGTCTAGAAAATAAACCATCAATAGCTGCCTTAAGTGAAAGAGCAGTGGTACAAGCAACATGCTCAATACCAATAAAATGCTCAATTACATGCCCTTTTTCATCCACATATCGTAATACAACAGCCATTTGCTCTTTTCATGAGAGATCACGAGATTCATCAATTAAAATAGAGAAAATTGCATTTCCAAGATCTTTGACAATAACATTTAAGGTCTCAATTGTAATAGCTCTAACAATGTCTTTCTGAATTTCAGGTGCTGTTAATTTCAAATTTTCAGGAGCATTTTTTAAAGTAACCGCTTTAATATCCTGATTATGATCTGCAAGAAATCTTAGAAGCTCAAGAAAGTTTCCTTGATTGCTAGAATTTTCAGATTCATCATGACCATGAAATGCAATGCCTTGTCTTAAAAGAAATCGAACACAATCAACAAATGCATTCAAACGAATTCGATACTCACTTCGAACTTGATTTGATTGTTTGGATATAATGGTTTCGATGTGTTGCTTTTGATTCAATAAGACTTCACATTTTCTCCAAGCTTGATTATGAGCACTAAAGGGGCCACCAACATGAATATTGGATCTTTCTTTTTTCTTCCAATTTGAGAACCCCTCACTAACAAAGGAATCACCACCTGCTTGTTCTCCAATTTCTAGTTTGAAAAGATAGCAACACAAACAAAATGCAACATCTTTTGTTAACTATACTCTAACCAATTAGCATATTCCGTAAACCAAGAAGGATTGAATCTTCGTGATAATTTTTCATAATTTCTTAGAGGGAAAGTTATGCTTTTTAGCTTGACATGGACCATTTTGTAAATATGCTTTTCGAACTTGATCTCGAATGTTAGGATGATAATCTAAAATCCTAATTCGTAACCCAGGGTCTACAAGAAGATCATCTAAGTTGATTTCAAGTGGACATTTTTTCAAATCTTTACTAATTCCTTTTGAAGAAGATGAAGACACAAATTCTGATTTTCTTTTAAAGTATTTCTCCATACCTATTTTAGAATTTAATTTACATATTATTAATAATAATGTCAAATTTAAAAACAATAATACTAAAAAATATTAATCCATATATATATATATATATATATATATATATATATATATATATATATAAATAAAAATAAAAGTTAATACAAATCTTATAAATACATGTTTCATTATACAACAAACTCTATATAGAGTATTAATCCAATAAAAATATAAAATATCAACTTAACCATAAATATATATTCCAACTCCACAAACAAAGCTTCTCATAATCATATTATCAACTTAATAAAATATAAAATATAAATCATCAACAAAATATATTTTATTCCAATTTCTTACAAATTCTCATGATATTAATTTTATATGAACAAAATATAAAGTACCAATATAAATTTAATAAAAACAATTTAAAATATTCACAAATCATCATCATAGCATATTCACATAAATATTAATATATTATATATTAACATCATAACATGAATGTTTAACAACACAACATAGATTCATAAACCCATTATATAAAATATTATTATCAAATATCAATAATAAATTCTAAAAGATGAACAAAACATAGATTCATCATGTATTTATATAAACATTTCAATAAAATTTAAGAAATATAAAAATAAAAACTTACAAACAAATTTCTTTTTCTTCTTCCTCTTTCTTCTTTCTCTTCTTCTCTTTTCTTGGTTTTTCTTCTCATTCCCATTTCCCTCCCCCACCTTAAAACTGATCTTAAATATGATTTGACATTAGGGGCGGATTTCAGAGTGCTAAGAATTTTGACAAATTTTTTTTGAGTTACATTTAATAGATATATATTATATTTTGTCTTAATTTTAATCAAAAGAGATCTCAGCCTAATGGTTAAGCCTAAATCAAGAAAGTTCAAATTATACATGTGGTCCATGGTTCAACACCTACTGAACACAATTTGTTTTTTTTCACTGGGGGCAAGCTGTCATTTTAATAAAATAAATAAAGTCAATGGGGGCAGTTGCCCCCACTGAGCTCAAATCCGTCCTTGTTCACAATGGTGGTAGATGTAGCAATTATGGTAGTAGATTTAGTATATTATTAATAGTAGTTATTTTAGTATGTTATGGTAGTAGTTTTGGGAATTTTCAATATTGTTGTAAATACATAAGTTATGATAAGAATTTATGTGATATTATAAGAGTGCATTTGTCCGTAATTGTAGTAAATATGACTTCAGGATCAGGTCCATGGTTCAACACCTACTGAACACGATTTTTTTTTTTCAAGCAAGTGCTTCGCTATTTTAATAAAAAAATAAAGTCAATGGGGGCAGCTTGCCCCCCACCGAGCTCAACCGCCCCTTGTTCACAATTGTGGTAGATGTAGCAATATGGTAGTAGATTTAGTGAGTATTATTAATGGTAGTTATTTTAGTATGTTATGGTAGTAGTTTGGGAATTTTCACATTGTTGTAAATACATAAGCATGAGTAGTAGTTATAAGATAATATGTGAGTAGATTTGTCTCAGAATTTATAGAAATATGACTTCGCGACCAATTCCAGCTTCCACAACTCCTCAAAATGTTAATTCATCTTTCTATAGTTTTAGGATAAAATTTCGCTCATTTTCAAAGAAGAAGCCCAATGAAAAATGAAACTTAAGAATTACATATTCACCATTAACATTGTGGAGCAACTTATAAACAAAAAACAAACATCATTTTAGAAAAAAAATCAAACCAAATCAAATGGAGAGTAAATAGTTAACCCTTACCCACAAAAAGATTAAGCAAGACAGAGGATGCGACATGAAATTGCAAAGCTCGAACTAAAATACAGTGAAGTAAGAAAGTAACAATGATGCAGAGGGCTAAAGGAGGAAAGGAAGGGACGATAGAAGGTTGGGAGGAGGAACATCAAGCTTCCCTAAAATTGTGCTCAAGACGTAGAAGAAGAATCAAGAAAAAAGATGAGGTAAATGAGATGAAGTGTGGAAGAAACAAGGTTTTCTTTGTTTTTTTTTTTTTTTGGTACCAAAATGAAGGGGAAGAGAGAAGGGTATTTTAGAGTTTTTTGTTTTGCCTTAACTTTTTAAACAAAGAGCAATTATTTTTATAGGGGATACTAACCATCCTAAAAGTCATTCTATGAGTGTATCGAAATCTACTTATCCAAAAAAAAAAAAAAACCAAAGAAGAAAAAAACACATTCTAGAATACATATGAACCATGTGTACATACTTATTTGTGTTATCATACACAATAAAGAAGCAAAAAACGCATAAAAGTCATAATTTACATATATTACCGTTACTCATTTGGATTTATGAGATGGAAGAGAGAAGTAGGTCTGCATCATAGCAAGATACAGCATCAAAAGAGCAGCAATGAAAGCTATCATACTCCCTGGAGCACTGAAACGGTAGTAAAGGGCATAATTCATATAAGTATTCAGTCTATTGTAGGAGTGTTTCTGAATAAGAACTTCGATTTCTTGATATATAGCAGGATCTACCAAGTTATTGGCGATCTCGTGGAAAATTCGGGCCACCTCTTCATCGCTACCAAGAAAGTTGCAGGGAATGTGCCTTGATCTCAGCTCCTTGACATCGTCTGCATCATCAATGAGGCTGCCAAGGAAGCATACATAAGAAGTGACTGCGTAGTCATCTGGGCCTTCTGAGCACATTTCATAGGCTAAAATGTTCAAACACCTGGTGTGCGGAATTCACTGATGGTTATTTAAAAGTTTCAGGAGCCACGGAAGAAGTTGGATTCGAAAGAAATGTCTGTCAAGAAACCTCTATTACTCGGTCGGAGAGAGATTCCGGCAGCTCTAAGCTCCATGACGTGTAGAAAAAATTGCCGAGTGAATCGTAATTGCTTGGGGTTTTTCCTCGGAATCTTGTCTTTCCCACCCAGGAGAGCAATTCGCATGAGGTGGAGGAGATGAGAGGACTCTTCGGGGAGTTGAGAGAGCCCTCTGCCATACCCTGCCGGTAGTATTCCGTCTCTGTCAGCCATGAATCTATTTATCACACATCTTCTCATTGTGGAACCATCTTTGAATTGTGCTCCTTCAAAAATCAACCCCAGGATTCCATTGGAATCTGGTTCTCCAGCAAGAACAAGTCCAGCTCCACCAAACTTATTTCGTGATTTCTAAGAAGGTTACTCATATCTTCTTCTCTGACGCTGCTGTGGATGAATTGCAGAATAAAGCACCCGTCCAGAAGCATCATCCAGGCGAGTTTCTCATCGTTATACTTTGTCATCGCAAGCGTATTATAGCACACCCTCACTGCCTTGATATTACTTTCAATCTTTTTGTACAGATCTTCGATGTCCTGGTTGCTATCAGCTAGGAATTTTCGGACGCATATCGGCTTGATGTTTTCTGCTGCGCGAAGGTGGGGCTTGTCATGGTGGTAAGGACCAAATGAAATTACAATTGGTTCATAGTACTTTTCGGAATCTTGGTTCCTCCTTTGCATCTCAGGAACCTTTGACATGCTTGGCCATTCAGTTTGAGATTAAGTATGAGAACGAGATTGTGTCCATTTTTCTGCTTTTTCGAGTAATCCATTCCATTTTTCCACCGTTGGACTGATTTGAATGCCAATCATATGCTCCTTAGACTCGGGGCCAGTTCTCGATCGACCGTCTTCTTTCCCTCCGACGTTCCTTCTTTCTTGCTGCTTCTCCATGGAATAGGAAACTGTTGGTATTGAATCCACATGCATTTTTAAACATATGAAACCTTTTCCAAAGGAAACGGATTGAGGATGTTTTGCCTTTTTTGTTTGTGTTATGAAATTTACTCCCTTTCACCATGGCATGCAAGTCTATTGGGTTGCTTCATTCAATCAAATCTATGCATTTCTTTGGCATAAGGAGACCTTTTCATATTCTCAAGGACATAATTAAGTACGATTTGCTTGTTGTCTATAATGTGAAATATACCCTTCCTCCATGCAAGTTTTATCTCTCCATATATGTATATATATATATATATATATATATATATAACCATACACCAACCAAAAGAAGAAAAAGGCATTCTTCAATTCACCTACTAGGTTCCTTTTTTGCTTTTTCTTGGGGTTAGGAGTTGAGAAAATCCAACAAGTTGTCTTTCAAATTTTTTAAAGACCACCGTTGTATATTTGTATGTGATGAGCATTAATTAGTGGAAATATTATGTGTTGTACACATGATTTGATTTAGGGAAAATTTTGTGATTTCATTGGCAAACTATGTTAGAAATTTGCAACTCATAATTAAAGGATTAGAAGTGGAAGACGTATCAAGGCACACTAATGTATAACAAGAACCTAATGTAGATGAAATCAGTAATGAAATTGAAGATTCGTCTTAAAATAGTGAGTTTATTTAATTGATGATAAGTATCATGTTGCTGATGATGATGGCTTCTATAATAATTATGCAGGTGATAAATGAATAAGGTTAGGAGTGAAAGCAAAAGAAGATAAAAGGAAAGGGAGTTAAAGAGAAAAACATAATAATGATTGATGTTAATAGTAAGAAAACCTTGTGATGATGACATAAGGAGCTATGGTGATGATAAAACAATTTAATAGACAAAATCCAATTTATAGCTATTAAAGACATGACAAATCTCAGTTTGTGTAGGCTACTTTTCATAGTGCATTTGAGTTCAAAGTTGCTTGTGATTACACCAGAAGTGCATGTAGCTGGTAATTGGTGAAGCTTCTTTGGAGTATAGGCAAGCTAGTTGGTAGTTGACTAATCTTATAGAAAACTTGTTGGGAGTTAGATGTCAGGGATTGTTTAGTTGATGTCCGAAGGTAATAGTAAAAGAGCTTCTATGAAGGTTAGTATATTGGCTGGTTTGAGTCAGAGTGTAGTGAAAGTGTCTGAGAAAGGTGCATATAGCTAGCAATAAGTGAAGCTTCTTCAAAGTTTAGGCAAGTTGATTTAGTTAAGTTTGAGGAGCTTATCGCTAGTCTGGAACTTAACAAATAAGAAAAGTTTTGGCCAATCTTACATAAACAAGCCGAGAACTAGAGCGGCTCTTTTGATAAGCCGAAGATAGGGCTAATCAACATAGAACCTTTAAGTTGTGGTGTGACAAGCCGGTTTGACTAATCATGCCTACCTTCATGGATAAGATATAACATTTCATTAAATGATAAAGAAGATTGCAAATGGTATAAACGATTATTAAGTCCTGAAACATCTTGTTTTTCCCTATTCTTTATATCTCCACAGCAAACCATGAGCCTTTTATGTTCTATAGGTAGTCACTCTTCCTCTCACATCTACATTTTGTTTAACCCTTTTACTACATCGAACTTCCTTTTTTCCTTTGTCATCCACTCAACTAGATAGTCACCAACTCAAATGCATATGAAACCCCAGCCGCTTTTTTCAAGCCCTTAGATTCTGGGTGTTTTTTGTTTTTAATCTTAAGCGCCCAGATTTGCAAAAATGTTGGAGTTGAATTTGTTATGTGAACTTTGATGATGATCCCTGCTAAGATACAGAAAAAGGTCTGTCACAGACCAAGGAGATACATTGTTTTAAATGTTTCTCAAAATTTTATAATCAAATACCGGCCAAACCAGCTGCATTTTCTGAAACTTCTTGCTGCAAAGCCAGTGCAGATTGACTGGAACAGATTTTCTACTAGCATGCTCATTCTAATATATGAGCTCCTTTAACTTAGTGAATTTCAGAATATCATGTATGCAAATATGCAGTAACTATGAGTAGTTTTTGTGAAGAATTATTCTATTAGTGAGGATATTTAACTTGTGTGCCTTTTTTATCTTCTTTTTCCTTTTTTGCCTTTTCTCTTTTAGGTGTTTGTTGATTGTTTTTGGGTTGTTTGATAGGCCCAGGAATATCAGACTGGATAATGGGTTCTTAATTTAGAGCTCTGTTTTTGTAGAAACTAGAGGAGGGAGTTAAGGGGTAGGTTTTCTCTGAAGTGATTCTTCATCTTGCTGCCACAATTGCTGCTGTTGAACCTAATGGTGTAAGTAATTTCTGGACAATGGAGTAAAATAAGACTATTTTTTGGGGTTTTGAGGGTTGAAATTTGTGTTTCTGGTACATATTTGAATCCATTCATGCCCATCCTCACTTGAGTTGAATTGTTGGGCCAAATCTTGTGTTTGTTCTTTTGGTTTATGTTATTTCTGCAGATTTCTCAGTACATTCCCATTTGAAGATCACAAATTAACTGCTCTGTACCATCATTTGGTGGGGATAGACTAGTTGAATTTGGCTTTCTGAATCTATCGGGTCCTTAGCAGAAATCGTACATTGGCTACCCTTCAATTGGCTGCTGGATCTTTTAAACCAAGTCTCATCTCCTGAGTTGATTTTGTTTCCAGAAAAAGGGAGGCATAACTAGAGAGAACCCTCCTCAGCTAGATTTTATTGTTGTTTTTTCAGGTTACAGACAAAATGTTAATGTTTCTTTTTGTAGTAATTGTGGATGTAGGATATATGTTTGATAATTTGTTATAGTGATATTTTCATTTTCATTTTTCATCATAAATGACAATTCTCAAGTTTTAACTATTGTAGAAAACAACCAAGAGAGAATCGATGTTAATTCCTCGCAGATTTTTTTTCATTGAATTAACATGTGTATATATACGTGTGAGGGATAGTTTATATTTCCTAATATATTACAACTCTATATGTTAGATTCCTAATCTGTTACAACTCTATATGTTAAGTTTCCTAACTAGTTACAACTCTATATGTTAACACTCCCTCAGCCAAGATAGACGCCAATCATGCCCAACTTGTTACATAAATAGCTAACCCAAATTCCCACTTAAAGCCTTTAAGTGAAATATCACCCAACTGCTTCCGCCTTCACATATCCCGGTAGAATCAAACCGAGTCAGATTTTCTCACGAACGGCGGCGGGCCAATCTCAATATGCTTAGTCTGCTCACGGAATACAAGATTCGAGGCAATATGAAGGGCACTGCTATCACTACAAAGTTTTGCCGGGACCACGCCATACTGTCACTTCCACAAGAATCACATGAAGCCACATGATTTCACTCACAGACTGTGTCATTGCTCTATATTCCGACTCGTGACTTGAACCCGAAACAACCTCGCTTACTCATCCACGAGACCAGATTTCCACCAACAAAAACACAAAGAACTAAACGCGGATCTCCCATCTTCCCTTTCGACTTCGCCCAATTAGCATCCAGGAAGCATTCAACCCTATCAGGCCCATGATTACTATATAGAATACCTCGCCCAGAGCTCCCTTTTCAAGAACATGTATTCTACAAATCCGCCTCCAATCACAATACGGGGAAGACATGTATCAATTTACAACACCACCGAGGTGCACATCGTGACGAAGCATCAGACCTAGTCAGCTTCCCAACCAATACTATATCTCTGCGATCCCCAACCTTTCTCTAGGCTGTAAGCTCTGGAGCCATGGGGAACCATGGTCGCCCCAATTTTCCAGCCTTCAAACAATAAATCAAGCACATATTTCCTGTGAGATAACAAGATTCCATGTTTACTCCACATAACTTCAACACCCAAGAAATATCTAAGCATCCCTAGGTCCTTTGTATGAAACTGACCGTGAAGAAAGGACTCAAGGGATGAGATTCCTGTAGAGTCACTCTCAGTGATAACAATATCATCCACATACACCACCAACAAAATAATAATTGACTGAGTTCCAAAGAGAAGACTACTGCCTGATGATTTTCTACAAGCCAAATTTATCAACCGGTTTCGTCGAATTTACCGAACCAAGCACTAGTACTCGCTTCAAGCCATATAACGATCTGGCGCGACAAACCTTCCTAATCTTTCCTGAAGAATAAACCCTGTGAGGTTACTCCATATATACTTCTCCTCGAAGATCGCCATTAAGAGCCACAAGCAGCACATCAAGTTAATGAAGATCCCAATTATGAGTGGCATCAGGAAATAAAAGTTTAACATATAAAGCCATCTAAAGAATAGGAAAAGGTATCGTAATAGTCCACACCATAGGTAATGAAAGGCACTTTCGCTACGCCAAGCCGGCTTTCAACTGCACCTAATCCATCCGAATTAACTTTCGATCGAGAAGACCCAATGACATCCAATGGCTTTCTTCCCAGTAGGTAAATGTACCAAGTTCCAAGTACCATTCCCATTTAGAGCATCCATCTCCTCTATCATAGCACTACGCCAACCAGAGTGAGACAAGGCTTCTTGAAAAGTGTTAGACAACGAAATAGAGTCCAAAGAAGCAATAAAAGAACAAGACTGAGAAGACAACCGTTATAAAAATGAGGAAATTGTATGAACACACCGACGTCTACCTTACGAAGAGCACAGGAGATCATCATCGGAACTGATCTCGACGTCGGCACCTGATGGAGGACTAGAGACCGGGTGGGTTCTGGGCCGCTGAGTGTAGACTCCGAGGATAGGAGGCTTTTGGCCGGGAGCAGAATGAGGCCGGCTTTACTCGAGCAGAACAGAGGGGCCACAGGGGAGGCAATAATATACACTAGAAGGTCATCTGCTTCCCCTTGACTAGTGTGGAAGAGAAAGGGACATTCTCAAAAACTCGGAGCACCAAGAAAAACCAAGTACCTACGAAGACTGGGGTATGCAACACTCGATCACTGATACCCTTTCTGAACCTGGGAATAACCAAGAAATCTACATTTTAAAGATTATGGTCAAGTTTAGGATTCCCGAGGATCTAACATCTCAAACAAAACATGTACACCCAAATATCCGAGACTCAATAGGAAATAAGAGGTTTATCGGGGAAATGATGCATACTTGTGTCCTAATTCAAGACTCATGAAGGCATCCTGTTAATAAAAACAAGTCAGGAAACAAGATCAACCCGTAAATGCCAGCATATGCATCCGAAATAACAGCTCGCGCTTCAAGAAGGGTGTCATTATTTCTCTCTAAATCAGCCCGAAAGGTGAGTGTCAAATACGTTATGAAGTTTGATGTGAAGGATGTCATGTTGAAGCATGAAGGACTGAAATTGTTCTGAAACATATTCTTTTGCATTATCACTTCTCAGATTTTGAACATAACATGAAATCGAGTATGAATCTCAACACAAAAGGCACCTAAATGAGAAAACAACTCGTAGCTTTCTAAGCCATTAAATATAACCAAGTGGTTCGCAACAATCATCAACAAAAGTGACAAAGTATCAAACCCTGGGCTGGGAAACACAACCAAGTACCGAACCCCACACATCTCGAATGAACTAACTTGTGCAGACTACCGCTTTATCAATTCTAGGACTATAACTAAGGCGATGATGTTTTGCAAATCGACAAGACTCACAAATTTAAGGATAGTAAATTCAAACCGAGGACACAATTCTTTTAATAATGGCAAAATAAGGATGACCTAACTCCAAGAATGCTGCCTCAAATGGTAGACCTGCAACGCTGGGTCAGTCTGGGACCAGGATCAAGGATGTATAAATCTCGCACTCACTCGCCCCGCCTATAACCGCTCATTGGCGCATCCCCGCCAAAGAGATAAAATCGTGAAAGAATGAGATATAACACTTGGGTTGAATAATCCTCATACGTACATCAAATTGCAAGAGAAATTCCTGTAAACCTAAAATCGATGTCAAAGGAATCATGGACGGGGCACAATCGTGTTCACCCAAGAACACATGAATGTGATCCATCTGCTAGAGTGACAATGGAAGGTGAAGGTGGTGACTGAAAGGTAGAGAAAAGACTAGAGTTTCTGTCATGTGATCTGTGGCCCGCAGTCAATGACCTATCTCTAAGACGAAGAAGATACAAGGCATTTATCTCAGTTACCCGACTCAAAGAATACAGTAATCGAGTGTATGAGATCCTAATGAAGTCCCGACAATTGGAACCCAAGCACTCACACAGAACCGAATCGACCGACGGACGCCCTCGCAAGCAGGTTTTATATGAGCAGACCAAATTTTATGATTTCGATTCCGTTGTTTCATAATCGCAGACATCACACGCTGCTTATACAGTGAATAACAAACAACACCCTTCTCCGTAACTGTGCCCCCCAGTTGTTAATATCGCCCGACCACCGCTTTCATTATGTTGCCTCTCTGACTCAATGGCCTGTCCAATAAGAGCACTGCTTATCTGGGCAGATACAAGGGTAGGTGAAGAAGAGGACGATACCTTGGTGCGAAGAATCTTGCTAAAGGTCTCCTGGAGAGATGATATCTCAGGACTGGACAAAATCTAGGCCTTAGCTGAATCATACTCAGAAGGAAGAGTGACAAGAAACCCCATAACCCGCTATCCGTTCGTTGACTTTGCCGAACCCTCGACATCCTGACTAAAGGGCATAAGCATATTAAAGCCCTTTCATGTATCTTTTTTGTAGCCATAAAAATTTCAAGGAAAACGATCGAACATGCCTGACGATAACGTTTTACACACACAACAAATATACGGTAAACATTCCTTTCCGTAAACAAAAACTCCAAATAATCCATTAGCTCTTAACAAATTCACCGTGATTAACGAAGCCCAAGACTACCGATACACTAGGATTCGATGAACAGACGAGCATCCTCCCCTCCATCCATCGCCTTCGAACATCACCGGGCGAATCCTTAGTGAGGTGACTCCGCCCACACGTATTCCCAACGTATATTCAAATTGTTTCCTTGCCTCCATTCCAAATACTGGGACCACCCGCTTGTCTCTCCTTGATTCGACATCATCTGACCACTTCAGCTAGTGTCGCTTCTCCTCTCGAATCACTCATTATGATACCACAAGAAGAAGATCAAGAGTAGAGAGCACTCCTTAACTCGGTCTTTGGAAAATCAAGTAGAAACCCCAAAAAAGAGGGGTCAAGCCACACAAAAAAACGCCTAAAACCGCATCCGTGAACCAAACAGTGGAAACTAAGTGTACTAGGAAGCCCCGTCGACGCATCGGACGACTCTCAAGCGGAGGAGCGGGGTTGAAACAATATCCCACGCCCCACACGCGGGCTGCAGTGGAACTAATCCGAAATCTCACGGAGGCGCGTGAGCTTCAACGTCTAATCCCATCTTGGATTTTTGCAAAATTGGCTCGTCTGCTGCCTAAGTGAACCCTCTACGGCACGAGACTCCACGCCTCCCCAGCGGGTGTTTCAAAAGTCACCCCCTCCGACAGCCCTAGATTGCCGAAATTTTCCTCCAAAATTTCTCAAACTCGAACCCTAGGCTTTGATACCATGTAGAAAACAACCAAGAGAGAATTGGAGGAAAGAATTCCTTGTGTATTTTTTTCATTGAATTAACATGTGTATATATACAGGATAGATAGTCTATATTTCCTAATATATTACAACTCTACATGTTAGGATTCCTAATCTGGTTACAACTCTATATGTTTAGTTTCCTAACTAATTACAACTCTATATGTTAACAACTATGAATATCTAAAGTGCAAATTTTAATAAAATAATTATGCTAACTACATTGATCCTGAGACATAAATTATCCACTTCTGCAGATGATTATTTCTTTTTTCTCTTGGTTTTTTTTTTTGATGGATAATCACAACAAAAAACAAGACAGCCATGGGGTATACAGGGAGTATACAAAGCAGTCCAAAAAACAAACAAGAAGAGTGGCTGAAGCACAAAAAATCTCACTGGCCCTCAACAAGAGGCTACCCATCCCAGAAACCTAAGAGAGAGGAAGCCCCTTTCCCTAAAATACCCCCTATTTCAGCTCCATAAATTATGAACAAAAGAATGTTTTAATCTTTGTATAGCTGAAGACCCATCTTTGAAAGCTATACGGTTCCTCTCCTTCCAAACACACCAGAAAACACACTGAGGGACAGAGTTCCAGGCCTTCTTTCTCTTCTTGCCCACAAAAGAACCCCTCCAGCTAGTAAAATATAGCCTCCTTAACCGTCCTAGGAAAGATCCAATGAACACTATTTGTATGCACCTGCAGATTTGTTTCTCCTTGGTAGTTTCTGCTGTTTGTTTTCTCATCTGGCTTAAATAATTTTTAATTTCCTCTCTTGTTTCACTTAAGTTAAGGAGAGCATTTTATGAGATTGTTTTTATGTTTAGCCAATAGATACCAATTCTATTTTCTAGTTTGCTGTGCAACAACTCCTAAATGCTGGAATTGGCATTTATCAAGTTGTGACAGCGATAGGTTAGGCTTTTGCTCTCCAAATATTAATCACTACCTATAATACTGTATGTTTAACTAGTAACCATAAATAGTGTACCGTATTGTACTCCCAACTTGAAATCGATGTCATTTGAAATATGGTTTGCCATATCGTGGGTTATAACTTTGTTATCTTTTTCATTCTCTATGTCTTAAAAGGATATGAGAGACTTCTTTTGTTATTGCAGAAAGTATATCTTGTTTTTCTTTGTTTTTGTTAAACGAATTAACCTCCTAAAAGTTCTCAAGCTTATGTGATTTGGGTTTAATATGAATATCATGCCTGACACCTTCTCTCGTGCAGCCCTGATGGTTCCATCGTGAGAGTTAAACAAACCAAATGTAGCTTCTTCAGCTGACTTTCAAATCAACAAATGGTAATAAATCACAGAGAGGTGGCTCGAACCCAGACCTCCCGCCAACCAGCTCGATACCACGTGTTAAACGACTAACTTTCCTAAAGCTTAAGTTCTGTAGCATTTTTGCTTAATACGAATATCACGTCTTTAACAGTTCCCTTCAGCGTTTGTGTTCATAGTTTGCTTAGGGAGGCTATCTATATTGTTCAGTAAGGTTTTGTACACTCCAATTCATTGTAACAAAATGAAAAGCTATTAAGATCAATTGAAAAGTATTGTTTTCTATTTTTATTGCCCTAGCTAATACTATCTACACGGGAAATATATTTGATCAAATCCCCATGTATTTTGGTGAACTTGATGTGTTAATATGTTAATACTGTTTGTGATTTCAATATTCGTTTGGTAGTCAATACTGTCAGGTGGAATTGAAAATAATTTTGCTGAATAAGAACAGTGCACATTGTGTTGGTACTGATCAAAAAATCTAATCTTATATACTCCTCAAAATTAGCTGGTGTTGTGCGTATAACTAGAGCTGCATTGACACAAATATAAACAAACGCAAGATATACTTCTTCCCAGTCTGAGTATAAGCATTCTGAGCTGATAGAAAGCATATGAACTTAAGTGATTAACTTTTCGCGTCAACCATCAAATTGTTTTATACCTTGATAAGAAGGAAGCCAGGAGATGATAGAGACAATGGTTGGCATGGCTTTTGGAATGCTTCTTGCTCACATTATTATGGGACATTTTCTAGCTATTTGGTTCTCTTTCCTGTCTATGTATGGTAACTTCTGCTTCCATTTCTGATGCTCAAATTTGTACTTATTCACAACAGTATGGAAACAGAAGATTTATGGATGAAAGTGTTAACTTGTGAATATTACTGCAATTCTTTATCATTGTGTATGTGTCTTGGTAGCCTCCATGGACCTTTCAGTTGTGGGTGGTGGGATGGGGGTTGTTGTTGAATTGGTTTAAAATTTAAATGATATTTACTTTTAATTGCTCAAGCATATTCATTCCGATTGATACAACAAGCAGGAAAAGTATTTTTACCTACCCAAAAAAAAGGGAAGGAAAGCAGGAAAGGTATATATAGGGAAGGCATTATGTGTATGTGAAGAATTCTTCACATCATTAGGAAGTAACCATGGGAAGTAAATCATTTGAAACTAATCCTACAGAAGTCAAAGCTAGAGTTAAAAAAAAAATACCAACGAGGCATCCACACCATCTAATCCTAGATCACTGCACTGAATCCTTACTTGATGCTTGCAAATTCTTACCAGTGTTTGGGCATCTCCTTGTTTTTCTTTCAGTGGACATTACAAACTCCTTTTAGAAGTCATTGGAAGCACAACCTGAAGGGCAAGTTACAAGGGTTTTTTCTAGTCAATATGCAATAGATCTGTTGTATAAAATAACCTTCTTAAGTTAAATATTTATAAAATAAATCTCTTCTTAAGTGGCCTATAGTTTCCATGAAGAGGATAAAATCTTGTATCTTGAACCAGAATTTATGCTTTTGAATGCTAACAATCCTCTATATTTCCAGTTCTATCTATCCCCTCTGGAGATCTCTAAGATGGAACATGTTCCACCCTTATTGCTTCATCATGGAGCTTGAAGAATGCCAAGTCTCTTCATAGACACAGATACATATGGCTACGAGGGTCCCTTCACTTGATCTGGAAATGTGAGTTTTCAAATCCATTAAGTTTATGCACCTAAAATATGAGGGTTGCCTCAGGTGCAAGGTTTACTTTGCCAACTGGAAACATGGCAATTTTAAGAATGCTGATTTTTTAGTCTCTTTTCTGCAATGATGCACAGGGGAACCTTCTTAAATTTGTGTGATACAAATGACTCTGAGCTGCTCCAGCTAACCATGGCTGCTTAATGCATTTTATCTTGCCAATAGCTGACAATTGATTGATGCTTGTCTTTGCCAAACAGGACAGAACTATTATGTTCTGCAAATCTCATAATGAGAAAGGTTGAGGCTAACTAATAGTATTTTCACAGTGATGATTTTGGACCAAAAATTGTGGCTGAGTTCAATTGTTGTTTCTCTTCTGGGCTTTTTAGCTAAGTATTTAAGCCGCTGAAAGGAAGGGAATCATCACATTATCATGCATAAATATTCTACGCCTTCATTCATGCATAAATATTTTATTCGCAATCATTGATCCATTCATAAAACAGTTCTAGACATTTGAGAGTCAATCATTGATGGATGGATAAAGATCGAAGTTTTTTCTCTTGAGGTATTGTTTGGTGGATATTCAATTTCACTATGGTGGTTAACTGCAGGTTACAATATGATAAAATATCTATATTCAGATGGTTATGACTGCTCCCAAAATATGTATTTTTGACAACTGTGATGCTTCTTCATACTGTGTTCTGCGGCAGTGATCGCTCAGTGGACAAACGCACAGAAAGAACTATTAAATGCACTAAAAAACAAAAAAACAAAAAAAAAAAAAAAGGAAAGAAAAGAAAAAAGGAAGCCAGAACAAATTTTACTTTTTCCTGTAAGAATTCAGAAGCATGAGCTTCTTACACTTTCCTGCTCTGCATGTTTATCTGTTTTCATTTCAAATAACACTTTTTTTCTACTTATTTGTAGCTACTTCCCTCAGGTCAATTATTTGGAGGGCCAATTGGATATGTGGATCTTCAGAGGAAAAGATTGACAAAGCATTCTCTAATTAACAGCATGGATGATGGAATTCATCTAATTATCATGAAGACTAATGTTCAGGTTTGGTTACTTGGCCATGAGATTAAAATTTTTTGATGCTCTATTATGAAATTATTACCTGAATGTCAAGCAGTTCATGTACTAGATTTTTAGATCCAAAACTACAGCTGGAATGAGTATTTTTCTACAGACATGACGACATCACAGTACTGGCCCATCTCAGAATGACCATTGACCACATCACAGTAATGAGCATCAGTATTCATTACCCAAAAAAATTTCCTGGGAAAAAGGATGGAAGCTTCACTCTGCACTATGATAATGGTACTTCATAAAGTAGCAGCTTGTCAACTTGAGGAGGTGAGTCTGCTATACAAAATATACAACAATCTTCAGTTTTCTAATGGATTTAACTTTTAACTAGGTAAAACTAGTGAAACTCAAACATTAATATGTAATCCTTTTTAATTATGTGGCTCTTTGTTGAATTTCCAGTTTCAAGTGGTTCTTTTATGATCCAAGTTTTTGCAAATTCTTCAGTATTGTATTATTCCTGTAATAATTATCTTACTCTTGAAATAATGGGTGAGGAGGATTCCATCTTCAAATACAGATTTTTCTGACAGTTTCATCTCTTATGTATGTATATATGATTGATTCTTTCTGCTCGTGGTTGAACTTTTGAAGCTTGATATTTATAAACCAAATCTGATTTGTTCTCTAATTTCTTGTTGTTAGCACTAAACTCATAGATTAGAAGTTAATCTCTTGTTGCTTGAGGCATTTTGGGGTCTGTTGAAGCTTCTTTTGTGCTTCAGGGTTTCTTTTCTTTTCTTTTCTTTTCTTTGTCTTTTTAGACTACATAATCTTGTAGTACAATGTTCTTCCAGTATTGGTAAAAGCCTAAACAGCCCACTCTTTTCCACAGTTCCTTCTTTTAGTCGTCAAGTTGAGAGGGTAGGTTAAAATTTTCTTGGGTTGTGTTTGTTTCTTGAGAAAATAAAATCATGAACATGTCTGGCCTCAATTGGGTTGAAAAAGAAACTTATTATGGTAATAACTTTCAAAATATAAATTTTGTTATGGAGTGTTTTTGGGGAGAATCACCTATCAAATGTTTTTATAAATAATATTAGAAAAAAATAAAAAAATTTCACAAATTTTTTTAAACACCCACTTTTTTTTGTTAAAAAACATACTTGTTAAACTAAAAGAGCTTCTTAGAATGTGCAAATTTATCTTGATTTATAAATAAATTTCTTCATATAAATTCCTAACTGAAAAACCATAATTATTTATTCATCCAACTTTTTTTTCCCTCTTCTCCACGTTTCCATGAAAAATTTTAAAAATCTCATGCTTGTTCCCATTCTACAGTCTAAGACTCGAAGCTATCATAATGAAAATGAAATTTAACCCTTTAAATCAGCCCTAGGTTACCATATGGTGCATTCTTTATTTGAAATGACACCCATTCAATAAATAAGTGAAAAGTGAAAAGTGAAATGTCATTTTATTATTGGGTCCCACCAATTAAGACTTTTGCACAAAACCTTGATGACTAAATACATATATTATGTCTTTCAAAAAAAAAAAATACATATGTTATGCACCTATCATCATCATTGTCTTCAAATATTTATCTTTGTCATCAATTTGATTTTGAATTATTTGGCCCACATTTTGGAATTTTCTACATTTCTGAATTCATCTTTTCACACACACATCTAAACATTTTTCACAAACTTTCACATTTAGAGAGAGAGAGAAAGTAGATCACTTTGTCAATAGCTCCATGACTCCAGTTGGGGTCCATGTCCCTCGTAATGATAATAAAACAATTTATAGATCTGGTCAACATTGTTAGTCTTTTTTTTTCCTTTTTTTCTTTTTAATTTCTAGAATTTAAGTTAATATGTATGTGGCGCTCCTAACTCGACACACAGTATCAAATGAAGGTGTTTTTTTTTTTTTTATATTATAAACTTATAAACTTTAAACTTATTCATTCATATAATGTTAAACATTTAATTTGTAATATATTCTATAGCAGTGGATTATAAAATATATACAAACTCCATATATACGTTGCTCAACATTTACAATATTTATATCATTTATAAAAACAAACAAAAATACATATTACACACCAAACTGGCCTTTCATCGTGGCACTCCAATCGACGCTGGTCACTTCGATTACCGACACCATCCCGGTTTCTCCCGATTTCCCTTTACGCACTCATACACCTGACGAAACACTCGTACTAAACTTATAAATTAAATTTTAATAATACTCGCATCTAATTTAATATGATTATCTCGCATAGATACACGATATATTTACTTATTAAACATAACATTTTACATATACTTATCCATTTCTCATATCTATTTTTTTCATAATACGTTTCATTTCTTTATCATATTTCATATACTTTTCTACGCTATCTTTACACTTTATTTATTATTCTTGTAATCCATATACTATCATCACATAACAAATAAGTATGCTCTCATATCACACATATATCATATAAGACCCTATCAGATATACTTATCATTCGCTTACGTTTGGCACCGTGAAAACTTTAAAAGTGGATAATAGGAAATAATCAGACGTACTGGGCGCATTCATCAATGTAAAGAGACAAATGTATCTCTATCTATATGACACAAACGGAGCTGCTATAATGATCCAAACGAGATCTATGTCATCAATCCAAACAGAGCATCGATATCAGAACTGGGATCAGAACAACTGCACCTAAACACGTTATAAACCGCTTGGCAGATAATTTTTGTGCTACAAACGTGATCCCTTATGATAAAAGACATTTTATTTTGTCATCGTCGATGTTTATTTATATTTGGGCGATTCAAACAGGTAAAATATATACAATCAAAAACAAGAAATCAAATCGATGGTCTTCAATATTCAGAATTGTGAATATGCATTCAATCAAAAGTAATATCAAATATATAACCAACCATCAAACGTGATATGGTCACTTGCTTTTATTATGTTAACTTGGGATGATGTTTCATCTTTTATGGTTTTTAACTATTTTGATTTTATGTTTCTATCGATGTAATACAACCTTGAATCAATCGAAATTTTATCTTCAAAAAAAAAACACTTAATAATTTGAAATAATTAACTTGCTATAAATTTTGTTAAATCTTTTTATAACTATTTTAGTTGAAGTAATATAAAACTTAAAACTTTTTGAGAACTATTTAATTTAACTTATTTTTTGTGATTAATATTGGGTGTAAACTTATAGGAGGGAAATCATTAAGGGGAAAAATTGATAACTTTGATGTAGAATTATTAAGAAGCAAAGTTTTTAAGTAAACACACTCTACTATGTTTGATTGAGAATAACTATTCTTTTAATCTATTAATCTGAATTATTTTGATTTTAAATAATATCTTTTAGGTTATTTTACTAGTTTATTTAACATGTTTGATGACTTAAATTATATCATCATGATTAATTTATTTTAACTATATCCTTCGGTTGGTAGAAAAAAGAAGATGTTACTAGAAGTTTTTCTTTATTATTTTGAGGTAACTTTATGTTTTTTTTTTTTTTAATTTCATAAACTTTTTTTTCTTATTAACACGGCTAAGTGGGTATTCAATAAAATGACCTAATAAGTTAATTAATGTTCCATTCAAAGAAAAAAAAAACTTAATATATGCTAAATAAATTAAATTTGTTCACTAAGATAACTCAAGCCAGTGAAGCACGATTCAGTGGTTAATTTTTCCAAAAAAAAAAACTAGAAACAACTGTAAATAATAAATAAAAACAATTAACTTATTTTTAAATATTTTACATTTTTATCATATTTACTTTAATTACCTTCGAAACATCATTTATTGTTCCATGACATTCACAATTACTTAAAGTCCTTCTAAATATGTAAATTTGAAATTTCATCAAACAATTTTATTACTTAAATTAAGAATTAAATAATAAGTTATAAGTTAGGGTGTTGCTATACTGGTGTAAAAAAAAAATCACTATAATTTTATAAGAGTAGTGATTTTTGTCATTTATTACAAGAAGTGGAAAAAAATGGGTAATGAGTATTTATGTCATTTAACTTTTATACTTTTCAAATTTACCCTTAAAAACTTTCTATTTTTGGAAATGGTATTTGACACTATAGTGTCATCAAGCGTTTTCCTATAAGTTAACTATTTAACTTTTTTTTCTTTCAAAAACAAAGTATATTGAAGTTAAGACTAACTTCAATCATTAAGCTATTAGTACTAAGTGTTATAAAATAGAAGAATTGGTTTAAAATGGATAAAAACAAAAGTTCTTTATAAGACTAATTCCTTATTTTTATGATCTTAAAATATCATCACTTTAGATAAAATTATCCTTTAATGTGTTAAAACCTAAAAAATATTACAAATTTAACTCATTTTTATACATGTTTAATCATCGTTAAGCTTAAGATTCAACAAACTCTCAAGAAATGCTCTGTGTTTAACATAACTTATATACGTTGGGACTTAACCATCATTAAGCTATATTCGAATAACTCAAAGTAAGTATAGGTTTATAACATGTACATTAACTATTTAGTTTGAATTTAAACATCGATAAATTATATTTGAATAAACTTAAAAGGATTAAGTTCATATTTATATGATGGATAGAAGAATAAATTTGTTAGAATAATGTAAAAATACCCTCCATTTTTTTGTTTTAAGAGAATGGTTAGATTTGTAATTTTTTTTGCCTTTTGTCCCTTATAAAACGGTTACCCCTATAAAATATCGTTAATTTTTTTATAATAAAATTATTATAATTTTTGTTATTTTTAAATATAAAATTAAGGTAAAAACTAGTGTCCATTTTCCTTATTTCAATTAAAAAATCTCACCCTTTTCATTGAGTTTCATATTGGAATGGAGTACCTGGAATTAGTTTAATTCAAGTAGGTTGAACTTAAAAGAAATTAAAATAATATTAATATTAATAAATGCTAGCGGCCTCTACCGTTCCCTCATCTTGTTTTTTTTAATCCATTTTCCTAAACAATTAGAGGGGTGATTTTGCTGTCATTGATATGAAACCACTCCATTGTATTTCTTTCTATCATTTTTTTTTAATAAAAAGATACTTCCACAAAAATCTAGATTTTTAATTTGTTTTTCGTATTTTTATCATCGTCTTGTGTAACGTGTAATTTGTGTCGTCTTAAGTGTGCGTGGATGATCTAGCTGCAGATAATGTAAGTCAAGTTATATCATGATCATCATTACGTCTTAACCCGGAACATATACGTAGATTATACATAAAATTATCAAACGTATATTATACTACGAAATCATTATGCAGGCCGTAATTTCCATTAACATAAGAATACGCTGCATGCATTACACAAAAACAATCTAAATAATGCTACGAGGATACAGCTCGACTACACTCTGCAGACTGCCTAGATTGGATTCCAATAAAATCGATTTGCAATGCATTAATACTCAACCCTCCAAGCCTTCACCATATTCCCCAACGCCGTAATAGTGCTTTGCTCTCTTCGCGCTTCCTTTCGACTCGCTGCTCCTATGTTTTTTGTAAAGTAACTAATATGATTTTTCTCTTTCTTTTATAACCTGTGGTGCTACCCAACATAAGATATAAATAAAAGCATTGTAGCGACCTAAAAAAGAAATAAGATTTCGGGCTCCCAATGTAAAATATAAATGAACTTATTTACATTAACTATAATTCACTCCACTAAAGAATCATAATTGCACTTCCTTACTTATTCGAAAGTATAATTCGAGTCTGGCCTGTTATTAAATACTTATTAATCTCCCCATCGCAGATTACGTGATAAATTCGTTGATTAAATTAAATTACTCGCGCTTTATTTAATCAATGACTGGAGCAATCACTTTGAGACCTTTTACTTAACTTATTTGATATATCTGATTAAAAAATTCACCGTAAGGTTTGACATAATCAAAATTGCGGTTCCCGGGCGGTATCAAATCAATCCAATTAACATGACGCGGGATTTCGCTAATTATTAATATTCACTATATAATTAATGCGCTTATCCAACTCACCCCGAGATTATTAATTCATAAATATCTCACTTTTGCGAATCAAAAATAACGAACAATAAATGCACGTGGTTCATTAATTATCTCGAGATTAAGAGAAATAGTATTCATAATAACTATGAGGTATTAATTATTTTATGTGTCAAGATAAAATAATTACTCAAAGTTTGTCTCTCATCACACACGTACTAAAGACGTTAAGTCAAACTAAGCTCATTCCTGCAAGAATCAAGCATTGCACTCATTAAAGTTTCCTTTACGCTTACAATCTTACTAACAGCCACACAAATTCCATTTGGGGACAGTTGAATCAATAGCTTATATTCCAAAAGAACCGATGATTTGATTTTCTGTGCGTAAGTTGAACCTTACACACCAAATCATCTACTATATAGAATAAAAGATACACATACATGATATTTAAATACAAACATAGTTTATATAGATTCTCATTGAAATTAAATAACATGATTTTATTAAAATAAAATAAACATCTATAACAATAAAATGGTTTTTTATATATAGCCTTAATAGAATATTGTATCATTTTCTAGAGTTTTTAATAAATTTGATTATATTTTTCTATTGAATATATTACTAAGTTGAATTACTGAAATTATTCTCCTTTCAAAAAAATAATAGTAGGCCGGCTTCAAACTTACAAATTGGCTTACATAAAAAGTCATACATTCTTTTTTACTAGGTGACGTGTGAAACCAATCCAGATTTGACTACCCAATTTATTATAATCATTACTTCAGTTTTAAGATAATTTAATCATTTTTTTTAAATAACACTTAATATAAGGGTAAAATTGTCAGAATATAGTAAAAAAAAAATTCTTATTGATGTGGGGTGTTATCTTAAAATATTAACTTTGACTATTTTGAATGGCAAATCAATCGAATTTCTTTAGAAATTTGACAAACAAAATCATGTATTTTAATCTAATTTTAACAAAAAAAAAAAGGACTATATATTTGTGAAAAAGAAAAAATAGTTTAAAAATTCATTGATGAAATAGATTTAGTAAAGGAACCGTAATTAAATCACTTAATCGAAAAGCATAACTAATCGAGCTTTAAAGTAAATCTAATTTTTCATAGATATTATAATGTTTTCAGTTTTCTTGTATATTTTATCTTTTAAAATAACAGGTTAATTTAATATTTGTAATCAATTTCTCACTAATTTCACCTTTGGACTACTATTTATTTTTGAAATATTTTGTTAAAAAACCTTAAATGTGAATCTAACTCTCTCCATGTTTTTCTTGAAAAATAATCTATTTTGACAATAATATATTTTTCTATTTTATGTATTTACACATTTCTCTTAACACAATTAAGGTTTTTACAAGAAAATAAAAAATATATTTTCATCAAAATAATGACAAAAAATCATGAAGGGTTAGATTTGAAATTAAGTTTTCAAAAAGTCATTTAATCAAACCACCTTTCATTTATTTATTTATTTTTTATTATATTAGATATTCTTGAGATTATTTTAAGTTCTTTTCCTCATTCACACATCCATATCTAATAACAATCAATAGTTTTTTATGCAATGATTGGAGACCATCTTCAAATCTTGACGTATGATACAATAAATAAATCAATATATAAATATATATTAGAAAATTAAATGTATTAATTTGAGTTAGGTGGCAATAATTTTGATAAAGAATTTGGTTGGTGTTGGTGGGTACCATGCCACATTCTAAAAGGGGTTTTCTTCCTTTCTTCATATTATTTTGAGTGTTATTAAAGGGATAATCATCAATTAATACCATATAGATTCAATGTTTTCCCCAAGAGCCATGATTATACTCCTTTATAAAAAAGAATTAACTCCCTCTTAACAAACTTGATTCCTTTTTTTTTAGTGCATTTACCTATATATTTATTTGTAGTCTTGAGTAAATAGTGGAATTTTAAATTTTGATATAAATTTAGGGACATATTAGATAACTATTTTCAAAAACATTTTTTTTTTCAAACAATTCCGGGAAACAATGTTTTAGAATAGTTTTTTTTAGAGCTATTCTTGATATATTGTTTAACAAATTATGGGGTTTGTTTTGTTACGGTTTTTGAAAACTATTTTTTATTATAAAAAAAAAGTAAAACAAGGAAAATATAAAAAACATGTTTTTCATATAATTTACACAAAAACATAGAAAATTAAAAGTATCATTTTTCTTTTTCTTTTTAAAACATAAAAAAACGTTAAATTCAGATAATAAAAACAATTTTCAAATAAAAATATTTTGATGTTCTCTATGTTTTCAAAAAAACTATTTTTAAAAACAAGAATCAAACATGTCCCTAATATTTGGTTACCAAGAGTGTTTTCCTTTTTTTTTTTATTCTAAAGAGTAGAAAATAGTTCGTAAATAAGCCCATTTTTTGTATTATAAAGAGTAAAAATAGTTCATAAATAAGCCCATGAATATACCCTCTTCAATCAATAATCAATTACAAATAATATCAATGGATTTAATCTTTATTTATTTCATATTAAATGAAATAAATTATTAAAAAAAAATTGTCTTGATGAGTGGAATGGACTAATAACTATGAACTGCTATTAGTATCAAACCATAATGACGGATAAAAGTGACAACAAATCCGGAATTACCCGGGTCAGTGGCGAAGCCAAGAATTTAGTTCAAATCGGCATAGATTGACAAACTTAGAATTATAACCTAATGGTATAAGATATTATAGATTAAGGGAGCATGATTAAGAATAAATTTTAAAAACATATATATTTCAAGGGGCATATTGTCACTGACGTATTATATGTGTGTTCATGATCGTAGCAAAAAAACTTAAAAAATAATAAACACGTTGACAGGTTAATTTAAGTAGAATTATGTGAGAGTGTTTCAAAAGCGTGTGCAAGTGAATCATGAATTATGCTTTTTCGGAGTTCAGATATGTCGATCTGATTAGGTTTGAAGAGTTTATCGTTAGTTTAGAACTTAACTATAAAAAAATGTGTTACCTTATCTTGTACAAATGAGTCGAGAATTAGAATCGTTCCTTTGATGAGCTCGAGATAAGACGAAACCAATTAACATAAAGGTATAAAATTGTAACGTAACAATACACGAGTCTCATGAAGGTTCTAAATGAGACCGAGCACGAGTCGGTGCGTGAATGAATAGGCCCGTGACAATTTAGCTAGGTGTCCGTCATTGCTCCTGATTCGAGAGCTAGACGTGCCGAGTTGTAGGCAACAAATGACGGACGACAACGCCAACGTTCGAGATGCTAGCCTGCTAGGCAACAATGGGCATTCAAACCTACTGAGGCTAATAGGAAGACGTGCCACAATATGAATGAGACGTCCTTAACTTAAGGATAATTGGTAGAGGTGGAATTCGTGTTCATTAGGTCGTTTTCGTGAGTATCAATATATAGATCGGATTAATATTCCTCAGATTTGAATTGCATTGATAGTGTTGATATTTATTAATTTAAATCTGGCATGTTTATGTTGATATTAAAAGCGTTCGATAGGAATATGGGCTGATTTAATTTAATTATTGGAAATAATAAAAAATTATAATTCATTATCATATTTAACATATTGTTTAATTAATTTCATTCATTAAAATAATATGATTATAATTAATAATCACATATTTAATAAATAACATATTAGAAATAAATTAATTAATTAATACCAATAATTAAAATGGCGGTCAGATAAATTATATTAGATGAGTCAGTATAAATATAAAACATTTGTTAAATATATTAGGCAGGTTAATATGATTATCTTTCGATTGGTCATAAAAATCATGTTAGGTTCGTATCGTATTAATGTATCGTGTCAAATTTTATCATTCCAATATGAGAGGCAGAAAAATCTGTTAACCAGATAACCAGAAAGAAAATATTTTGAAAGGTTGCTTGCTTATAGAGTTGTAAAGATAATGCTGCTGCTATTGTGTGAACTCCAGCTGAGGACAACACGACAAAGCCACACATCTTGTTTGACTTTTGGATCAACGCATCATTATCAAAACATTTTTCTTACAAATCAACCCATTTCTTCATTTATATTATTAATTAAACATATATAATAATAATATATACGCTCCATCGTTACATCATTGATAATCTACAAAAATAAGTTAATTTCATGTCCAAGCAATCTAAAATTAGTCATTGAAATAAGGTTTCGAGATTAAGAAATCAACCATATCCTTAAATAATAATATAGATAAATAATAGAATTTTCAATTGGAATGATATCAAGACCAACAATCTATTCTTTTTAATCTTGTCATGGACAACGCAATTCCATTTCTCGAAACAATAGATATGGTACGTCATAATCAATGTCTACTCTAACCAAGAAATATTCGTAATTATTAGAGTCGGTTACACGAATTTTTAACCCATTATTGACCTTTTGGGGTTTGGTTCCATTCATATTTGGGACTCTCCATAAATTAATAAACACTTTATTCTTGTACCATAATTTTTCATAATAGTGGATTTTCTTTTTCTCTTCCCTCCTATTGTTTTTCTCTTTAAATATGTGTGTTTGTCTTGATGTTTGATTAGGTTTAAAAAATAAGCGCATAGATCCACTCATTAAGCTTAAGAAATAAGTTTAAAATAAAAGATTTATAGAAAATTTCAAAAAGAAACACCAGAACTCTGACATAGGCACACAAAAAGCAAAGAACCAAATTCTCATTGCGCCACAAGGGTAAATGCTGCGGATGAGCTACGCCATTAAGTATGCGGCAAATCAATTAAATTTCTTTAATAAGGGGAGTAAGATTGATACCGATAATGCTTGCACTTTTTGCACAATTATCTCTTGTGTCGGCAATGATAAGGACGGAGAAAATCCACGTCGATAAGAGGAATCTATCGTCGTGAGAAAAGCGTCTCTTATAAATGCGGGTCGGCGTCGATTGGCGTTCAGCATCTAGCCGATTGATGTTCTTTCCGCGCCCAGAAGGCCGAGCGCGTGTCGGACGCGAGCGGACGGCTGCGCCGTCGATCCTCTTTGTTTACCGTTTTGCGAAGCCTTGACGTCAGGCTTGTGAGCGCGTTGATTGGTCTGGCATTTCTGTGAGTTAGATTGAAAAATGTCATGCGTCTCTGATCTATTCTCTTTTAAGAACAATGTTTTCAAACTCTTTTTTAAAACTAAATTAAAATAATAATTAATTAAAAAATAAGCAATAAATATTTTAATTCAACAATGGCATGTGAGGAAGGGTTTCAACTTTCAAACAGCCCTATTGACAAGGGAATGTTGTTGTCCATGGTGGGGTTATGACCTTAGCTGTGATGGTCTGTTCATAAGGTGACCACAAAGATGGTGACCCTTAACCTTCCATACAAAACAAATAAATGGATCTTAGCTGTGAATTTTAGTTTTCTCACCACCTATAACATTTTTTGTACTTCAATTTTAATTGGGTTTCAACCCTACCCTAATTTTTTTTTTTTCATACCATGGTAGAACCTTTATATCACATCCATAGCTTAAAATTATAATTTCATGATATGATAAAAGTGTGGGCAAAATTATTCTGTTTCCACTTTTGTGTAGACTAATGTAGGGTTGTTGAAAATTAATAATTTAGATCTATTTTTTTAGCTTTTAAAAGGTGAGTCTTGTTTTTGAGATAAATCAGAAAAAAAAATTCAAATAAATTTGAAACAACTTCTTAAATAAGACTTAAATATAATTTAGATTTTTTTTAGCTTTTAAATGGGGAGTCTTGTTTTGAAGATGGGTCACAAAAAAAATTCAATTAAATTTGACACAACTCTTAAATAAGAGTTAAATTGATTTTATTTCAAAATATAATAGATTTTTAATATTTTATTTGAATAATGTTTTACTTTTCCCTTTTATGTCGATATTAAATAATTTTAAAATATTGAAATAAAAAAATAATTTTTAATATTTTTCTTGTTTTTATAATATTATATCTATTTTTCCATATGTCTAATTAAGTTGATAAACCATTTAAAGTTTAAAAAGTTAAAGACATCGAGATTCAAATCCAAATTGGACAGTTTACTAACAAAGTGCTTAATTATCAAAAAAATAAAAAAAAATAAAAAAAGATTAGTTAGATGGATTTAGAAATTTTTCATGTTTAGAAAATAAATTCAATTACATATAAATATATAGCATGTTATATAACAAAATATAATAGAGAAAAGGTGAAAATGTGTAGTAAAAAGACTAAAGAAAATATTGAAATGGGGGATTTTGTTCAATTTTGAATGGAGATTTGTCTTACTTCAGTCCATGTGAACCCAAGAAAATAAATAAATAATAAAAACAAAAGAAAGATCAACAGTCAAAAGCTATCTTCATGCCCAAAATAAAACATTAAAATTAGGGGAAAAAAAAGGTGTTCATGCATGTTGGGCTCTCCACTTTAAGAAAGTGACTTTTATTGATGTTTAATATAATCAAGCAATGTAATCAAAATATATATATATATATAATCAAGGAATAATTAATTAATTGGACAACTATTTGATGAATGATTAATTAAAATAAGAGTATATATGGCCTCTTGAAATATACATTTAACTAAATTTTATAGTTTTTGTCACATACGTGCCCACTTGGTTACTAACCCATTAAGTCCACCTACCCAATAAAAAATAAAAATAAAAAATATTTTTTTGGAAAAAAAAAATGTTATTTCTAAAGATCTCTCTCAATTGGTCAATTCTCCATTTGAATAAAAAGATTTTGAAATTAGGGTCATTCTCATTTTGCATGATAGGGCATGCAAATAAATAAATTAATTTATTGCCTTATCATAATGCATTTGAAAAAGGAGTACTTAATGTGATTGGGCCACCCTAATCTTTCATAATTATTATAGAAATGAAATAAATTATGATCAATTATTTCTTACTTAACAACTTTGATTTAATAAGTTTTAAAGTGGCGATTAAAAGCAGTGTTCAAGCTTTAAAATTTATTATAATAATTTATTAAACATGGTGCATGTTTGAGGACAATATTAGGGAACATCTATGAACATCATAAAATACTAAGTTAATTGAATCATCATTTTTTTAACAAACATCATGACTACTTTTCAATTTGTAAAAGCTTATCATTTATTATCATAAAACTTTTAAGTTATGTTTGATTTCTTGGATTCTCGATTAAAGAAAAAAAAAAGGGAAAAAAAATAATCATTAGTATATATTTTTTTTTAACTAATCGCATCCCTACCAAGGAAAAAAAGAAGGGTGGGTGAGAGGGAAAAGATCATTGTAGATATTTTTATTTAATTTTATAATTTTTTAAATTATTAAAAAATAATCTCTTATTAATTTTCATCTCAACTCTTTATTAGTTGAATCATAACTCCAACCTATTTTCTGGTCACAATCACACAATATATGTGAAACTAATTCTAAATATAAAAATATATATTTGCCTAAATCATCCATGTTGTTTATGAAGCCTCCTTTACATATTTCAGATATGTCTAGTAAAATTGATTTTGATATCATCTATCGGGGTATTATTATTATTATTATTATTATTATTTACTTCTATTAACTTTGTACCAGTACTTTGTTTTTGAATTCAAATTAAGAGTCTTTTCTAAATTCATCTCATCATTTTACCATTTTAATTTGACCTTAAAAGTAGTTAGATATATAGAAAGAGAGAGTTCATCTTAGAAATGGTAATTGAAACTATGGGTGTAATCGAGTCTTAGTCGTGTTAATATAGAGTCAAGGTCAAACTCGATCAAGCTTTTTTTTATATGTTCAAAACTCATACTCAAAAAATTGTCGAACTACTTGAATTCGACTTGATAAAGCTCGATTCAATTAAAAATTAATGAATAATTATACTTGAAATCAACTCAATTAATAAAATAATAAAAGTTGATCAAATTCACAAATAGCTCAAGAAAGGTATCATGATACCCAAACTCAATTCAACAAAACAAGTTATTCGAACTTGAGTTTAACTTAATTAACTTTAAATCGAAATAAAGTATTTTATTAGTCAAGCTCGAGTAGCTTCATTGGTTTGCATCCTTAAATGAAAATTGATATGAACAAGGACTTATTTGGGAACCCATAAAGATAAACTCCATAAATGAGAATCATATTAATGTTAATCCCTACAAAAGTGAATAGAGGGAGAGAGAGAGAGGGGCGAAACTAAACTTCTCTCCTAGTCGATGGTAGGACCTTAAAAAAATCTGAAGGGAATAAAAAGGAGGTAAATCAATGAAAAAGACTTTAAAAATGATCACCATAGTGTGATTGATTGGGAGGGGGGTATAATTATTGGTGGGTGAGTAAGTGAATGGATATATGAACATATGAATATCAAAATACGAATATGAATATGAATATGAATATGATGATGACACAGCAATAGCAACAGCAACAGCAACAGCAGCAGCAGCAGCAGGAGGCAGTACTGGGTGGGGGGCGGGGGGGAGGAAGGTGCAGAGAAACAAAGCAACAAAACTTCACATGATTGCAGTTCCAAAGTTATAGGCATGCAAAGGTCCCATCATGATTACATTTATCCTTTTCTTTTTTTTATTTTTGACACTTTTTCTTCCTTTTTATTTTTTTGTTTTGTTTTGTGATTTATTTAAATAATTGTTTGAAAACCCAAAATTTTGAAATTTGACTGTTTCTTAATAAAAATACTTTTTTTTATTTTTATTTTTATAACTAATCACTAGTTACATGTCGATGTCATGACACGAAATACTCTGAACCAACTTAGTTATAAGTCGTTAACTATTTTCATGATAAAATAATATCTTTTAAAAGATAACGTAGAATACATGAAATAGAAAATTATATTTTTATTTAAAATAGATTATTTTTCAAGAAAAAATATGATAAATGTTAGATATATTAGTCTTTTTTATCATAAAGGAAGGAGACTACCCCAATTTAAAGGAATTCTTCTTGGCCAATAGATGCCAGTCTCATCTTGCTTAAGGAACTCAGACAGTTCCGCAAGGGGAGAATGCCATCGTTCATTGAGAAAAGAATAAAGGCAATAAAAATGAGTTTTTTTTTTTTTTAAATCTATTTGAGGAATTAGAAAGGAAGATTAATGATTGATTTAAGTATATTTTTTTTAAATAATTTATTTTTAATATATAATAAAAATACGGAATGATTTTAAACTCCCAATCATTTCCTTAGTATATGTTTTAAAAAATAATTTTATTAATTTAAATTAATAATATATCGACAAAAAAACATATACAAATTGGTTAAAAACCATAAATAATAAACAATTTATGTTAATAGCATAATAACACAGTTTAAAACCTATAAATTTAATAACACTATAATAACTAGAATACCTATAAGTCAAATTCTACAATATATAAATAAAATGACACAATAAAATAACAAAATTCAAACGTCTTAATAAAAAGCAACCCATCTTTGGCAAGCAATAATCGCATAAAACAAAATAAAACCTAGATATATGTGAAAATAATCATTTTGTTAATAAATAAATTGATAAAAATAGATATAAATAAGTGATTTTAAGCAATGAATTAATAACAAAAAATCACCGTTCTTAATTAAGAAAAATAAATGGCTAGAAGTGAAAATTGAAAGAACTGCCTTTTCCTTAGTCTATGTAATACATTGTTAATATTTTTATATCGTATAAAAAGAAAGCTTTTGACACCATAGGAGTTAATGATTGATTTTTAAAACTATAAGAGTCCATTAAATTTAAAGTAAATAACGTATCTACAAAATCAAGATCAGATGGCTATACATAATATCAAAGTTGATCTTAAACTTTGATATAAGAGTTTGTTATTTTAGTTCATAAGGAGTGCGTTTGGCGCGCGGTAAGGTGGCGGTCGTATCGATGGATCGTGTTAAATCGTGTCGATGTATGAATCGTGTCGATATTCGTCGATCGGCCGCGATATGAATAATAAGTAATCGGCGTTCATTGCTTAAAAGCGCATTTCGTTATTATTAGTGTTAAGTAGGTTGATATGACCCATTTAATTTGATTATTTTAAATAATAAAAATTATAAATTTAACATGTTTATTAATTTTGTATTATTTAAATTAATGAAAAATTCTATTAATAATACATATTTACTTAATAAATAAACTTATTAAATAGGTTAATTAATTAATATAATAATTAAACGGATCGATTCGAGTCGAGTCGTGTGACAGTCAGCCTTGAATGTATTCGTTTGATAAACGTGTTAAGATTAAGATTGACAGCGAGATATAAGCTTCTGGCCAGATTATAGTAAGCTGAAATGCTTAAAATCGTATTGAGTTAAAATGCAGGTGACATCGTATCCAATTTTTAATGGCCACTGTTTTAGCATAACTTAGTTAACTTATCACCACGTGAATTATAAAAGTCATTTCCTTTGAAGTTTTTATTTTTCTTTCTTCTAATTAATAAAACATCAAATATTAAACCATAGTTCTTATTTAAATAATTTTAAATTTTATTTTATAGAAATATTTAGATTTAGTAAACAAATGAAAAGTATTCAAACATGAAATAGAAGAAAAAATTTTAGGGCAAGTTCGGAAAATGTTTGCTAATTTAAAAAATATGACGGAAAAGTTTTTTTTTTTTTTAAATTAAGTAGTTTGGTTCATAATTTTTAAAACTATTCGTAATAACAGTTTTCAAAAATACAAATAACACTAAGATGGTGTTATCTAAAAAAATGTTCTTATTCTTTAAATTAATTTTTTTTTATATTATATGTGTCTTTCGGAACAAAAATATAAAGAAAACCAAATATATTTTTTATACTATCCTTGTTATTCTTGTTTCCAACAAAAAAAACAGTTTTTAAAAACTGTACAATAACCCTAAAATTCGTTTTGAAAATGGGTAGTTTTTGGAATCAATTTGAGGTTTTTGTTTTTTTCCAGAGGTTGGGACAATATACCAAGTCAGCACCTGTTTTGAAAATTGAAATCTCCTCGTAAAATATTACCCAGAAAAATAAATAAATGAAAATAAAATGATTGGAGTTTTGAAATACCCAAAATACCCCCGTGCGATCTAACCATGTGTAAAAAGGTACCCAGAGATCCACGTGAACAGAAGAATTTTTGTATTATTGTCGGGTCCCTTTCGAGAAGGATTTTGAGCAGTGCCACCCGTGACTGATGGGGGGTATTCTAGTCATTTCTCGGATCACGGCGGCCCTTACGGCTATGGCAATTTGGTGGTTTAGGGACACTGACAGGTGCAATAGTGGAATAAAAATGCTTTATGAAAATATCATCAGAAACAAACAAAGTATCTATCTAGAAAGCCCTCGTACGCCTGCAATCGCTGAAAACCAATGGATTGTGATCACACCAACGTAATCGAAATTCCCAAAATGCCCATGGGCTTGAGTTCAATATTTTGAAATATATGAGACCTTAAATAATATTTAATTAGCCGAATATTAATGATTTGATTAATTTGAAATCAATTAAATAATATGGCTACGATGTAAAGAGCTTGTTTGATTTACTTTTTTTTTTTTACAAAAAGTCTAGAAATGTATAGATGAAGAAATCCACGTAATGCATACGTTATTAATAATTTTGTTGTGTGTCAAATAGTTAATTTTTTTTAATTATTATATAAATTTTCCATTTATTAGTCATATAATTCCTACTATAAAGAAATACGAAATTGAAATACCGACCATTAAGCATATTAGAAATTATTTTTATTGATATAATAAAGTTAATTGTCAAATGAGTTTTTTCCATCTATTTCTTATAAAAATTTATTTCAAAAGAAATATAGTAGGATATTTTTTAATAATTTATAATTTTGGTTATTATTTTCACTCACTTCTCTTTTATAATAAAATTTTAATTTAACTCAAATCTTGGAAAAGAGTTAATAGTTAATGCATTTCACTTATTGAATAGCTTTTCCATGGTTGCTTTGCAACCCCTGATGCCAAAGATTTCCTAAATAAAATTTATCAAAACATAAAATTACAACCGTAAATAATATATTTTTTCCGCGAAAATATTCTTTCTTTCTCAACAAAAATTAATATCTATACATATAGAAGCATTTTTCTTAACTTTAAGATTTAATTTAAGTCTAATTAGGATGAATGGGAGGGTCCTGTTACTCACTTGTTTTTCTTTCAGGTTCATTTCACTTATGTTTCTAAAAATGAAAGGGAATAATGTCGAAACGACATATGATAAAATTATAGTATACTGCCAATTTATGTAAGAACAAAGGTCATTATGGAGAATACGCTGACGAGTGTAACAGGTTTTAATAGAATGGCCATTTGTTGCACCTGGCGAAGATAGAAGAAACGTGTGTTATGGTAATGTGACGTTATTACTAAGCTTTGAAACATAGGTAAGAGTGGTAGTAAAGAGAAAAAACAGATAACGATCCCTATGAGATCAGCGGTACGGAGTAAGCGAAATATGAGTGCGGATAGAGGAAAGGTTCGGTCACGAAAATGAGTAAATTTGCTCCAGTAGCTTTATGAATAGGCACACATGGACTGTTTGTGAAAGGATGTGATGGAGAATATGACTTGATTAATTCAAGCTCGTAAAAATTTATTAAAGCTGGAAATAATCGTCTTTATCCACGGTAAACATAAATCAATTTGGTGTCATTCATCATAATTCTCAAATTCCAAAAGAAAAAAAAAAGAAAAAAAAAAAAAGGAAAGTGTGGGGCACTTCACATGCACAAACCATAAGATGATGAAACTTCATAAAACAAAAGCAAAGTACACTTCACAAAAACAACCCTAATCATGATGTTGAAATGGGCACAAACGTCCTACACTTGTCCACCCTTCCACTAACATCCAAGGGTTAATTACTTAATGCCAAAACCAAAATTTTTCTACTCCACCACCCTCCCATTCAAAAAAATTACTACCACCTATACAACATATAGAATTTTCCTTTTTTATTTATTTCATTTATTTATTCTTTTGGACATATGGCAAGGAAGAAAGAGAAGGGCAGTCCATTAATACCCACCAAATTTAAGGGCATATCTATATAGAGTTGTAGCCAACACTCAAAACACTATTACCCTACAAGAATTAACTTAAGATCTTATGTGAGTTTTATATATATATATATATATATATATATGTATATATATATATATATATATATATATATATGATATTGCAAAGAAAGCTGAAGAAGAAAGGAGAAGACTAATTGGCTCTTCTATTTTGTGTTCTTCTTGTGGCAGCAACAACTATCTATCATCTTCTCCACCAGAAATGATGGAGGGTTTCTTGGTTTTTGTCTCCCTCTGGTGAAAACAAAATCCCAGGTTTTGTGTTTGGGTGAAAAGAAAAGAAAAAAATTATTCTTATTTGAGAGAGAAAATACATATAGAAGGGAAAAGGAAAACGAAAAGGAAAATCCTTTTCCCATTAGAGAGAAAGAAACAATAGAGAGTTTGGAGAAGAAAGACAAAAGTTTTGAATAAAATTCTCCTTTTTATCTCTAGCTAGCTTTGTTTTGTTTTATCCTCTTGCCCTCCTTCCAATGTCAAACATAACAGCTGGCGATGAAGGTGGGAGCTTTTCTTCTGGAAATAATGGTGGAGAAGAAGTTCAGCAGCAATCTGTGAAGAAGAACAGCTTCCATGGATCAAGCTCATCAGTACCTTCATCTACAAGTAACAACAGCAATGGCTCCATCTCTCAGCAGCAGCCTCCACCAGCCAAGAAGAAGAGGAATCTACCAGGAAACCCAGGTGAATCAATCAATTTTTTTTCCAACTATGTGTTTTCAACTTTTCATGAACTTCAATGGGTTTTTTGGATTCTATATTTTGGTGGTTTCTTCTTAATTTTATTTTATTTTTTTTAATGGCTTATGTTAATGGGTTCTACAATATTTAGACCAAACTTAAATGAGCTTGGTTTAACTTTCCTTCAAAATTAGTGCTCAATTTTGCATGACTCGATCCACAATCTAATGTTTTGCTTTTAATTTCAACAATTTTCAGTTCATTTAGAAAATCATATGATGGGTTTGATTCATAATTCTTCATATTAAGTCATCAAATGACTTCAGGGATATTTTGGTGGTTTCTCTCCAATTTTCTTTTTTTTTTAAGGGTTTGGGTTAATGGGTTCTACGATATTTCTACCGAACTAAAATGGGTTTGAATTAATTTTCCTTCAAAATTAGTCCTCAATTTTGCATGAGGGGATCAATATGGATCCAATGTTTTACTTTTAATTTCAACAATTTTCATTCATTTAGAAAACCATACGATCTGTTTGATTGATTGAGTCTTCAAATTAAGTCATCAAATGACTTGACGGATATTGTTTTGGGATTGAATCTGTGAAACAAAGGAAAATGATGAGAAGGAAGATTTGATCCAATTTAGGGTACACCCACATGGAGAACAGTACTCTCGTGATTTTCTTTCTCTCTCTTTATTTTCCCAAGAAAAAGAAAACTTTGAGGTTAAATGGATTACAGAGAAAAAGGGGAATTATTGAAGTGTAAGTTGTTGAGAGAGTTCAATTATTGGTTAGCTTAGGGGATTACAATAATTGTAGTGAAGAAGTCCTGTTGTTGGCTTGCCTTGGCTGCCCTCTCTTCCTTTCCTTTTGTTTTTGTTTTTTAACCCTATCAGGCAAGGGAATCATATATTCCTATGCATGGTCATCTTCCTCTCTCTCTCTCTCTCTCTCTCTCTCTCTCTCTCACTCATTCACTCAACTTTTTCTTTCTCTCTCCACTTGATTTTCTTGGATGGATTTATATATATATATTCAAATTTCGGATGTGTTTGAGAATTCAATTCACTCAATGGGAAACACCCCCCACAAGGAAAAGGAAAAGGAAAAACTTTTCATTGGGATTGAGGAGTTCTCTTCACAAATCATTCGAGAAAAAAGCTTGGCATGATCCTCCCTAAAGTGGGTTTACTTTACATGCACTTTCTTCACCATTTTTATCTTTTACTTTTCCCCCCTCCCATGATTATGATCATAGATGGTAAAAAAACAATATATTACTAAATTAATCAAGACATAAATTTCTTTTCCCTTTTTAATATATGGATCAATGCAACTTTATACCACTTAAAAAATTACCATCCTTTAGTCAAATACCAATCTCGAAGTAAATCTTCGCATTTATAAATATCTAGAAGGCTTAGACTAAGTAAATCCTAAGTGATATATATGGACCCCCACTTGTACCCTATCCTATTCAAATATCTTAGAGCTTGTTAATTACTAGACTATCAAAAGAGAGTTATTACCACTAAACCCTCTTAAAATAGTTGTACCATTCCAAGATTTGTCACAAAGTTATGCAAATTACATCATCTTCTATTTAATTTTATGTTTTTTTATTAAACAACTTGGGTGTCCGGGGTTGCTTGCTTATACCTTGACTAATCCCATGAGGCCCTAAATTTTAACTGCAAGGGTTTGTTTTTTTTTTTAACAAATGCGGGTAATCTGAGTCAACTTGCTCGCATCTCAACCAACCCCATGGGCCTTGAAGTTTAACAAACGAATAAATTCTCTTATGAGTTATGACCCTAATGGGACTCGATCACCGTTATCTGTTTTTTAATAAAAGTCCATGTAAAAACTTGTGTGAAATGCAGATCCAAGTGCAGAAGTCATAGCACTATCACCAACAACCCTAATGGCAACAAACAGATTTGTGTGTGAGATATGCAACAAAGGGTTCCAAAGAGACCAAAACCTGCAATTACACAGGCGAGGGCATAATCTGCCATGGAAGCTGAGGCAAAGATCAAGCACAGAGGTTATTAGGAAGAGGGTGTATGTATGTCCAGAGCCTTCTTGTGTTCACCATAACCCAGCTAGAGCATTGGGAGATCTGACAGGGATAAAGAAGCATTTCTGCAGAAAACATGGGGAGAAGAAATGGAAGTGTGATAAGTGTTCAAAGAAGTATGCTGTGCAGTCTGACTGGAAAGCTCACTCCAAGACCTGTGGCACTAGGGAGTATAAGTGTGACTGTGGCACTGTCTTCTCCAGGTTGGTATGCTGATTGAGAACTGTTTTTTTTTTTTTTTTGGAAAAATAAAGGGTATGTTTGGTTTTTATTCTTGAAAGCACAGTGAACACCATTTTTGTGTTCTTTCAGAATTTAGTATTTTTTGTGTTTTTAGGAAAAAAAATTAATTAGGAACCAAACGCATGCTTCATGTTTTTCATGTTTTTCATGTTCTCTAGCTTTGTTTTTGAGGACATAAGTAGTTTTCAAAACTAGGAACTAAACAAGCCCAAATTTTTGTTTGGCGGCCTGGAAATCAGAACTGTTTGGTATTTTTTTCAGGTAGAAAGTTATTTGACAATGACATTGAAGACGATTAGCTTTAACTGATAACTGTTTTCACAAAAAGTTTCTAAGAATATTGTTGAAAAGATATTTTATAAAACAAAAGTTTATTTGAAACCCCCAATAATATTAAAATAGTTATTTAAAAATAAGTGAAAACAATTAAAAATATCTTGTAAGAAAGATAATTAACTTGTTTTTTGTTTTGAAAAACAGGAAACTGCTTTTAAAAAAAAACAATTTTCAAACAGGGCTAATTAGGTCCTCTTTGATTCTTGTTGTTCTGAAAAACACTAAAAGCTTATTTGGTTTCTTTTTTTTGTCTTTTGACAAATAGTGAGAACACATAATTCAGATAACACCAAAACGATGTTCTTTGTGCTTGTGTTTTCACAAATAGTTTTCTAAGAACAGTTTTAAAAATTAGGAACTAGACCAATCTTAATTCTTTGTTTTCTCTATCAATGAATGGAAGTCTTCAAAAAAAAAAAAAAAAACTAATTAATGACCCAAGGCTCAAAGTGCTCAAAGTGAAAGTGCTTCTCTTTTTATTGTCATTCTTTTTGTCATGTATCACGTTATAAAAAAAGACACTCTATAAAGTACTTTTTGCCATTATTTTATCTAAGCATATGCTGGCATTCCAATTTCCATAAGTGCTTTTGTTTCAAAAATTTGAAAGCCCTTTTTATTTGGCTGTTGTTGCAGAAGAGATAGCTTCATCACCCACAGGGCTTTCTGTGATGCCCTAGCTGAAGAAAACGGCAAACTGAATCAAGGTCTAGTAAACACCATGAGAAGCAGCTTACAGATACAAGGCCAAGTCTCTGATATCTTATCCTCTATCCCTCTAAACCCTAATTCAACAATGGGGTTATCTGATTTTCCAGATATCAAAAACCCTCTTAAAACCCTACCCCACCCACCTCAAAAACCAATGACAATGGCAGCTACTGCTGCCATGCTCTCAACCACCTCCGGCAGCCTCTTCGTCGGGTGCCCGATAAACGCCTCTTCTTCGTCCTCCTCGTCCTGCCTTCAGCTCAATACTAATTCATCATCACCCAGCTTTGAAAACGGCCAGCAACTGCCGGCGGCGGCATCGCTGATGTCAGCAACGGCACTGCTGCAGAAAGCAGCACAAATGGGAGCTACTGCAAGTGCTAAAATGACAAGCATGGCTGAAACTGAAACTGCAACCCCATTTGGAGGGATGCTTCTACAGATGAACGGTAGTAGCTCAAATGATCATCACCATTTCCAAGCTGATCAAACCCATTTTCTAAACCAGTTATTTAATCAGAACGAGGTGATGAACGAGATGGGGATGTTCTCGGGACTGTTTGATCAAAACCATGGACTGTTCAAGAACATGGAGCAGCATAATGAATACAGCAATAGTAACAATATTTTGGTCGGTAAAACTACAATTAATCCAGGGTTGAGTAGTAGTAGTACAACTACTACTCCAAGAAATGGAAAAACCGATACGATGACAGTCGATTTCTTGGGGATCGGAGGAGCCCGGCCGGGGAATTTCCATGGACAGCAGCAGCAGCTGCAGCATCAAGAAAGGTTTGAAGGGATGACTACAATCCACCCCAAAATGCAAGGCTTTAGTAGCTTTGAACAGCATCTCTCTCATGGGCAAGCAACAATGGAGAAGACCATGTGGGAGGCTTGAAGTTTGTTCTTCTTTTTTTCTTTTTCACTTCGTGATAGTTCTTTAGATATCATCTAATGACCTCTTGTTTTATCTTTCATTTTTTTTTTTTCAGTCATGTGAGGAACAAGAAGTGTCTTGCAGAAGAGCAAGACACGTTGAGAGTTCTAGTAATGAGGAAGCAATTAGACCCTTTGATTCTCAATCTCATTATGGGTTTACTGAAAATAATGATATTTTTAAATAATTCATATATTATTAACATTTTAATTGAATGAGAATATGTTTTAGATGTGACATTTCAGAAACAATCCAGGGCTACTGTATTTCCAAAATATAGATAAATCATCTCTATTTTAGGATTTATAATTTAGGAAACAAATAACATTTCTGTTGTTGAGTTGGGCATAAAAGCCAAGGGATACCATGAAATTGATTACTCTCCCTCTGCTTGAAAATAACTGACGTTTTAGATAATTTGTTTTGTTTTTATTTATTTATCGTTTTAAAAAATCAAAAAATAATTTATAACTTTTTTTCAATTTTACCCTTATTCTACTAAATGAGAAAAAAATGATAATTTTTGGGAAAAGATAAAGAGTTAATTAAAAATAAAAAAGTATAATTTGGTCTTTTTTTTTGTGGAGAGAGAATATGTTTTAATAATTTTCTTAATATATGTACAAAAACCTTAAACGAACAATTATTTTCAAACGGAGGGAGTATTATTATTTTGTTTGTTTTCTTGAACTCACCTTTTAGTCAAGGTAACATTTTTCTTGAACTCAACAAATTTATTATTGTTGAGTTGGGAATCTGAATTATATGATATACTTTTAAAATTTGGAATAATTCAAATCTTTTTGTAAATATTTTTTAAAATTTTTCTATAATCATAAAAATAATTATTTTAAGTTTTTATTAATACAAATGCTTACATATGTTTATTCATTAATTCAAATCTTTTTGTAAATATTTTTTATAATCATACAAATAATTATTTTAGGTTTTTATTAATACAAATGTTTATGTATGTTCATTTATTAATTCAATTTTTTGTAAATATTTTTAAAAAATTATAATCATAAAAATCATTATTTTATATTTTTATTAATACAAATATTTATATACGTTTATTCATTAATTCAAATCTTTTGGTAAATATTTAAAAATATTTATAATCAAAAAATAATTATTTTAGGTTCTATTAATATAAATATTTATATGTATAAATTAGATGTCTTTTTTGGTAATTTTAATGATAGAAAAACATTTTTATATCTATGCGACATGTTATAAAAAACATTACTAAAATAGCTTTTTTCGAATCCTATAAAAACGTTTTTGATAGAAGTGCTAATAGAAAAAACGTTTTGACTAGAAGCGTTGTTACATGAAACAGTGTCTAATTGGCCCTTAATGTCTTACAAAAGTATTATATCGGCCTCAAACCTTATTATCTAATTAAAAATTAAAAATATGTATTTTCACATAATTCGTATAAAAATAATCACAAAATAAGAATTATTTATAAATAATTTAAGTTTCAAGCATACATAGACAAAGATAACACTCCTAATGACCAAAGATATATATCATCAAGAGATGGTAATTGAATGATCAAAGACAAAACTTTTTAATTTTTATAAAGAAAACGCATGAAATCTTGATTATTTTAAATTACGGTTTGAAATTTGTAGATTAAAATGTTGGGTTTTTATTTTATGGTTGTTTATATGAGTGCATGAAAAATTTTAAAGTAATAATTTGTTTTTTTATTTTATTCAAAAACAGTGGGAACACCACTAAAAGACCTAATAATAACATAACATAGACTTCATTCGAGTTAATAGGAACTCTTTTTACCCAAGCGATACTTTCATCAGATGTAACCCACTCCGACCCAACCACGTAGAGAGTTGTCCGCTTTGGGTCTAAGGGGCTCTCACGACTTTAAAACACGTCTACTGCGTTGAGAGAGGAGCTCAGATTTATATACTAAGGTGGTTTCCTTATCCGATGCGGGATGACAAACACTTATGCATAATAACATCTCGCTACAAGGCTCTATAATTATGGGTAAATGAACAGACTTCACACTGTAGTCGGTAATCGACTCTATTGACATTTGTAATTGACACAACCCAATCACGCAGATATCGTCGTGCCAGCCTAAGGCTCATTGCTTTTTAAAATGCAACATAGTTGAGAGTGAGCCCACTATATAGCAATGCAGTTTCTCTCCTATCCGATGTGGGATGTGTTCCCATGGGATACAATGAGGACATTGTGTGTTCATGAGGGGGCTTGGTGACATCCCATACATCTGATACTTTCGTTAAACTTCATAACACTATATAGCATTTTACCCTTCTCAACCTAATAAACACGTTTTAGTCGTGAGTGCCCCTGTTTCAAAACTGATAATATTTACAATGACAAATGAGTCGTTATTAATCAGACAGCTCGTATCCTCCCACAAAATCTACTTGATTTGAATCGAAGCATAACATCATAATTTGACATCATAACAATATTGTATGTCGATATTGATGTTAAATAATCACTAATTCTATTATGCTCTCTATAATTTGTTTAGCACAACATCATGATCATGCATAATATGTTTTTATTTATAAGTAAATAATAATAATAATTATTATTATTATTATAATAGTGATGATGGATTGTTTTAAGATGCGGGTCCATTTATATTTTATTTTTGTTTGCACTATTAATATATAATATAATAAATTAAAGCTTTGGGTCCCCAACAAACTTATATTTAAGGATTATGTCAAGACAAAGGAAAAAGTTTATGATAAAAAATAAAAAATAAAATCTTATTTAAGAATAGAAAATCAGACGCATTTTTTGAAAGTGTTTCCCATTTTCATGATGGAGGTACAGTGGAGGTGAGTTACCAAAAATATAAATAAAACAATAAAATGGAAATGGGCCAGGGTTATATAATGGACTGAAAGCTGTGGGCTGGGCTGAAGCCCAACACTGGTTTAAACTGTTGGCCCAACCCCATCCCAAAAAGGAAAAATGACAACCACCAAAACCAGATAAGGCTTGTTGAATTCACCTTATCTTGTACAATATTACTTCATAATTCATAGGCAGCCAATTCATCATTCTTTCCATATTTTTCCTTAATTACCCCTGGAGTTTTAACAGAATGACAAATTAACCCATGAACAGGTGAGGTGGCATGATGTGATTGGAACTCTAAACTCTAAGCTCTAAAGCATAATAAACCTTAGAGTCCCAACCAACATGTGAAACTGAATTATGGCAATGCAAAGCCAATTTCATGCATCTAAGTTTGGCTCTCACAGAATATATATGACCCAGTCCTCCGATGACCGGAAGGACAGTTTGCAGCAGGTTACAATCCCCGCCGGCGGACCTCCGGCTGAAGAATTCAGGGCCCTTGCATCGATATTCCGTCGGCGGCTCCTAGCTGGTCTTGGTTCAGCTTCTCTAGTTGCTGTTGGGGCTAATTTTGCTGGAATCACTAGTTCCCTTCTAGGGTTTTCGCCGGAAACTGGCCGGAATCTTAAACTTGATGTGCTTTATCCGATCGGAGGATATAGCCGGTGCATTGACACCAATGAGGGATTTGGTTAGTAAGTCCACTTCCAACGATACTTTGTCTTGTCCTGCAAAGGATTATAAATTTTGAAGTTTTTTGTAGGGTGATTGATTAAATGATTTTTTGAAAAATAAAAAACATGAGAAAGGTTAGATTAACAAATTTAAGGGTATTTGATGTGTTTTAACCAAATATTTCTTTTTATTTGCTATGTAAACAGAGTTCATATACCCTTCTCAATGGGTTGGGGATCAGACCCTTTTGTACAGAGCCGTGGGCAAGGCGGAGCTGGAGAGATCACTGGACCCACCTCCCCTGAACGGAGCAAAACCAGGTGACCGGCGCCGCCGGAGTATAAATGAACCGGTTGTCGCATTCGGGCCACCCGGTTCGACCGGTGAGCTCAATGTGAGTGTCATTGTTTCGCCAGTTCCGCTTGATTTCTCGTGAGTACCCTATTCTCTTACATCAAGAATACGTTATCGTCTCTACTCTTATACTGTACTCATCTTTTACATTCCTGCGCAGAATTGAAGCATTTGGAGAGCCAAGGGAGGTAGGCGAAGCAGTGATTCGGACCATCACCGGATCCGGCCAACGCCCTGACGTGAAAGGAACTCTGATAGAATCGAAACTAAGAGAGGATGCTCTTAAGAATGTCAAGTACTATGAGCTTGAATTCAGAGTTGAGAGCCCCTCGTTTCGGAGACATAACATCGCCGTTTGCTGCACAAAGGGTGGAAAGTTATTCACTCTGAACGCACAGTCACCGGAATCAAAATGGCCGGAGGTGAAAGCAGACTTGTACATGCTTGCTGATTCTTTCAGCCTCACTTCCTGATAATGTCCATTTTTTTTTTCGAACAGAAGAGAATATATGCTAAAAGATTTTCATCAAATGAGACCCTGATGTGTTAAAATCAAACTGCTTGGAACATTTACATCTAAATATATTTGTACAATAGGGTCATGTTTGAAGTTCAATTTTTTGTACCTAAGGCTAAGTCAAGAAGAGAGAGTACTGTACAATAATTCAAGAACAAGTGACCTGCCTTCGTCTAATCATCTTCTCCAGATTCTCAGAAACCAATGCAGTCAAGTTCGGATCCTCAAAACCGAGCTCTGGGCCAAGTCTGCAGCAGAGACGTCAACAGGAGGCTAGTTTAGTAACGGTATTCAGAAAAATAAAGAATGAAGGATGATAACATAACAGTGATGACATTTATAACATGAACATCAGAAAAGTAACCAACCCAAGGGCATGGGATGGGAAAGGTTGGGAGAGCTTACTTCGGATCGAGAACCAACTTCTGTACTTCTTTAATAGCTGAACTGGCTGCATATAGTGATATCTTCCCCACCTACATTGAGATGAACAAGCCTCAAAAATACCCCAAAAAACCAGAAGTGAAAAAGAAAAAAAAAAAAAAAAAGGCTCTCAACAATTTCACATAGAAAAAAGAGAGAATATATGGGGACTAATTATACTCCAATGGAAGGTTTATTTTGTTTCACCTCCAACACTTGCCGCTTTGCATCATGCTCAGTTGGAAGACATCGGATTTCTTCAGCCAGTCTCACAGCCTCCCCCAGGCTCTCAGGCGACAAAAAGTCAAGGCCCAACTGAACTGTAGACTGGAAATATATAGCAAGGAAATACTCAGAATTGATTACATGAGAATAATCATTATACACACTAGAATTTATTTATATGATTCTAGATTATCTAATTATTCTTACTATCACATCTGTGGATTCTAGAAAATCCGTAAAAGTCGATATTTGCAGAATGTCTGTTGCACGCCTTTTAATTATCATTCAAGGAATATTTACCATTTAAAAGTAGGGTATTCTAATGATGTATGGTTCATATGGCAGTTAAGATTCAGGTGCTATCAAATGAAACATCAAACTATTCAACCATGAGTTCCAATATCATCCATAATGAACAGATATAAAATGCTAAGGATTCACAACAATGAAGGTCGTTAGAAACATGGAATGCACCTGAAGATTTCTCAATTGGAAAGGGCAACCAGCAGGGATGAATACAGCTTGCCCTAAATGCTGTTCAAATGACCAAGGCTCAACTCCTGAGAAAGAGCAAGAACATCAGTAATTATATCACCTCGGAAAAAAAAGAAGGAAAAACAATAGCATGCTGGAAAGATTAGACTATCTCATTCAGATGAATCATTGGGCCATGGAAATATCCCTGTGGTGAGGACTGGGACCAAGTGAACAGTATGCATGACCAGTTGTCCTTACCAAATTCTTCTTTCAATTGTGTTTTATGATCCCGGTTCAGAAAAATAGCTTCATCATAAAGAGGATGCAAATCCTGAGATACAGAAGTGGGATCCGTAATATCACTTAGAAAAAAAATCAATGATGCTAAATCAGAAGAAATATAGATGTATGAGAAAAAGCAAATAAAAACTTACAGAATCAGTTATTGCAGTGGTAGCTTTCCCAAATTCCTCGGAATGAACTTGCAAATACTCAATCAGCTTCGGAACATCCTGCCGACGAAAAACATCCCAGAGAGCTCCTGGATGAGTGATATCAGAGCTATCACCATTATCTATGTGCATGTGTTCACAGTTGACAGTTTTCTCTTCAACAGCAGAGGTAGTATCAATCCCCTGGTCCTCCATTTCCTCATCCTTATCATCACTTAACTTTTCCCCATGATCCCCCTGTTGATCATGTCCACCAAGTGATATATCAGAGGTTCTTCCCTCATCTAAACTTGCCCGCACATCTCCGGATGATTCTTTCGCTTCAGAATCTATAGAGGCCTCTCTTACCTTTTCAATCTTCTCACCCTTTAGTTTGACCTCAGATGTGTGCACCAGCAAGTAAACCTAACACCCCAGAAAATGTCATCATCCAAGGTATTCGATCACTTTTGTTAACTCAGCTAATTCCAGCAAGACATGTAAAGAAGAACAAAAGAAAAAAGAAAAAAAAAATGAAACAAAAGAAATGAAAAAACAATCAAACCAATTGTTCCTTGTCCAGAGGGTGTCAACCAAGTTCAAGTTTCAAGAAAAACCAACTTTCAACATAGTTTGTTCATTAATAATTGGGAATTATATCCTATATTTTGTCGATAGGGATTCAAGATTCTAACACCTTTCCAAAACTTATGCAATATCACAGCATCTAAAGTTACCTGATTCTGAACTTCATGGCAAGAGTATAATAACTTGGAGGCTAATTACATCATCAAACATTAAATTCCAAACTAGAGTTAAATACAAGTCAGAACTTATGCTATATCACAGCGTCTAAAGTTACCTGATTCTGAACTTCAGGGCAAGAATATAATAACTTGGAGGCTAATTACATCATGAAACATTAAATTCCAAACTAAAGTCAAATACAAGTCAAAAAAGCTATTGACGGATACATCAACCAGACATATTGGATAAATGGATTAACTACAGAGAAATGGTTCCAAAAGACAGCAGGATCACATTAAGAAGAAAGGAAAGCAATTCACTTACCATGTCACGCATTTCTAAATGGAGGTTGGTCACTGAATCACCGCTACCAAGTTCCTCATAGGTCCCATAAGAAATAAAAATTTTGGGCCCTACATCATTCAGCAATGTGTAATGAGGCAATTTTGCTGCAACATTCAAAAGACCCCACTTTGAATGGATGTACTCAAGTAATGGCATTTTACTGATAAATTCAGGTCTCTGGCACAACAATAACTCTTCAGAAGCACTGGGGGATGGCCAATCCTTCAGCTTCAACATTTCTGGCCACCCATCTTCGCGAAGTCGCCCCTCTGAGTATCCTTTGATGAACTGACCAAGTTCGATATCTACCTGCCATTTTGTTCAGCGAGATTTGAAAACTTTCAGGGCGAAGAACAGGCAATAACAAGAAATCAATTATTGAATGCCCAAAGACACCATATACAGTCAACCGTGGGCCGCAGAAGTACCATCAGATCAGCTAGATAAAGTTACAGGCCTAATAGCTACTAAAATTTATTTATTCCTTACAAGAGTTCAAGTTTGTGAAATCCTACCTCAGACCAGTCTAGGCAATCTATGGCCTTGACTATTCTGTTATCATCTTTTGTCTTCTCATCTGATGTCTCTCTAATCCCTCTCCATATAACCGATGGATCCCAGCTTGAAAGAGACGAGCTATCACACACCTGCTTAACAATAACAGATTCTCCTCTGATCCAATGCTTCCGAAAATTTCCAATTCCTTCAGTTTTGAGATCTTGAGATGATGGACAGTATAAGAAATTATCATCACTTTCATCTCTATGTGCAGATTGGCAGAACTTGTTGCTTGACCCTGTTCTTTGTGGACTATTAGTATCATAAACCTTACAGCCAGTAACCATCTCCTCCACATTTTTTACCAGCTTTGCAACCCAATTCATCTTGAAAATGCGGAAAAGAGTTAATGATGAGAAACCACAGCCACCATAATCCTTTGGAGGGCATGGAATACTGCCATCAGCATTGGCTTTCCAAGCAGGAAACTTATCTTCCAAATTTAATTTCAATTTGGTTGGTTTCCCTTGTTCTAGTGAAGTTTCTTTTTCTGATGCTTCTCCTTTTGCACTAAGTGTAGATGCTTCTCGAAGATCTTGACAGCAATTAAGGCATAGGTCATACGAGCAACTCATACAGTGCCTGTGGTAATCAATAATAGGTACCCTACAGAAATTGCTGCAGAACCAATCCTCAGAACATGTAGTATGCTTGCATGTGACATTTTTTACTTGAATAAATCGGAATGGCGTAAAAAAGGGTCAGAAATCATCCTAATGAACCCATCAGGAACATTCACTTTCTCCAGAATACTAAAAACTATATTTGTGCTAATATATTAACTGCAAACAACAAAACCGGCCATCTAATAAGGTCCAATGATGCTATTATGTCTTGGATATATTAAAATAATTTGACAATTTAATATTATAACTGCCCATGACGAACAGAAAAAAAATTACTGTAAATAGTTCATAATGTTTCTTGAAGTTACCAGCACATCTGTTCATCATTATTCAACCTTTGCCTCTCAAGATCCATGCCGGCTCCTGAAGAAAACACACAAAGCAGTAAGATCATGGATGATTGCCATATGTAGTATGCAACTACAGCATCAAACTCGAGATGCAATTAGAACATTAAATGTGTCTTTACCATGAAGCCTTTTTTCCAGTTCTACTTCAGCACATTGTTCATGGTGAATCTGCTTAACTATGGGAAGCACTGAAGATAGTAAAGAGTGAAGGTATTGCAGCTTGTCTTGGATGGGAATCTCCCGTATCCTTACCTACAAATCATAATGATAAAATAATTTTTGAACCAATCAGGTGACCAGTGAATTATATATAATGATTAGGTACATATTTTGTGTTTCAATAAGCTAATATTGAAATAAATACAAGGTCCTTTGATGCAGCACTGGAATACCTTAATCAAATTATCTCCACGTAAGCAAACCTTGCAATTACAAGTACCACGACATGCAGGACAGATCTTCTGGATCTCTTCCAATGGGACATCTGAGTACCTGAAAATAAAGCATTTAACATCACTAAGCTGACAATATGGAAGTATACATTTCTTTAACTGGAAAGTCAACCTCACCATGTAGAGATGCAGCTATCACAGTATCCTCTCTTATCGCATCTAAGACACCAGATAACTCTGTCTCTATCATTCCTCCGACACTGATGGCAAGTTTGCCCACCATTGCCATCATCAGAAGAATCTGTGCTTCCATCAGAGTAATCCTGAAAAGGTAACATGCTCATCTTAGTAAGGCAGGAAGTACAAGTGGAAAAAAATATAAAAAAAACAAATAAACAACAGCATAACCAAAGGTTCGCATATTGACTGATGGGCCAGACAGAAAAGCTTTCTGTATTAGAATCAAACACAACTGAAAATAATTCTCATCCAGGTACACTGTCCAGGTACAAGATGAGACATCCAATATTTCTAAACCAAAACAAATTTAATGTAAATCTTCTGCACCAGTTAAAGAAATGTTTTGGTCCTCTTATTTTGCTTGATTTAACCACTAAAGGTTTGTGAAGTATCAAATTCAGTAGTCTTCTTGGGGTGTACATGCCTTGCTGGAATCTTGAAAAAAAAAAAAAAAAAATCAGATATCTTCTGGGAAGCAATTGTCTCATGGAATCATCCAGCCAGGGAGACAGTAAACAGGTTAAACATAAGTTCTTTTCTTCTTCCCCTTTTCTCTTTTTTCTTTTATTTTTCTATTTGTTGGTATAGGGGAGACAAGGAAGTTAAGGCTACAAGGCTGCTATCATGGAAGATTCAGCAATAGTAAACATAATCAAGGGCTGCCAAACAACCACTTGTCCTAGGAAGCTTGGTTTAGCCATCAAAGATACATGTCATTTATCACAGTGATAAGCTTCTTTTCATAGGTTACAAATGAAGTATCCAACAATTCTAGGAAAAGTTGGAACAGCTCTCTATGATGGGAGTGACTTCATCAGAAGCACACATATAGAAGTAGAACTGACTCCTGCTAAGCATTTTTCTATAGGACCTCATTTTTCTGATTATTCCCTCTAATTTTTTAATCAAACATCTTGTTATTTATATGATAAGAATAGTAGCAATTTAAAAAAAAATCATTCATATAGATTGAAATGCCACTCACCACCATTGCACTCACATCCAAATTCCTCTGCAATTTGGCCCTGGAGGAATCCATGACAGAAAGTGGTGTTGTCCTATAAGACCTCCTGTTCTCTTCAAACTGTGTCTCTCTTTGCGAATCATCATTTGACCTTAAGGAATTGCGCACAGACACGCTCCTAACAGGAGGTGTTTCAGGCACATAGCGCACCTGTTTCTTAGTTACTTTCTCCTTGTGCTTATTTCCTGATACCGAAACTGGATAATCCAGAGTTTTTGTGTTGACAAGTGGCGTGTCAAAATCATCACTCTTACTCTCCAAGTAAACATCAGTTTCACCTACGGACTTCCTCTTGGCTTTCTTCAGGCTTGCTCTCAATGCAGAATTTGCTGCTCTTTTCTTTGCCTGGATGTAATGCTTTTCACATACTGTTTTATCTGGCATGGACATGGCACTGCATCTCCACTGTTTACCATCTGACCTCTTGCAACGCAAATCCTCTGGAATCCCACCTGTATCCTCACCATTCCCAGATGTTGACCGAGGATGATCCATTATAATAATCTTGAAGACGAAGTTCTATGACAATGACATATGCACAATTATACAAAGAACAACCTGCAGTGTGCCCCAAATGTACTTGTCATATGATATTATGAAGAATGACATAATATTATGGATGAGCTTCAAACATGAAAAAATAAATAAAAACATATCAATAATTAAATTTTCAAGGGCCAAGGAGCAACAAAAAGATATAGATCTGGTAAGGAAGGCATAATCAGCCTGATGTGATCAAATGAAGAAATATAAATATATTAGATTAAGCAACAAGATCGTCCGACCATTTTGCTCCCCAATGATCACTGGTCCGAGTCCCTTTAAGACCACTGGAGGTTTACCCGGCCATTAACTTCAGAGCCCCATGGGATTAGTCAAGGTACGCGCAAGCTAACCCCGAACACCCACGGTTACCAAAAAAAAAAAATCGTCCAACCACATGACAATAAAGCATCCAAGTAAAAAAAAGGAACAAAAGACAAGGTTATAAGAAGTATTGATGAAAGGTGCACCCTTTCTTTGAACCTTACAGTGTTTCAAATAAAGATTTGACCTGAGTGTCATTGGATGTAAAACTGATAAAAATGGAGTGGGATAGAGAAACGATTGACTAGTGAGAAAGGTATTCTAGGAAGTAACAAGGAACAAAGTACAAAGTTGTAGCCTCTTGGGAAGGGATGTACTGTTTTGCAATTAGAAATGGAAATGGATTTTCCATCTATAAAAAAAGAATGGAATTATTTTTCATAAGTGTATGAAATGTTCTTTTTTGAACAGTTGTCAGCTATTAGTGTTTACATTTTCTAAAACACAAAAAACAACATTTTAGCATTTCCTAAAAAGACCATTTAAAGAAATGTTCTAAAAATTAAGTTTGGAACCAAGCTAACAAGAATGATATTTATCTTAAAACCAGTTTATCTGAAGTCATCCCCTCCCAACTGCTTTGGTAAATTTGCTAGATCAATTGTAAAAAACATAATGCTTGTTCAATGTTGCCATAATGGGATCTGATTGAATTTTCTAAAGGAATGACGACATTTCTGTTAGTAGCAACGACAGATAATCCTTCATTGTGCTCCCATATATGTGCAACTAGTTTCTCCAGGATTCAAGCACTTAGACAGTTTCTGAATAGCCGCTTTTTTCCCTTGTTTGATTACACATCCATATAGACCCACAATGAGAAAAGCGCACAAAATGTGTCACATCTCACATCAAATAGGGGAGAAAGTTCCTAATTGTGGGAAATTAAGTAAATAAGATATTTCAGGAAATAATCAAGGTCAATAATCTGATTCTATAATCAGATATGGGAAATGGATAAATCAAATCAAGGAATTTAAAGATTGGTTGCCGGAAACTTCCTTTCGATTGTACAAAATATGCATATATAAAAGTGTGTTATATAGGATGTACGGATTAATTCAGAAATTAATAAAATGCAACGTTCTGTTTTCTTCACTAACTATAAGTATGTGTTGATGCGATCAATGAGCTGGCGTTTTAAAGCCGTGAGGGCCCCTTGGGCCTAAAGCAAACAATATCTATATGGTTGGGTTTGGGTCGGGTCAATATAAATGGTATCATATCCAATCCCCGACCCTAATGTGAGGGTCCGTTCTATTTGACCTTGTAAGGGGTGTTTGTCCATTGTATAATCTCATGCAAGTTTACAGAAGGGCGTTGTGTGCGCATTGAGTGTTTGCCATCTACGCCAGGATGAATAAAAGTTTATAACATATATAATGTGTGGCTCCTCTCGGCCTAATAGTGTGTTTTTTAAACCATGAAGTATGGTAGAAAGCATTAATCACGTGTTGACTAGTCGTTACCAAAATGCATCTACATAGATTACATTGACAAGTTCATGGCTTTCCTTCTTTCCTACAAGGAACTGAACCCGGAACTTTTAACTCTCTGATCCTATCCCCAACCCCTTGAAACAGTGGCAGGGCCCTAAAGGCAACGATTTGGTTCTCATGTTCCCTAGTTAGTAACACGCCATATTAATCTCTTTCTCATGCATCCCTCTACATAACACACACCCTCACAGCAATGACAACCATTTTACTGGCTCTAAAGATACCCTTTTGTAAGAGATTTATAAAATACATAAACTAAAAAGAATTTTCTTCCCTCAAGTTCTTTGAGATACTGCTTCTCTGGACGCTCTTAGATAAAACTGTTACGTGAAAAATGTCATCAATGTATTACAAAATAACACAAAATTTTCATCACAAAACAATGAGGCAAGACTATTCAACCCCTAAAAGCTAATGTGTGATTACTACCTATAATTGTTCCAATTGCTCCCACTTTTCCTATGATTACTGAAAAATACTAATAATTCACCATAATCTCTCAAAATCAAACCATCAAACACCATGCAAAAAACAATATCAATAAAATCAAATAATCTAGAACTTGGGAATAATTAGAAAGAATCAAAAAACACTAGACCTTCGCATTTAAAAAAATAATAAACTGAAAGAAAACGAAAGAGCAATTGGGTTTAAGTAACTTAATGCAGAGATAAATTCAGCAAAATAGGAAATAAATAATAAAACAATTGCCTCGCAGATTGCAGAATAATCAACATGAACAACAAAAAATAATCATTTTTAAAAAAATGATAATGATAACGGAAGGACTCGACGAAAGATGATTTTCTACAACGGTTACAGAGTCGGAGAACATACTGCGAGTGTGATCCGATCCAACGCGCCTGCAGTTGAATAAAAAGGCAACAATTACCAAACAATGAGAGAGATTCGTGGATAGATCAAAGAAGAAAGAGAGAGAACTCTGAAGCTAGGGTTTTGAATGAGTTTCAGAGTCGACAATGGAAGGACAGGGGAGGAGGGGCAGGTTCTTCTGCGGGAGATTCCTGTCCGGTTCTGTGCGGTGACTTTAGAAATTTAGCCACGTGGAGCACGGCAAGAACATGAGATTAAACTTGCTGTATCTGATTGGGGAGTGTAAGAAATTACGATCGATAAGATTGGCCGTTGGATCGGTATACTCTTTGGTCAGACTTATGGATAACTTTTATTTTTTATATAGTTATTTATAAATATGTAAAAACTATTAGTTAATTTTATAAAATATAAATAATTTAATCTATCACGTTGTGGAGTTTGATAATAGATTATTAGATTATACGGCAATGCATGGTAACTAGAATTTCGGCGGATATAAAAATAAAATAAAATAAAACTATAATTTCGGTTGATGACCTATAAAGCCTAAATAAAAATCAATTAGATTATGCTAAAATGAGAGAGAAAGTCCTACTCCTTTCATTAACCGAGACATTGAAATATATATAAACCCAACCTCCAACTAACTGAGAATATTACACAGATTTATTTGAGATTCAAACTGTTCTTAGTTGAGATAATTCTTGGTTCTGTGGAGATAATGTTTGGTACTTGGGATAATTATGTTTTGGTGGAGATAATTCTGGTGCTAAAGATAATGCTAATTCGATGGAGATGATTCTATTATCATGTCCCTGCAAGATTGGGGTACCACAACGAACACCAATCTTGTTTTGGTGTCGAAGAAATGGCTGGCAAGACAGAGGCTTGGTCAATGAATCAATAAGTTGATCTACAGTGTGAATATGAGAGACACGAAGCTGGTTCCTGGTAATTTGATCACGGACAAAGTGAAAGTTGATAGCAATGTGTTTCATTTGAGAATGAAAAACTGGATTTGCGCACAAATACGTAGCGCCCACATTGTCACAATAGATGGTAGGAACAGTATGAGGCGAGAGACGGAGCTCTGATAGTAAATTTTGTATCCAATTAATTTTAGCAAAGAGAGGAAGCGATCGATCAATACTCTACTTTTGAAGTAGAGTTTATGATCGCTCCTTGCTTTTGTAGCCCACTAATTGGTGTAGCACCTAAGAAGACAAGATAAGAAGAAGTAGATGTGTGGTCATTGACATCATCTACCACTCCAGACGCGAAAGCACATAGATCAGAGAGTACAAACTTACACGAGGATACCATGGGTGCACGTTCCTTTGAGTGATAACTTATTCACTGCAAAGGAGATGTCCAACCGTGTCAAGGAAAGATATTGCATGTCACCAATCACATGACGATATTTTCTAGAAAGTATCCGCCGCAGGACTCCGACCTCAAGTGCGAAGTGGTTCCGTATAGCTCATAGGATTGGATACATCTTTGGACTCAAGCATGTTGGTATGATGCAAGAGATCACAAAGGTATTTTTGTTAGGACAAAAAGAGGCCATCAGGTGTAGTAAAGGCTTCAACACCCAGGAAATAGTGAAGAGAACCAAGATCCTTAAGAGAGAATCGTTGAGTAAGAGAACCAATGAACTTGTCAATGAGAGATGATGAGTTTCCTATGAGAAGAATGTCATCTACATACACAAGGAGAGATAAGGTAAGTGGTCCATCAATGTAGATAAACAACGATGTGTCAGAATGGGAGTTAGTGAACCCATTCGCAAGTAAAAAACACCGTAATTCCTGAAACCATGCTCGAGGTGCTTGGAGAAGCCCATATAAGGCCTTGTGGAGGTTGCAAACATCGATTGGTCGCTGAGCATCAACAAATCCTTGAGGTTGCTAAATGTATACATCATTTGTAAGAGAGCCTTGAAGAAATGCATTATTGACATCAAGTTGGCAAATGTGCCAATTTTGATGAACAACAATGGTAAGGATGATGCGACAGTGGTCGCGAACAACCTGACCAAATGTATCACAAGTCACATCATGCTGGCACCTTATAAATAAGATTTGATTTGCAGCGGTAGAGATGTAATCTGCTAAGAGTTCCATTTAATCCAGAATCCACTTACAACCAATACTGCTTATAAGGATGAGGTGGACTAGGACTGCAATATTAAGGATTATACATTAACCTCACACATGGCACGATGCCACTAAGAGGATTTGTGAGCTTAGGTGAAAGAGGTAGTCTGGCTTTGGTCAGAGGAGAATGTGTGTGCCAATATTTTCTATTCGCTTAAAAATATTATTTCGGATCTAGAAGCACAGCGGGCCAGCACGAGGGCGAGGTGAGGAAGGAATGCTTAACTGATGAGTTGTTAGCAAGGAGCCTGGCACGGGTGCAGTAGAAGCTGAGTCGAAATGAGACAAGGTTGTACAAGGTGGCAAAGAATCAGAACTAGGGATTGGATAATAGGGTGGAGAATCAAGGATAGCCCAATTGAAAGAGACTGGGAACCGAAAATCCACTTTTTTAAAAACGTAAAATCAGAATTTTGTACAAAACACAAAATTTTTTAGATCTTGGATGACAAGACGATCTTCACCGTCTGATCGTCTCAAGGAATCTGGGCTTATCCTGATCTACCTTCACCCCAGACAATAATTTCACGCTGCAGACAACGAAAGAATTTGTTTATTAATTTAAGACTCATTGATGGCTCATATGTAATCCATGCCACAAACGGTTGTTAAGTCAAACAAAAGTTCAAGGACCACATGATACGTGGTCACCACTTGGGTACTTACGAAAAACCAAAGCTTATGGATACAAGAGGATAATGATCCAAGAGCTACCGATAGGAGACATGGTATGATGAGGTCTCCTACTTGACTTGTCGGAATCCAAAACAATCCAGCCGTGGAGATAAATGAGAACGAGAGCAGTAAGAAAGGCACATAGAGAAGCTCTCTTAGATTTTGGCAAGATCAACCCAGTTTCACCTGAAAAAGAGGCAAAGTTCGTCTAAGCGACAAGGGCTTCAAAGATAGAGACCGGGATCCAGTTTTTGACAATAAACTCTCGAGAGGTAGGGTTTTCCTACTTGGTTTAATTCGTTTCCAAGAATCACCAAATAGTTAAGGAAAGGGGTCGAACACCGTGTATTTCGCCTAAAAACGTGACCGAATGGACTGCCTTTCCAGACAGCCCGATTGGAGTTTTAGTGGGACTATTATCGATGTCCTATTAATCGGATCAAGTTAATCACCGGATTAATTTTTAGACTATTTTCGGGGCGCCCCGACTACTTATCTATCGTCCATGTGTGCTGCTTCAGAAAAGGTTAATAAAATGAATAAATATATTGGTTAGGAAAATCATGTTGTTACATGCTCAATTGATGTATTAGCATGGAATGCTTGATGATGTGAATTATATTGTAAAAATATATAATTGTTCATGAATCATGAATGTTGTATGTATGAAATGACAGGTCATATGCGCAGAACTTCCGTCTGCCTGTGTGTGCGTACGGGTTATGGTTATTCACTACTTCGCAAATGAGTAGATAAAAACGGACAACGCCCAAAGTTGAGAGACTTCCACCGTTGCGGTCATAAGAACTAATAATGTTAATGAAATCGTGTTTCGCATAAGATAGTCTCTAACCTCCCCGGGTGAAATAATCTCATATATGAATAGACATGATCACCGGTAGGAAAGACCGTAAAATGTTGAAAAGGCGTGTAGACGACGGTAATGAAACTGAAAATGATGCGACCCACAAATACATAACACACTAGATTGGTAAAAATAACAACATTAGAGGGTTGTCCAATGAGTTGTTGTTTGGTGAAACGCCGATGACTGGGCTTTCACACTAAAGATTAGCGCGCATGCTGCGAAGCCTGGGCCGTGACTGGGTAGTGCATGAGGAGTTTCATCTCATACGACATATATTCCATTTATGATTGTATTTCGTATGGAACGGGCATGATGTGTGTGTGTCATCAGATGTGCATTTAGGTGGGAAGTAACCCTCAGAGGAAAATTCATCTCCATCGCAGATTACATAATCAAGCCAGAGAGAAATATTTTCGTGCACTGGAGGTAATACTGGGGAACGCATCCAAGACCTTAGTGATGAAGAAAAAGCCATATTTGTCTTTGTTTTGTATTTTGTAAATTTCGGGTGGAAAACCCAGTTTTGTTATGTAAAAAAAAAAAAAAACAGATTTGTAAATAAACCCATTTCAATACATTTTGGCTAGTTTTCTAGGTTTCATGTTGCCTTTGTAATAAAAAGGCTATTGTGTGTTGAGATTAGGGTGTATTGAAAGGAAAGAAAAATGAGAAATTAGAGGTGTAGGAGGACAAGAGATGGCTACTATGACGCCCCCAACTCGGCACACGGTGTCAAGCGAGGGTTTCATTTTTTTTTTTTATAAACTTATAACCTTTAAGCTTGTTCATTTATATAAAGTTAAACATTTAACTCAGATCATATTCTCAGAAAGCAATGGGACACAAAATATATATAAGCTTCATATATGCTCGCTCAACATTTATTACATTATTTGGCAAAATAAACAAAATTACATATACAAAAGAGAGACCAAAAGGTCTTCTCAGGCACCTAGTGACGTGACCATCGCTGATGCATCATCTCCGTCCTCTAGTTTCCTCTTTCTCATATTCACTCATTTAAAACACCGTGCTGCCTTTACGCTTAGCGACAACATATGGACGACCCGTGAGCACTGATTGTCACACTTCTATACACATGCATATCCTTATGGCAAATATAACATTTACATATATTTATCCATTTCCTACATCTATTTTTCATAAATATATTTCATTCTTACCAGCATTTTACTCTTTTCTAAGTGTCATCTTTCACTTTACTCTCTGTTTTCAGAATCGTATATCATCGCATACAGCTGCTTACGCTTCTCATATCATATCATACGCTTTTACATACTTATCATTTTCTTTTTATTTTCTATGCTCGAAAAACCTTAAACCGATACTTTAAACTCGTAGACAGACTGGCAGTATTATCATTGTAACAGATAGTGATTCTATCCGTATTTATTCCAAACGTACCGCTTATAATGATCCAAACGAGATCCATGTCATCGACCCAAACGCGGCCTCGATATCTGTAAACTTTATGCTATAGCAACTATATCCCTATAGGCATGCCTATTTATCAAACTACCTGGTCTTAAGCAGGCAATCATTTTTATTATGTTTTCTTAACAATCTTTCAATTATTAGAAAAATATATCTCATATACATGAATATCTAATATCATGTATTTGCGAGATATTCATTTTCAAATAACTTCTTGCAAACATTTAACTGTACTTTCTTCTTTTTCATATAACACCATTATATATGTATTATCTTTAACTTTCATAACACATGTTATCATAATCATATTACTATGATACATTATTTAATATAACAATACATTTATATAACCGTTATACAATTTTAGTTTCTATAACCACCGCCTGAAAGTACGAGGCAATTCCTAAGTCCATTTCTGATCTCTACTTCTTCATGAAAGTTATTCTCCGATGTCTAGTTTGTACGTAAATTCGAAAGTCACCTCACTCTGACCAAAGATAACTTTTCGCCATACTTTAAAACAAATCGAATTACCCACCATTGGACCGCTTTTTGAGACGCATTTCATGAATCAATCGTTCCCTTATTTTAACAAACTTGTGCCCACTTGGGTCCAAATTTGGATATACTTATTTCAAGAAATTTGTTCTCCTAGAAGTCTAGTTTACTCAAAAATTTGAATCACTAATTTGATGAGTGAAACTCAACTTATGGCCTAAATAACACCAAACTCATTCGAAATCCAAAATTGTGTATCGTAATTGTAATATAACATCTCCAACAAGCTTCACTTTTGACGACTAAGGTATCCTGGTCCAAATTTGCATATCGCCTATTTCAAGGAGATTTGTCTTCTAGAAGTCTAATTTACCTTAAATTCGAATCAGCCTCAATTTGATGAGTAAATGACTCAAGTTTATTACAAAAAAAACAAAAACATGGGTTGAAAAGACAAAGATTTCTTAAACCCCAAGACATTTTCTATACAAAATTTTCCTCATGGCACCACAACCAAACCAACAAGGATTCTACACAAACAAAGAGTTATTCCAAACCTCCAACCAAGTATCCATAAAAAAAATCATGCAAACAAGTCCATACAAATCTCATACAAGTTCCATACTATAATTCATAGAAAACCATACAAATCCATACCATTCCATACATATCTTTTATCATTTAGTTTTTTTAACCTAACCCAACTCTCATCAAATCTAAGGTCAGAGAAATCACTGAAAACCCAGAAAGATCAAATGCCAAACAAGAAATCCTTACATCTGCTGTAGTCTCATACCCAAAACATATATCCATATAAAGTTCCTTACCTTTTTTGGCCTTCCTTTCTTCTTTCTTCTTTTTCTTCTTCTTCTTCTCCTTTCTTTCTCTCTCTACGGGTTGCTCTCCAATTTGGGGGAAAATGTTTCACTTGGTAGACCAAATGTGGTCTTATCCCCAAATTTGGTCCTTAAGGCCATGTTCAGTCTACTCTAATAATGCATTATTGCCTTTAACTTTCTCTTATTTACCTTTAAATCTCATAACTCCTTCTATTTGCATTTGATTTTCAAGCTTTTTATACATTGACATCTAGACATCCTCATTAATGACCCTTAGGTCTTCAAGTGGTAATTTACCACTTTACCCTTGGTTATTGTATGAATTCCAGGTTTTGTTTATTTTATTTTATTTTTCGCATGTTTTTATTCCGAAAAAAATATACATTTACTTTTATTATACCCAAAACATGTTATAAACTGGCTGCAGAGCAATTGGGGTATTACTAACTTCTCCCCTTGTGAATTCTCGGGTCAAATTCATACCCGAATTAAAGAGCGTGCATCATGGGCCTCATACTTGCTTCCGGGCTCCCAGCTTCTTCTTACCATGGCTGCTAGAGCACTTTCAATTAACTGCATCTCGCTCAGACCTGCAATTCAGCCCACCTTCATCCAATATTTCTGCCCTCATCACACATTAAATCTATACTTGTATCTCAATCGGTAAAAAGGACTAATAGAACGGCATTTCGCAAAGATAAACATGGAACACATCATGCAACTTATTAACTCGAGGAGCTAACCGATACGCCACTGGTCCGATTCTCTCCAAAACTTCATACGGGCTAATGAACCCTGACTCACTTCCTTTCTTCCAAATCTAAGCACCTTCCTCCATGGAGATACCTTTAAGAACACTTTTATCACCCACTTTATATTCCAATGTCCTTCCTTTCAAATCCCAGATATGACTTTGGCTGATCAATCGTAAATTTTTAACCTTTTCCGAATAATATTGAACTTTACTTATATCTTTTTACTATAACTGACCAATCCCTTTATGCTCATTCAATTATGTCCAACACACAGAGTCTCTGCATTTTCTACTACAAAGCTCCTGGCTACCTGCCATACCAATGTTGGAATGATAACTATTGTTATAGGAAAATTCCATCAATGAAATATACCTATCACAACTTCCAGTGAATTCCATGACACAACCTCGAAGCATATCTTCAAGTACTTGAATCAACTTCTCGGACTGTCCATCTGTCTGCAGATGGAATGATGTATTGAAATTCAGCCTCGTACCTAAGGCTGACTGTAGTTCCTTCCAGAGTCTCGAGGTAAATCACGGATCTCTATTCGACACAATAGACAATAGCACACCATGCAATTGCACAATCTCATCCACATATAACTAAGCTAGTCTATCCATAGAATAATCAATCCTGATTGGTATAAAATGGGCCGACTTTGTGAGCCTATCAATAATCACCTAGACAGAGTCATGTTTTTGTTGCGTGAGGGGAAAACTCGACACAAAATCCATGGTAATGTTATCCCACTTCCATTAAGGAATTGGAAGAGGATTCAACATACCTGTAGGAACTTAGTGTTCAACTTTAACTTGCTGACACGTCAAACACTTAGACACGACTGCTACATCTCTTCATTCCTTTCCACCGCATCGCCGCTTTCAACCTGGTACATCTTATTACATCCAGGATGCATGGTAAATACCGTATTATGAGCTTCAAATAACAACTTTTTCTTGAGCTCTTTATCATATGGCACACATAGTCTGTCCTAGAAATACAAACTTCCATATTCTTTTATTGAAAACCTAGTCTTGTCACCATCTTTGACCATCTGTACCTTTTTCTGCATCTCTTCATCATTTTTCTGAGCATCTATAATCATTTGCTTTAACACAAATGCGGCTCGTAATTAAGCTATAGTTCCATCATCCGCTAGCGTCTCCATTCAATCGTGGTCAGCGACAAAGCCGCTGTATTGCCTTCTACCAAGGCATCCGGCTACCACATTAGCTTAGTCGCCAATCAGACCAACACAACACCTCAGTCGTTTGGTTGTTCTTCACGGTGTAAAATGCTTGAAACTCTTATGATATGTGTAAATTACCATTTTATATAAATGATGTTGCCCATATTTATAAATAGGCATTATCAACCTGACTCTAGGTCATGAGTGGATATTTGTTCTTCTTGACTCAATTGCACCGGATATAAACCTCACTTATCTGCATTAACACACATCCCAGTGTTGCGCATAGCTCCAGTATGGTGTACTCTTTTTCACGAGGTAGGTTAAATAATGTGGTGCTTGACAGCATTTTCTTTCATTATTCCAAAACTATTTTGACATTTATTTGACCTCAGAGCTTTGCCTTTCACGAGTAATTTAGTGAGTGGAGAAGCTATGCACCGAAAATATACTAGCAGTTTTTCGACATGTTTAAAGTGTTTGTAATATAATCTGAATGTTTGAAATGAGTTAAATCGAAACATGGAAAGCAGAACCAGAAAATTTACAAGACTTAAGGACAAAATTGTAATTTGTCAAAGGAGTATAAAGACCATGGACCAAGTTTAGAGTAGTGAAATAAAGGAAACTTGAAATACAAATGGTCAAGAGTTGGAGGATAAATAAATAAATAAAATTAACCCAAATGGGTTTTGAGATGACTCAAAGATTTTGAAATATTGATTAGATAAAATTGGTCTCATTGGAAGGAACAAGCTAGTGAAGGGGGAAAGAGAAGAGGAAGAGGAAGAAGAGAAGAGGAAGAAGGAGGAATCAAGCCAAGGTATGGAAACTGACCTTGATTATGGATTCTATGAGATTTTGGTATGGATCTTTGGTTTTGCTGGGTTGTATCTTGCCTCGAACCTAGGGTTTATTAGGATTTCATCCTAACCAAAGATGTATTGAATTAGGGTTAGTAAAACTCTAGAAATGGCACAAGAAAAGTAGAAGTCCTTCCTTGAAATGAGTTTGTAGTTTAGTGTAAATAAATGAGTTAGGGTTAAAATAAACCCTAATTAACCTGATTACGGTTTGTGTGATTATAACCTTATATTGAAGTATGTTTTGAGAGTAAATTATGATGGATTTTTGGAAATAAAATAAGTATTGAAAGGATTTGAGTATAAAGAGATATAAAATGAATTTGAAATGGTTTGAGGTATAACCAGAATATAATGAGTTGGTTTGGATATCATATATGGAAAAAAGGGAGAAAATACCACGTGCAGGCATTTCAGGGGACAATATATGGTATGAACTGTGCAATTTTCCTCCAGGAACAGACATCCGCGTTTATATGAGCATACAGTACCTTCATCTTGACCAGTTTTGATGTTTTGCTTTATAACATATTTCTTATCGATTTGGTGATTCAGTGGTTCATTAAATAGAACAGAAAGACCAACATATATAAATAGCTACCTTATAATTCTGACTCTAAGTGGCCCAAAAATTCCATAAAGTGGGTTATGTGCAAGCCAGTTCTATGGTTGATCGCCGGTAGTACGAGTTGTTTGGACGTAACTTGAGTTCGATTAGCAGATTGGGCGATTCAGATGAATGAACCATAGCATAGCTTCAAAATGAATATAAAGAGACAGGTCAGTTATGAGTTAAGCCTCCTGAAAAAATAAGAAATTCAGCATTCTAGTGTGTCTAAGGGTAAGCGACTAGTTTGGCATAAAAATGCCATAACTTTCGTTCGAATGATTCGATTGGAATGATTCCAATTTCTAAGAAAAGTAGATGAATCGAGGGACAAGAATACATGAATGATGTGTGAATACATCAGTATTCCTGTATAAGTATATGAAATATGAAAATGGCCGAAACATGAACATGAACATGAAAGCGATTTCTCACTTAGACCTGAGAAGGTATCAAGATGATTGCCAGTTCGGCGACGCTGCGATCCTGACTACTGGGCGAAAGAATGATGGTGGGCATCTGTTTGTTTCAAACCGCCTGTTGGTGGCGGCACTCGGTGGTGCCGGCGCTCTGTTGTGGTGCGGCGCTCACGGTTGGTGCTACGACGCCTGTGCGTGGTTAGCCCGTTTGGTGGTGCTGGCCTCTTGGCGGTGCTCGACACTCTGTGTGTGAAGACACGTCGATGGTGCTCAAGCGCCTGAGTGCTACGGCCTCACATTCTGCGTGAAAGCGACACGTCTGATCAGTGCTCACGGCACTCCCCCGGTGCTGGCACTCATTGCTGGGCGGTGCGTCACATGGGGGCTGGCGCGATCTTGTGTGTACCTTCGGGCATATTATACTGCGTGCCTCAACTCTGATTGTTGTTGATCAGAGACAAACGTATGATGGCAATAAATAATGAATAAAGGTAAGAATCTGAATGTCTACGTATTTAATTAAGTTTTGTGGTACCTACGGGCCTCACATGTCGATTAAGTTATGTGGTACCTACGGTACTCTTGTATACGATTAAGTTACCGTGGTACCCTCTGGGTGCTCACGTATCACGACAAAGTTGTAGTACCCACGGGTACTCGTATCGGTAAGTAAGTTAAGTTGTCATTATGATATCAGTCCAGTGGTACCTACGGTACCTTTGAGCAAGTGTAACTCTGAATGGTTATGATTTAAACCAATAATCTCTTTGTTATTGGATATGTTACGAATCTGTATGAATTTGGTATATCTGTATGTTGTGATCATTATCACGCTGTGTTTAATGTCCATGCTCGATAATATCTGCATAAGTACGTCGACCTTGCATGTGATGATTCGATCTGTGGAGCTTATCGTACCCTACGAGAGGCGGGGATGAAAATATCGTTTCGGCGGATATATCGATTAATTAGTTTGGGATCATATGGATATCTCAGATCTCATGAGTGGATATTTTACATGAATATCGTCTCTCGAGAAATTAATAAAAATACTTTTAATTAGTTGTAAGTATAAAAATGACATTAATAATGAAATACAAACATTGATATACATGTTATGTGGTCTTTCACCACCAAAATGAAGATCGATGTGGCTCCATTGCAGCATTTGATGAAGGGATCCATCTTGGTGAAGACAATAGTCATACCAAGACATGGTGTTCCGATAATATTGGTTATAAGATCGAACATGCCATGTATAAATGTCTTCACTTGTACCCACAACCTCTCCATGGATGGGAAATTGGGGGTTCACCCACATGTTCGTTTGAAATCCTTGTTGCATTTGATATGGAATGTTGAATGGCATTTTGTTGACCTCAGATATTATCATTCTCTTCTTCATCAATCGACGAAAGGATTGAAGAAGGTGACCATAAGTCGTGTGTGAGGAGGAAAATGTGCGTCATTGGATGAATCATTGTATTGAGTGCTGTAGATTCAAAACTGGCGACAAATGGTCTATATTAGCGGTATTTTATCTTCGTTTGTGGACCTCATATGGCTTTCAATGAAGTAGTACTGCACCGACTCTCCTAGACTATGGTCTTCATCTTGTATCGTAACATGTGAAATCATCTTCACGAATTATGGATTGAATAAATGGATATTGACTTGTTGTAGTCATGATATCTACCATCATTTTTCAGGTGTACTGCCATCATTGGTTTCTCACTCTTGACCATCATTGCTTATTGGGTTAGTGCTTTGAAACTTCAGAAGGTTCTGCTATATTCATTGCTGTCAGTGAAGATTTTAAAGAGAATCAACGGCAATTTGACAAGGAGTCTCTCATGTCTTAACGAAACTCTTGTGCTGCCCGGATAAAACCTGATTGATATATTTTAGAGCACCTATAGAACATAATGACTTATGTTATGCATGTGCCCTTTGCCTATACCATTGTGTGCCCTTACCACTCTTATCTTGGTGAGATGGGGTTCCATCTTATCATCCAGTGGTCTAACCCATTGGAATAATTGATTATCTCTTCTTCACCAAACTCGGTGGAAATGTCGAGTAAATCAAAATATTCTTTTAATGACTTTATCATTTCTGTACTTTATCTCATGTCTTTGTTCATGTTACAGTAACAGCTAAATTGTTGAAGCTTAGGGTAAGCAAGTAGTTTCTTTTTGTTTTGTATGTATTGGAAACAAGTAATAAATTCTCCTCATCTTGAAGAGAGAGGATGGGTTGGGCAAGAACACAATGGCGGAATTCCTCGATGTGGGAGTGTGGTTTCATCCTTGGTGTGTTAGTATAATCAAATCAGTAACATTCAAATCTAATAATAATTAAATGGAAACTGTTTTTGTGTTTGTGAAATAACATGACGAGACCATTAAATCTCTTCCAAATTATTCTTTGCTCTATGTAGAATCCTCTCTTCGCATCTCGAAACGCATTACAAGTTGCCAATTGAAGAATATATATCCAATGGTATAGTATTGGTTAACAATTCAACGATGAGTTAGTTGATTATAACAGATGATGTGCCTCATTTCAATTGCAATACCTTAGAAGTGAAGATAATCTTGAATAGCCGTTCAAACGAAACTAGGTAACTTCGAAGTCACTACTAACTCAGGAATTATGTTGAGCCTTGGATTGGTAATATCTTGCCAAAGTGATTTGAATTGTATGTCATAAGAAATATTATACATCAGTGTGATTAAGATATCGGCTTAGTTACCTGCTTTTGAAGGATGTTTGGTTCTATCCAACGATGCGATAATTGTTTTATTGATCTTTGCATTAGAGTTGATGTAAATTTTGCTATTCCCACGATCTGACCTCTTTTAGTAGCGTTGTTGGGGACGACTTGAATCAACATCTGAAGAGCTGTATATAGTGGCTCATACATGTTGATGCAGCTTAGGATTCTCCAATATGATCAAACACTGACCTTCAACGTCAGCTATCCAATGACGATCGACTAAGCTTGTAAAGCCCATTATCCATGATAAGATTTTCTTCAAATCAGCCCTCTTGAAGGGCTTCTGGTGATGTTGCAATCTTGTTGCCCCGGGCGCCACAATATCTCCACCCACAGGACCTTTCTCACTTTCGCAAGCAGCCAACCATGATTGGTGATTGGTGGTTTGTGCATTAGTAATTATTGAAACGTGCTCTTTTGTAAATATGTTGACATCAAGTCGTGCGTTATTGCTGCGCATGGAATCAATATAAATTGTACTTCATTAGCAACTTTCCACGCCTTCAAATGTTTGATCCGTGTGCGCTGGCAATTACAACGTTTGTTCACCTACTTCCCTTGATCACGTCCTTAAGTAGTAAATGTATTTGTTGTCCTTAATATTAATGGATGTCAGCGAGCTTGAGAATCGTATTATTAACTCCTTCGAATATACATGGTGTGTTAACCAATTTAGTAAGAGGCCGGTCCATCGTGAGACATAATAGTGCACCGCCAGTCTTTGTTTTTCTTGGATGTTCATAATCTTTATGTGTTTATGTATCCATATCCAGTATTTGTTTTGATTTCTTACCGAGATGGTGGATTCTTCCCATGTGCCTAAATTAGTTAATGAAATTAATTATCTAGTTTTCAATTATAATATAGATAATAATTTATTAGAAGCGAAAAGTGATTGTCACATGACATTGCTGCCACAAAGTCATATTCTGAAGTGGTGGAGTGCCTTTGTGAGGCGCCAGTACTCTCGTATATGAAAAATTTCTTTGATTAATTGTTTATGGTTCTTTGGTTGTTCCACCTTTAGAAAGATTTTTTGTGTTCTATTTATCTTCTTCATGAAGACTTATATAATGTTGAGCAGCGATTTGATGGATCATTTAATATCACATAGATCTTTTACATGTATATTGTTGGATTAAGTGGGTTATGCCGGTTGAAAGGCTCACACAATTGCAATATCTCAATTAGTTATAAAGTAAATTCGTTTATTTAAAAAATTATTTAATTCAACATTCACCATTTTCTTTTACTCTCATAAAATCCTTCTTATTGTTATCTGGTTCCATTGGTAGCTTTTGATGCATTGTGCTACAAAAAATGAGCTCTGTGAAGTTATTCTCACTTGGATACATATATACATCTTCTCTTCTTCCTCCTCATCCTGTTCATCAATATCATTAAGATGTCTACTCCAACGTCCCCAATTGTGTATATTAGTTAATGTGAATATCTTCTCTCATTGCTTTCTTAACTTTTTCTTTATTTTTACTATACAAAAGTTGTTTCATTTCAGCATTTTCACTTGGAAACGGACAGGCACTTTTTTGTATAAAGTTGGGATCAGATGTGATGATTGAATATTTATGAGTGATCCACCATAAAGTATCATAGCCCGATGTTATATTTATTATATTTCTATTCCCCTCCATATGTGTACAATATTTCCATCTTTGGATCTGACTCCAATAGTAGCACCACTTCATGTCTATTATTATACAATTTGAAAATGAATTTATTTTCATAGCAAAAACAACAAATTTATTATATATATATATATATACAATATTGCTTCAATATAAGCACTTTAAATATTGTAACATGAAAGATTAATTAATTTTTAATATGCATACATAATATTATAAGTATATGAACCATATTAAATATATGATATTTACCTTAAAGCTTAAAATAATATACTCATGTATATTTTTACATGCAAATTTATAGTCAATAATGGGGTTAGGTATGTATGTATCATGCCTTGTATATATGTGTATATATCATGTGTTATAAGTATCAGTTTATTATGTTATCAAAGGAGCCATCAGTGATGGAGTGTTTTGTTGGAAGCCAGGTAATGTGTTTCTGTTTTTTTGTGCCAGGTTATCAGTCTGATATTGAGTGAAGCCTAAATGTATGTTTGTTTTGAGGCTGCCATCATTGCAGTTGTTATGGTAGCCATGAGATATACATTGTTATGTGGTGTTTGCATTAGGCTTAAAATAATGTGCTCTGTGCATGTTTAGTGCGATTTATCAGTCTGTTGTGGGAGTTCAAATATGTGTCATATATCATGTATATCATCCTCATCATCATGATATCAGTATCTTAATTATCAGTGTGTGAGCCCATAGTGATGTTTTTGTGGTGTTTGTGGGCTTAAAGTAATGTATATTTCTGTTTTGTGCAATTTATAATCTAATGTTAAATTAAAAACTGTATATATTTATTTTAAAGAATACACCACATACAATATTTATTATAGTATATAAAACCATATTATTATATGATATTTACCTTAAAGCTTAAAATAATATATATGTATATTTTATGCAATTTATAATCTAATGTGAAGTTAAATATATATATATATATATTATAGTATATTTATTATAGTATATAAAATATATTCTTATATGATAATATTTACCTTGAAAGCTTAAAATATTCTATATTTCCTTTTGTACAATTTATAATCTAATGTTAAATTAAAAAAAAAAAAAACTAAATATATTTATTTAAAAATACACCACTATACATTTATTATAGTATATAAAACCATATTATTATATGATATTTACCTTAAAGCTTAAAAATAATATATATGTATATTTATGCAATTTATAATCTAATGTAAGTTAAATATATATATATATATATATATATATATATATATATATATATACTCTTATATATATATATATATATATATATATATATATATATATATTATAATCTCTTAATATAGTATGTAAAACCATATTATTATGAGTATTTTACCTTGAAGCTTAAACTAATATATGTTTCTATTTTATGCAATTTATAATCTAATGTGAAGTTAAATATATATATATATATATTATAGTATATAAAACCATATTATTATATAATATTTACCTTGAAGCTTAAAGTAATATATATTTATATTTTATGCAATTTATAATCTAATGTGAAATTATAAAAAAAACAATATATTTATTTTAAAAGACCACCATAATACATTTATTATAGTATATAAAACCATATTATTATATGATATTTACCTTAAAGCTTAAAATAATATATATTTATATTTTATTTGACATTATAATCTAATGAAGTATAAAAAAACTAATATAAAACTATAGTAGTATTAGTATATAGTATTTATATGAATAATATAGAGTGTAAAAGTAAAACTATGCTCTAATTAACATAAATACAATATAAAATATAAAACTATTAAATACACAAAACATAAATACAATAAGAACATATATTAATCTTGTTGAAGTGAACTAAACATAAACACAAAATTCCACCTTTTGGAGATATATAACAAGAAAAATAATTTTACACGAGATGAAAGAAAATTTGATGAGTAGAGAGAGTTTGTGAAAATAGAGTGATTTTGAGTGGTATTTATAGGATTTTTGGGTCAAAAGGCTATAGAATGGTCAAAATACATTAGATTCGTTCTAACCGTTGGATTGAGTTTTGGTGAGAAAATCGGCGTTGAATCTTCTTCTATGTTGGATCCGTCGGTAGTTTGGATCAAACAGATTTAATTCGGCGTTGGATCAAAAATTTGGCCCAGATTGGATCATTTTAAATAGGTGGAATGTGGTTGGTGACGAGATTGAGTAAAGTATGGATCGATCAACTGTTGCGAAAAGGAGGGTTGATGCGGGCCAGGTCGGATTTTTACGCGCGGCCTCGACCACACCGGCCCAGCCGCATTTTGGCCAGATATATCGGCCGATATATCGAAAATATCGGCGATACTCTCCGGCGAATATTTTGACGTCATGGCGATATATCCCCCAAAAAACCAAAAAAATTTCCCCTCGCGCGTGTCTCCCAAACGTCGACATTTCGACCGATATTTCGGTCATATTCCGATATTTCGCCGAAATATCGGCGATATTTTCCGAAATTTTTCGATTTTTCCAGCCAAGATTTTACGTATCAAAAATGGCTTAAGATTAACCAGATATTATCCGATATATACCAGCGTTATATCGGCCGATATATCAAACATTTTAATCCTTGCCCTACAGGTACCATATATAGGAAAAAGATGATGCGAATAGTATAGGCTGTAAGACATGTATAAGATCTAAAATACATGTCTAAGTTACGTAATACCCGTTATAAGATCGAGTAAGATAAGTATAAACTGCGAACATGTATAAGAATAAATACATATCTGATTATACTTGTAGGTATAAGATCAATAAGATAAGTATCTCGCTTTGTAAGACATGTATATAAGATCTAAAATACATGTCTAAGTTACATAATACCAATATAAGATCGTACAGATAAGTATCTACGGCTACGTAAGGCGTGTATAAGGTTGAATCTTTAGCTCTTTCAACTCAGTTAGAGCCATCCTGTATGGTTCCCAAGTAGAGTTGCTCCGTCAAAATCTCGATAGATAAATCCACTTCTCTTACGGTTGAATGCAATTAACTCTTCGGGAACACATCAGAAAAATCTTTCCACCGACAGAATATTTTCCAATTCTATTTTACCCTGCTAGAGTCCAGCGCAAACGAAAAAAGGCTACAACCTTTCCTCGACAATATCGTCGGGCTTGCATATTTTGAAGAATTACATTTGACCTTACGGCTCGGACCAGATCTATCTTATTACTGGTCGAACTTATTTAAGCCTTCTTGTTTTCTTATCACAATCAACTACAACTGATCAACGGATGTAATACGTCATTCCAATTAAATCAAACTCTTGGCGACTAAAGCAAGTGAATTCGGCGAAAACTCTATCGCAGGTCTAATTGGTGACGGTTCTTATACACTCGGTTGACTTTGGCACTTTGCCTAGGGAATTTGTGTTTCCGGCATATCATATGTTACTCTCTTGGTATTCTCATCGACACAGTTTGATACGGATATCGAATGTAGAGCCAAGTGCAATAAACATGCATCTCAATATCATAAAGAGAGAAAATACCAACAATCACTTCAGGAGCATCCTGATCCTCATGAGCCTTCTGCAGAGCATAAGTCAGGCTTCGGTCGTAGCATACCCATCCACCGCCTCTAACACCGCACTCCACTTCCCTATGCTAACCTGCCACCGACCCCTACCTCGACATCCCGAAGGTCAAAAGGTGCAACAAATCTCCTCCGCTCACTACCTTGCAAACTCCCATATCCGACTCTCTGTGGGACAATTCCGCTCATCAAGTGTTCAGTGCTTCCACATCCGAACCATCTCCCGTCAATAATCTACACGCCCAAATGCTGGCCTATGGCAATGAGGGCGACCTGGGATCTCTCCTTGTCCAATTGAAACACCTCTATCAAAACTAGGTACCACTGTACTTTCCTGTCTTCTACCTCTTATAGCCGAACCCCAGATCGACTACCGGGACTCTCTAAATTTCTTTACCCAAGGAGAAGAAGCTCCCAGAAAGCTTTCTCTCTTCCTCGAAATCTTTTCTACTGGCCGCTTTAGATTTCTCTACTTTCATCGCTTACTTGAACCAACTGATAGAAATTTACTGGCTGAGTAATCGTCACAGCGCCGACATTCTTTTACGGACTCATTTAACTGATTCAAACCGCTCTACACCGAAATGTCTCTTGAGGGATCGATTGTTGGGTGCGCATTTCGGCTAAGATGGCTAAATTCTTTCTCATATTCCACACTGATAAGTTTTTGTTTAGAGTTCGTGAACTGTTCACTGGGTCTCCATGTGTACATATCGCATACATATTTGCCTTGAACTCGGGACTAAAAACTCCCATGGTATGGGATCCGAAGCTCTAGACTCCTCACTAACTTCCACCAATCATGTTAATCGCCTCGCAATAGAGAAACTGCAGACATGTCACTTTTTGATCAGAGGGCATCTCACCTCCTCTACTGCTCCTGCAGCCTTTTCCAACCAGATTCACTGATCGACACGACCCGACCCTGACACTTCTCCGGGATTCCCGGTGAATCCTCAAGTTTGGCCAGTTCCATCAGACAATCCCTGCGACATCCAACTGAACCCCCACTTTACAAAGAAGATAAGCACATGCAATAAGATAATACCCCAATATATATAAAAATCCATAACCGCCAACTCCACAACCGACTATATTATCAGAGGAAACATAAATCCACAAACACACATAATAAGGACTCATATGAGTTAAATACTAATATCAGAGCATTCTAAGAGTGTTTGTGAATTTGGGGGTACAAATGAAACTACATAAGTCCAATAAAATAAAGGCAGATAGATACGATAGAATACTGCAGCTGTCGCAGAACGAGTGACGTAGAAGCCGACGAGGTAGTCTCTACGAACTGCCTGGTCCTAGGGAACAGATTTAAAACAATAAAACGTGAGATAATAAATCTCAGTGAGTGGCATAATTTATAAAGAAAATAATATTTTTATTTTCAAAGATCTATTCCTCTCAAGATCACGTCCACTCCTTTGCAAAGTTCCCGTTTAAAATCATTCCCACAAAACCCAACTTATACCAAGTCAACAATAAGAAATCCACGCTCAAAATTTAACCGAAATTATAACCCACAATTTATTCAATATAAAAATCGAGCATAATGTGTATAAAAACCCCATGTTGTACAAATAATCATGAAAACACAATAACCATAATTATCGAAATGGCTATAGCTTACCTTAAACCCCACAATGTACCGCACTCATATATACCCATCATATACCATACCATATACTTCATCATAAACCGTACTTTCATATACCCCACCATATATACCATACCATATAAATAATATCATATAAATTACACATATACTCATCATAAACTGTATCTATACTCATCATATACTCGCACTACATATGCTCATCATAAACCTATGACTACATATACCTTATCATTTCACCGTAATTCATAATTAATATCATTTAACGTACTATATGCTCATCATAAACCGTAATTATTACACCATCATATAAACCGTACTCATATGCTCATCATATACCGTACCATATACTCATCATAAACCGTACCATATGCCCATCATATACCGTACCATATACCCATCATATACCATACCATATACTCATCATAAACCGTGGGACTCCCCACCTCATGACCCTCAACCTCGAAAGGTGTCATGGTAATAATAATAATGATGAACCGTTGGTGACCCGACCTCATGGCCATGGAAATAATATATAACCGTTTGATGAAACCAACCTCACGTCACCATGGCAAAACCAATGTAATAAACAGTCGGGCAAACCCGACCTCACGGCTGTGGAAGTAATGTATAACCGTTGGATGAAACCAACCTCACATCACCGTGGCAACTAATAAACCGTTTGGTAAACCACCCTCACTGGCCAGGAAGACAAACCGTTGGATGAATCCAACCTCACGACACCGCCGACAACCACAAATCGTTGCAGAACCGACCTCACCTACCGTGGAAATATCGTATAACCGTCGATGAACGAACCTCACGACACCGTAGTAAACCACATCATAATATGGATACTCGAATCAATCATCCGGTACTATATGCATATCAACCTTATAACAACCAACACCTGCATTTTACCACATATACCTTTCCAACGACAGATATAATATAACAACGAACACAAGATTCCATTCACATATACCTTTCCCAACGATATCAAGATTATAATATAACAAACCAACACAAGATCCTACTCACATATACTTTCCATTGATAATCGTATTTTAAATTATCAAACTACCACAAGATCCTTATTCACACATATTTTCCAACGATATCAGATATAAAATTAACAACCAACACAAAGAGTCTTTACTCACATATACTCTTTCCAACTTACATCAGATATAAATTAAGAATTTATCAATTTAATTTCAACAACTTAATCAAATGTATTGATGAATTTCAATTCATCAATTCATTCCAAAATTGAGAAATACCACAATGAAAATATTCACCATAACCAATTTTAAGCACATAAAACTATAAGAATATTTGACATGCTTAAAATCATAAAAATCTCAAAATCCATTACTTACATCAATAAATTTTCAAAGTGATTTAAAACCTCAATCCATGTACCAAAATGTTTAAATACCAAAATTTATCCATGAACTCAGTAAAATTTCCAAATATTTCAAATGTTGACAAAATCCACATGAAATGATAACTTGTTTATATAAGAACAGATACTTATATTTATGTATAACCAATTATTCGATCAAATAATGTATATATGAAATAATTAACCACCATTATGTATCATAATAATACCCCAAAGCATTTAAAGCATATAAACCACTCGCGCACTACGCGCACGCCACCCCGCCTCCCTGATTGCTCCAAGCTCAACGTGAGTGCCCGTATAATAAAATATCATTTAGGCTCCCACATAACCAAAGACATCGGGATGCCCCAAATGTCTTAGAATACTTAACTACGAAACTATCTAAATTTGGTCTACAAGTTCAATCATGAGGTGCCCTATATCTTGTATTCAAAATCGCTTTTCACCCTGAGGCTAACTTTTTCGAAATTAGAACCTTCCAATAAATCATAAAAATATCCAATTTCACTAACTAAATTCTTCAATTTTGCCTAATTTGACCACTGCGTCCAATTTCAGGTCCAAACATTTTCTGCAATTACCCTAAATGACCCGAAACTTAAAACTAACCAAACGACGTTCAAAATTTACAAACTATACATCAACTGAAGCCCAAGAGACCAGAACACACGGCACCCTTACCTTGATCCAAAGATCTCTCATCCATCACGATCGAATTTGTTTTTGTCGATCTTCAAAACTATGATGAATCGGGAGAAAATGACCACCTGAATGAGTCTGCAGGGTCATCAAAATGGTGGGAGAGATAGATGGGTCACCTAATGCTACCGAATGACAAAATACGCGATCTGCTGTGGCTACAGCCAGAAATTACAACTCGATCCGGCGCCATTCCGGCCGTGAAATTTCACCTGAGACTAATGCCCGGCAGGTGTTCTCGGTCGGCGCCATAGTAGTGTGGTGGCCTGAATTGGCTCACGCCAAAACCTCGACGGCTCGAAGGGTCAAAACGACCAGCCGGGGCTTTGCTTTTGGGATTTTCTTCGTTTGGGTTGATCCTCACTGGCACCCTAAAACTAGCTTATAGAGCCTGTGGTTGTTTCTGGGGGTAAAAATCCCGGGCCGACTTTGAACCGATAAAATACTGATGTTCGAATCCTACTAAGGTCATAACTTCATCCGTAAGTCGATTTCGATCGCCCAACCCGCTTCATGAACTCGCACGACGAGGCCACTTGGCCTATGTCTTAGTCAACCCAAAATTATTCCCATCCTGAAAAAAGTCAACTCGCTCCACCTATCAATGGTCGGGTCAAACCTAATAAACCTTACCAAACTTGGTCAAACGTGTTAAAATCCTCAGACTATTTGGTACTGGTCGTTACACATCTGACCCTTCCATGTCAACCCATGAAATTCTTAGCTCCACGTGGTTCTACCATATGGTCTGGGGCTTTTGAGTCAAGCCAATCTCTCCACCTGCCATGTCCTAAGATATCATCGCAGCTTCATTTGGTTCGGCCAGACGACTCACTTCGACATATTCGTGGCCGATCCGCCAGGCAACCCTCGATCTCCTAGTTAACACTTTCGGGATGCTTCTTCACCGGATTCGAGGACGATCCACTATACAAAACACAAGGACATCCACATCACCAACACATTACTAAACACATGTTTTTCATCATATACTTCATTCCAGAAGTCACCCAAACTCAAAGCTCGATAACAACACTAAATCGTGGACGCCCCAACCCTAAGATACTCTGTCAAACGAGGGTGTTATTTTTTTTTTTTATATACTTATAACCTTTAAGTTTGCTCATTCATAGTTAAATATTTACTCTAGATTATTACATATTCTCGTAGCAATGGACATGGGGAATATATACAAGTCTATTATATGGAAAGGGTTCAAAATTTGTAATATTTACATTGTTTACAAAATAAACAAAATTACATATACAAATACTCAAAAGGTCTTCTCGCGGGCACCCATGGATGCGTGGCCTCGATCGCCGGGATGATTGTCTTTGTCATGCCCGGGATCCCGATCCGACCCGAATGGGGGATCCGAACCGAGTCCGGGGCGTGAGACTATCTATACTATATACTGGGACTCATCGGGACCGTTTTATCGAGCCGAACTTGTAATCAGGTATACAACAATTTCGTAATAGAACAAAAATAATTTGACATATACAAAAGAACTACCATCGGAGTGGTGTCCATCAAAATCTATACACATATACTGAGTCCCATTTACTTACACATGTACATTTGCTGTTGAATATATTTTGTAGCAGCAGAATACAAAATATAATCTTACTCCTTCATTGGAGTTTACATCTTATACAAAACTAAGGCTATTACTACCTATCTAAATACAAACATCGAGATTGCAAAGTAGTGCAAAGGAGCACCCGATCTCTGAGCTCGCCCCGCTTCCGCTCTATGACATCCGTCTCTCGCCTCCTCTTCAGTGCATTTCCACACTATCACCGCTAAGCTTTACGCTTGGGAAACATAAGTACGGACAACCACCAATGGTGTGTCTGGTCACAAGCTTATACATATGCATTTATATATCTATGTACATATTCATATAACTTTATTACTTATCATCTTTACATTTATCGCACGTCAATCTTTTCTCCGCTGCATGCTCTATGTCTTCGCATATCTCTTATCTATACTTTATCGTATTCTGCTTTCATACTTCTTTCATATTCCTGGTGCTATTCATTCTATAACTTATCAGTTTCCCATTTTTCATGCAATCGTGTTCATATACGGCTTTTCCCTGCTATACTTTTCATATTACTTTTCGTATTGCACTGTAATTTGTTCATACTTTCGTGTACTATCATATACTCTTCTTATACCATCATGTATCGCCATACTTTTCATTCTTCATATTCATACTTATACTATCGATACTTCATGTTATATGCTTTCATCTCGTACTTTCATATACTCATCCTGTAATTTATTCGTATACTCATACATTTGTACTGCCTTATTCTATCATATACTGAAGCTGAATACTTTATGTATCTCTTTTCTTTCGTAGTTGGCTTAGTTTCACATTTTCAACATCATGACCTTTATTTTCACATTGAGGTGAATTTCTCTATCTCATCTTTCATATATCCCATGTATACAAGACTATACTTTTACTATCATATCATTTATCACAGTTTTCACATATTCTTTTCAAGTACTCATATTTCATGATCAGCCATATCATATACTTTCATGTGCCTTACACTCGTATTTCATTTTGTAACTTATACTAACATCGTGATATGCTGAAAGCTCCATTTCTCATATCAACAGCATCACATCATATATACTGAAGCATATTACTTTACAGCTACACTTTTTCAGCTGCACTTTTACAACATGCCTTTATCACATCCCTATACTTTCTCACATATCACTGCATTTCAATTTTTATTCTCAAGACTTCTGATTATCATCAGATATGAATATATACGTTTGGTTATCATACTATACTACATTTCTTGGTGACATACATTTTCACATATACTTTTCATTTTCTTTTATGTTCATGCCCGCTGGACACCCAGGAAGTGTATGGGAAATAAACCCATCAGACTGGAAGAGCCTATCAACTGCACGGCATAAAGATCTCATCCTATGTACCGAAGGTACTATCACTATACAAGACAGTGATCTCTGTATGACCCAACTAAATCTATGGAGCACCCGAAGGTATGTATCATCAACGCATAAAGACGCTGACTCCATGCTATGTAATGATCCAAATGGGATCTATGTCACTCCACCCAAACGGCCTCACATTCAGATTCGTATGTCAGCAGCGACTATATCTTCCCCCCCTATAGGCATGCCTATCTATCCGATTCACCACGACACAGCAATCGCATGTTACATTTCTTCGTACATATTTCATAAGTACGAATAACTATCGTTATCATGATTGCTTTATGCAATATATACTATCATTACTTTAATCGTATTCGTTTCTCATATCTCGTAGCTTCATATTACTGCTTCATATTTATAATACATATATTTCTATAATACATATATTCCTATTAAAGAACAATATTATTTTGCTAATAGTGTTTTTGTATAGATTTTATTTTCTCGAGTTTAATATGAGTTCCAATTTCAACAAGATATATGAGATAAATTCGACTAATGTCTTTCGATAGGAGTCTAAGAACACCAAAACTGGAGTTCTTGAATTTTAAGGAGTTGTATGACCCTTCCGAAGTCGAGGTCATAACACGTAGTCACACCCGGGCCGAGTCGACTGGTTCGAAGCCGACCTGGATTCAGAACCTCTGGTCCGACACCCTGGCCTGACATCTACTATCCTCCTGCGGTAATGAATAAATTCCTTGATCCAATGGGCTTTCCATAGAGTCCAAAAAATGCCCGAACGGAGTTCGGACTGAAGGAGTTATGACCTTAGAGTTGGAGGTCATACGTAGTCACACCAATGGCGCTTTGACTGGCTTGGTGACGACCTTGGTAAACTCGATGCGAAACTGATCCTGACATGATATCCTCCTCATGCATATGAATGGATTCTTGACTCCAATGTGCTTTCATAGAGTCTAAGAACACGAGCGGAGGTAGGGCGAAAGTTATGACCTTAAGTTAGGTCATATAGTCAACTCGGGCGGTGACTGGCGGCGGTGACCTGACCTTAGTGAGCTCAGTATAGCTTTTCTCGGTCTGACACCTAATATCCTCCTCCAGGCATATGAATGGATTCTTGACTCAATGGGCATTCCATAGAATCCCGAGAACACGGCAGGGTTCGGACGAAGGAGTTATGACCTTCCAAGTTGGAGGTCATACGTGTAGTCACCTGCCAATGCATTACGACTGGTAGCGAGCTCAGGGTACCTCTGGTGAGGCGACCTGCGGCCGAGCTGACCTCTAGCAGTTGACCTCTACAAGTTGACCTCTGCTGACCTCTACAGGCTGACATCTGCTGACCTCTACAGGCTGACCTCTACATGCTGACCTCTACTGGCTGACCTCTGTATACCTTTACATGCTGACTTCAGTAAAAGGACCATAACTTAGTCTATAGAGGTCCGAATTGAGAAATTCAAAAGCCTAACATCAAGTTCATTGATGTGGCTACAATTTAATAGAAGGACTCACTACCAAATTCCCTTCACTTCATACCCAAAAATCAGCTCTAAGGTCTGGCTAAGGCACAGGCGAAGTAAGCGAGCTGACGACTGCATGTTGGTGACCTCATTAAAAGGACCTGACTTGTCTGAGGTCCAAATTGAAAATTAACAATCCTAGCATCAAGTTCATTGATTTGGCTCACAATTTACCAGGACTCACTACCAAATTCCCTTTATTTCTTGAAATCAGCTCTAAGGTCGACTGTGCCCTTATGACAATGGCGGCTTCATGGTTTAAATACAACCAAACATTCCTAGGCAAGATAACCACCACTGTATAGGGTGAAAATAACCAAGTAGGAGAGATACCTCTTGGGTTTAATCGAAACTCCCCAATTCCAGTCTCTACTTGCAGCTCTTGTCACAAGGAAGGATTTTCCCTCTTCCTACGCCGGAAACCTATGGTCTGATCGTCAAAAAATCTAGAGAGAAGGTAGAGCCTCTCTCTCTAACTCTCTTTTTCCACCTTTTTCTTATGGATCACCACTTGTCATTATTTTAAAAAGGAAACTTCCTCCCCACTTTTACCATGCCACCCTTTCCTTGATTTTTTTTTTCTTCTTTTTCTTTATTTCTTTTTATATTTGGGTCCCTCCATTTCTCTATTGTCCTCATTAAGTCTTTATTATTTTCCCACCTCATTTATTTCTCATTTCATGAACATCTAAACTGACTGTAATCGACCCTTAGGTCTCCATTTACAATTTCCATATTTTCTATTTTCATGAGTTTATTTAAGTTCAATAATCATTTAATCAATATTCATCTAAAATTCCCATAAAAATACGAGTTGGCTCAATTATACACAGGAATATATAATAATTTTATTATAAAAATTCCAGGGTATTTAGGCGTTACAACTCTCCCCACTTAATAAAATTTCAAGTCCTCGAGAAATTACCTTAGTCAAAACGATTCCAGAATCTTCTTTGTAGCATCGTTCCTCACAATAACACCCGAAATATACCCTACTTGATTTTAGGACTTGTTAGGGTATAATAAAAGTAAAAATATATTTATCGAAATAAATTAAAGATAAAAATAAAATAAGAAAGAACTTGGAATGTACTGCTTGATTAAGAGTAAATTAATAAATTACCAATTCATGACCCAAAGAAAGTCGTAATATAATAAATTCGTATGTAGAAGTGATTTTGATAAATTGAATTTGAGAATAAAAAAATGAAAATGAGAGGGCCAAGGAGTAATAAAAGAAAGATATTAGAATAAAATAAGAAAAAAATTGTGGAAGAGACAAGTAGGCGAAGGAAAGGGAGGAAGTTTCCTCATTGGAAGGAGTGAAATAAAAGGGGATAAGATCGAATAAGGATAAGACGAAAATAAATATCTCGTTTGGTCTTGGGAAAGAAGAGGAAAGCAGGGATAAGAAAGAGAAGAGAAAGGAGAAGAAGAAGAAGAAGAGAAAGAAAGAAAGAAAGAAGGGAAAGAAAGAGAAGATCACGAATTATGGAACTACCCAAAATGAGTATGTGTATACAAATTACGGGTGTATGGAAGGCACAGTTTTGGTATAGAAAGTATAGATACACATGGTTTGGAACCCTCTATCCCTAAATTGTATGGTTTAGGTTTGAAACTCCAAGCACTCATTTTAACACATTGGAGTTGAGTTGAGAAGAGCTCTAAGGCTCCTATAGATGTGTTTTAGGAAGGGTCTAGTTACAAATTAAACCAAGAAAATTCCATATTTTTGATCATACACAGTAGCTGTACCTTAGAACGTGTTTTTGGGTCAGAAATAAAGGGAATTTGGCAGTAAGTCCTTCTGGTAAATTGTAGACACATCAATGAACTTGATATTAGGCTTTTGAATTTCTCAATTCGGACCCCTATAGACCAAGTTATAGTCTTTTTACTCTGAACAGTCAAATGGGCGAGAGGTCAGCCCATAGAGGTCGTCCAGCCAGAGGTGGCTCGGACCTAATGCGGAGGTTGCCGGGCCTCATGCGGGAGTTAGCGGACCTCATGCGGCCCGGGGTCGGCGGAGCTTCGTACAACGGTCGGCGAGACCTCATGCGGTCAGCCGGACTTAATGCGATGGGGTCGGCGACGCCGTCACGGTCGGCGAGGCGCCGTCGCGTAGAGGTCGGCGGGGACGCCATCGCGGCGAAGACCGGCTCGTCGGGTTGGTCGACCCGTCGAGTTGACTATGTATGACCTCCAACTTTGGAAGGTCATAACTTTTTCGTCTGAACTCCGTTTCGGGTGTTCTTGGACTCTATGGAAAGCCCATTGAGTCAAGAATACATTAATATACCTGAGGAGGATATTGGGTGTCAGATTGAGGTGTTAGAACAAGCTCAACCAGGTCAGCTCAGCTCGGCTTGATTCGAGTCGGCTCATTTGGATTAACTACGTATGACCTCAAACTTCGGAAGGTCATAACTCCTTTGTCTGAACTCCGATTCGGGTGTTCTTGGACTCTATGGAAAGAAAATTGAGTCAAGAATCCATTGATATGCTGAGGAGGATATTAGGTGTCAGACCGAGGTGTTAGATCAAGCTCACCTAGGTCAGGTCAGCTAGTCCAGTTCAGGATTTGATTACGTTTGACCTCAACGGAGTCATAATTCCTTCGATCCGAACTCCGATTGGATGTTCTTAGACTCTATGGAAGCCCATTAGGTCAGAATACATTGATATGCCCTGAGGGGATATTAGGTGTCAGACTAAGGTGTTAGACCAGCGAGCTCACCGAGGTCGAGTCAGCTCGTCGAGTTCGGGATTTGATTACGTTTTGACCTCCGACTTCGAAGGTCTGCTCGCTAAAATCGAACACCGATTCGGTGTTCTTGGACTCTATGGAAAGCCCATTAGTCAAGAATCCATTGATATGCTGAGGAGGATGTGGGTGTCAGAACCGAGGTGTTAGACGAACTCACGAGTCGGTCAACTCGTCGATTCGAGTTTGACTACATATGACCTCGACCGGAAAGTCATATCTCCATCCGAACTCCGATTGGTGTTCTTGGACTCTATGGAAGCCATTGGAGTCAAGAATCCATCCATACATAGTATGATAAAATTGGAACTCATATTGGTCATGATAAGGAAAACGGGTAAAAGGAAGATATGGAGTAATCATGTTATCATAGATGAATATGATAGAAATTAACAATATAAATGGAGTTTGAGTGAAGATGTAGAGAAAGATGAAAATGATAACTGGAGGCATACCAGTGTATGGGTGCAGATGGATAAACAGATGAAGATATGGTGGGTTTTAACTTCCACTGCAAATACTGATATCACGTAGTACTGCATTACATATGATGATTGCTTTAGCGCGTATACATGACGATTAGCCGGCGCTCACGCTGAGTGTTTGACGCCCATTACGTGGGCGAGACACGTCACGTGCATGCCGTGCGTACCTTCGGGTATATATTATCACAGGAGTCTCATTCATTCTTTATCTCAGGTCAAAACAGCGAATGTTTATACGTGTGTATACGAACGAGAAATGATAAAAGGTAAATAGTTTGGGCCAGAATGCCTAAGGGTATTAAAGAAGAAGTCTATGTTCTGCACTCCTATGGGAGATAGAATAGTCTAATAAAGCACAAGTAAAACGTACAAGTATAGAAATGTATAGGTATATGTCATAAGATATGATAGTATAATAAAGTAGATGAAGATATAAGTTAACAAGATATAAGATGTTACCATGAATGAGTATATGTACACGAATGATAAGCATATATGAATATAAGAATGAGTAAATGCATGCATGATAAAAATATAGGAATATATGTATTATAGAGAAATATGAGAAGCTAAGTAATATGAAATCTACAGATCATGAGAGCAGAATCTGAGTTTAAAGTAATGATAAGTATATGTGCATAAGCAATCATGATACTCCAAATAGTTATTCATGCTTATGAGATATGTACGAAAATAGAATAAAATGGATTGTCTGGCAGAGAGCACTTAGTAGAGAGGGATAGATGGGCATGCCTATTAGGAAGAATAAATTACCGCGTGCCATAAGTTACGTTGCGATGCCGAGGCCAGTTTGAATTCGATGAGATAGATTCCATTTGGATCACGGTGGCCACGAAGGGTCACCATATGCCGGGCCCTTATAAGATGAAGTAGCTGTACCGTGCGATTGATGATACCGCCGGGTATCATATCATCGGAGCATAGATCCAGCATCTCGTACGGTGATGATACCTCGGGTATATCACGGTACCTTGGTCTGGCTTGGTTATTTCGTTATCGCGCCGCAAGGTTTATGCGGGCATGAAGCATCAAAACAAATGATTTGAATATGACATGTGAAAAGATATGATATGATGAGAAGCATAGCCTTTGCTATGTGATGATAAGTCATCACGACATGAGATTCTCTGATCCAGACGTGATATATGAAAATGTATAAGAATGTAAAATGATACGAAAGATTAATATGATAATACGATATGAGGAAACAATATATGATGTGATGCGTGATCACGATGCAGCTAAGCAATTACATGAAAATAGAACATAACAAATGGTATATAGTATATAACCATAAGAAAGTAATATATGTATAGAATATGACATGCACGAGGAATAGGATGTATAAATATGAACCATTAGAAAGATAATGAATAAGTGATAAGTACTAGAATAAGAAATATATGATATGAGATATATGATAGACATATCTAAATAGTAGAGGAACATGCTAGAAACACATGATAGAAACACATAAGTGCTAAGAGCGATAGAGATAAGTAAAGATGACAAATCACATGAATATAGTAAAAAAGTATATAGGAGTTATGTGAGCCCAGAACATGTGACATGCAATAGAAATGTAAAGATAATAAATAATAAAAAGTTATATGAATTTGTATAGATATATGAAATGCATATGTATAAGCTTGCGACGGTCACCATTGGTGGTTGTCCATGCTTATGTTCCCACTAAGCGTAAAGCTTAGCGCAGATTCAATCCGTGTGATGCGAAGCGAGAAGGCAAAGGATAGAGACGGAGACATCCCACATCGTGAGCCAAACCATCTCGAAGATAGGTCTTCATGCATGGCTAACTTTGCGATCTTTGATGTTTTGTATTAGACATGTATAAGTATAAGTGTTTGTATAAGTAAATGGGACTCAGTATATGTGTATAGATTTTGATGGACACCATTCTAGTGGTAGTTCTTTTCGTAAATGAAAATGATTTTTGTTATTACAGAAATTGTTTGTATAACCACGAACACAGTTCGACTCTGAGAAAGGAGCCGGTCAATAGGTCATTATATAGTCTCGCGCTAGGACTTGGTTGGATCGCTTCGTCGGTCGGATCGGGAATGGGGCGTGAAGCAATCCCTCACTTTCCAGTGAAGCGCGATCTTGTGGTTTCTCCACGTGGCACTTTGACTAAGCGGAATCTTCTTGTTCGCAATTAACACAGCTTCCGACTGGAAATCTCTTGGCTCTTCTTCATACGTTAAATGCGATTCGGCTCAATTGTCTCAGAGGAAGCTACGTATGATAGTGCGATCGGTACCTGCAATATCTGGACACATGAAATACATTATGGATCTTTTCGAGTCTGGAGGTAATGCTAATATATATGCCTTGGACCTTTTTTGGATTACTTCATAAAGACGATAAATCTGGAGCTCAACTTGCCTTTTTCCACGAATCCTCATCACCTTCTTCCAGCGATACTTTCAAAAACACTTTTTCTTAGATCTCGTGTCGAGATATCTTTTCTTTTTCATGTCGGCATATGATTTACGTCTGCTCCGGTGTACCTTTAATTTCTCTATAATCATTTTCACTTTTCTTCCCCAATCTCTTGTCAAGTCGGGGCCAATCACTTTCTTTTCACTCAATTAAGTCAACCTGTGGTGTTCTACACTTTCTCTATATAAAGCCTCATAAGGTGCCATTCGATACTTGATTGGAAGCTGATTGTACACGGATTCAGCTAAAGCAATGTATCGATCCCGACTACCCTTAGATTGATCTCTGACTCCTTAACATATCTTCAGTCCCGGATCACTATCTCGGATTGTCCATCAGTTTGTGGGTGGAGCGTTATCTTGAAATTCAGTCGAGTGCTGAGGCCTCTTGCGATTTTCCCAATCTCGAAGTAAACCTTGGATCTCGGTAGCCAAATAATGGATACGAGGAATCCAGCATGGCAAGACTGTACCTTGATATACGACTCACTTCTTGTCGAGTGAATAGTCGGTTCTCACTGGTAGGAAATGGGCTGACTTAGTCAATCTGTCTCGATGGCCAAAGTCATGCCTTCTCCGCAATCGATGGTAACCCTGACCACCATCCATGGTGATTGGTTCCATTCCTCCGTATTCTAGTAAGTGCAATAATCGAAGGAACGATGCTCTGCCTTTACTCTTTGACACAAACACTTGGTTACAAATTCGACACATCTTTCATTACGGACCACGAATGACATCTTTAAATCTCGATACATCTTTGTACTCAGGGATGGATGGCAAAGATCCACTATGTACCTCTTAGTATGGATTTCCTCAAATCATTACGGTCGAATTTACACAAACCGATCCTTATAATACAAAACTCCATTTTCGTTCACTTTGTGAACTCATTTTCTTTACCGTTTCGATATGATTTGTCTGGCATTAATTTTTCACCATCTTTCTTTTGTGCCTTTATTTTCGATTCATGAGCTTCGGTCTCATTGCTCCCGATTACTTGCCACTACGGCACCATCGTCGATATTGACAAATGGGCATTCAGCGGCAGAAGCGTTTGTATTGACTTTCACTCAAGCGTCGGTAGCATTTCACGTTGGCTTTTCGCAGTGATAATCAATCGCGCGGTCATAATCTTTTATTAGTTCCATCCATGCCAGTTGTCTCGAAGTTAAAGCTCTCGTTATGAAGTGATACTTAAGACTCTTATGATCGTGTAGATAAACACTTCTCTCATTACAAATAATGTCTCAAATTTTCAAACGCAAACACAATTCTTTGCTAATTCCAAATCATCGTGGGGTAGTTCTTTTCATGCGGCTTCAACTGTCTTGAAGCATATGCTACCACTTTACCCTCTTGCATTAGGACCGTCAAGTCCGTTAGTGACGCATCATAAAATCTATTGTTGTTATTCTCTTTGTAGGTCGATTGGTAGAGCAGACCTCGGTTAGGAATTCTTTCAACTTATCAAAACTTCTTTGACATTTTCCTCCATTCATACTTTACATTTTTTGGAGCAATCTGCGTCATCAAGGCGGCGATCATGAAAACGCCGCGAATCTTACGCCCAGTATCACCTTCAGTCGAAACTACGCGCCCGTAACATTTCTTAGTGGCTTCCATTCGACAACCACTTCTATTTTCTTTGGATCTCTTTCAGTTCCTTCATTATTACAATGTGCCCGAAAGGACACTTCATTAATCAAAACTCACACTTTGCTGGGTTTCGCGCCTGAATTGCTCTTTTCTCGAGAGTCTCTAACACTACTTGAAGGTGTGTGTCTGGCTCTGATCTTTTGAATTACAGAATGCCGTCATGAACAACTAAACAAGCGATCCACATACGATTAACCCACGATTCATTAGGTCCGTGGCCGTGGGCATTTATTCGATCAACATTACGAGAGACTCATAATGTCCTTGTCGCGTCCTAAAAGCGTCTTATGCACATCGGCATCTTTAATTCTGTGATGGTACCCCGGTCGCCAAGTCCAATCTTGAAAAGATACTTTGCACCTTTGGTGGTCAAGCAAATCGTGATGCGGTAACGGATCGCATTACTCTTTGGTAACTTATTCGGTTATGCAGTAATCAATACATGGCGAAGTGTACCATCTTTCTTTTTAACAAAAAACTGCAGAGCTCCCCATGGTGATACACTTGGTCCAATAAACCCTTTTCTAGTAGTTCTTGCAACTGCAATTTCAATTCCTTTAGCTAGTGGAGCCGTGCATGCGGTGTAATGGATCTTTGGTGTGGCACACAGTCTCTGACGTCGATAATAAACTCAATCTCCCACATGTGGGGGTAATCCGTTAACTCTTAGGAAACACATCGAAAAAGTCATTCTTGTTGGAATGCTCGAAACACTAGGCCTTGCTAAGTATCAATCATAAGCGAAGTAGGCTTCACATCGCTTCGCGCACCATTGTTACAGCGGTGGGCTGCGGATATCACGATAGATAGGTATTTGACCTCTCATAGATGAAAGTTACTTCATCATCATTCGGTGTTCTTAAGGTTACTCTTTTCATTCTATAATTGACTATTGCTTGATGTCAGGACAACCAGTCCATCCCCAATATCACATCAAACTCCACGAAGGTCTTTCGATCAAATATCTAAAAAATTCATACTCTGTATTTTGATGGGACCGTCTACATACACTATGTTCGCGATAACACTATGGTAGAGACGGGTTCGTCACCAAGATGTCATGTTTGATTTCACTCCTCGGTAATTTACCAAGTTGGGTATGTCAGTGCAAATGTATGAGTGGGTTAAACCGGGGTCAATCAATGCATGTACAGTAGTATCAAAGATCACAGAGTGCAGGCTATCACATGCGGGCGTCGGTATCTTCCAGCGATTTCATTGCATATGCTCTAGCTGGAGCGACCATCTTGCCTACCCAAAGTTTGTGTCCCTTGTCTCGGAACACTCGGTGATGCAACACTCTTGTTGCCTTTCTGTATCACTAAAGTTATACCCTAAGTCTGGGGTGTTGTAAATGAACGAACTCTAGAATAATCTCTTGCTCTATGCTCTTTAGATCCACAAATCAAACAAGCACATGTAAGTCTCCAACATTCTCCTTTATGATTTCTCCCACAATGGGAGCAATGGGGAGCAATCTGTCCTCTAGAAGCACCTCACGAATTGTACTCATAATAACGGTGCTAGTGAGTAGTATTCCCTCACCGGTAACTATCTTTGTAGAAATTTGATTGGAACCCCAATGGTCCCCTGAATTTATTCCTTCTTTGTTGTTGTGTTTGGTGGCCAAGGATTTTCTTTCCCACTGTCTTTTATCTTTTCTCTCTCTTTCACTCTTTCTTTCCTCTTTCCACGGAACTTCATTGCACATGTCACAATTTTGGAAAATCCTCATGGCAAAATCTTTGTGACATGGGCTCTGAGACTCTCTCGATGCGTTAAAATGGATCTTCGAACCTCGACACTTTTCTTCTTCACTCCACTAGTATCTGGGACATACTTGCTCGACCATGTGAATTCCCTGATGTCGGTCCTCATCTGTCTTTACTTCAGATTATGAAACTCCCCATCTCATGTTGCTCAGATAAATGCAACCCTTAGTTCTTTTGAACTCATCGAGAAGAACTCCATTATGGCTTGTCTCGATGGTGTGGTCCACAGTTATGGAAACCCACCATGATAAGCCTCATCTGTGTGTGAGTTGCGTTAACTTTTCTTGACTATGCGATACATTTGCACAAGCATTCGCTCGGTTCTCTCGAGCCAATTTTCCGCCATAGAAGGCTCATCCTCTTTCTTTCCCATGTCTGGTCGATATCTTGCCATTCTCGATGGTGATCGGTAATCGGAGCAATTAGAGTTGCGCAGGCTCTTTGTAATGCTGAGGCTAGCTACAAAAGGATACCCAATGCACTCCGCCACTTGTTACGGTTTGTTCATTGGTGGGGCATGGGATGCCCACGCTTCCACTGGTAGTAGGTGTTTGGTAGGTCCTGGTCGTCCTCGACCACTGAGAGCCAAGGCAGTCCATGCTTATCCCCTATTAGACCGGCCAAGATCTGCGTCCCGAGTCATGTCATCCTTTATATGCAATGAAATGCATGTATACACAATTCAAAACGTTTAAAGCAATTAAAATCATTTTGTGAGCCTTTAAACACAGGCTTTGATATATAAAGATGTGGGACCTTTCGGCGGGCAGTTTAGTGGATCATTAAGTCAGGGATGTACGCTATCACTCAATCACTCAAATCATATCATTGCGGAAGTGATTACAAAATTGATGACCAGCAAACATTTACGTTTAACGAAATCATTCTGATAGAGCGTACGAAACCTTTTCAAAATGATTCTGAAGATAGATGTTCGAGTTCAAATTGTTTTACAAAATATCAATATCTAAAGAAAACATGTGAATGCACATATCGGAGCATACTCAGAATTTCCTTCTTTATGACTCGGCGCTCTGCCCGATCTTTAGGTCGACTTTTCGATCACTATCTATCACTCGGTACCTGCGCATTGGTAAAACAATAAGCTAAACATTTTCATGCTTAGTGGTTCTACACAAATCCATTCCTCAGTTTCAGTTTAAATCAAATCATGCAATTTAAGAATTCAAAACTTTCAAATCTTTATGGATGATCAATGCAAATACAATACATATACTTGTTTCATATGATCGATTATGGTTCATGATCATCCGAAAATACCCACTTTCATATTCAATATTTCACAATCCACCGAATCAATTCAATTATGCTCACAAATTCAATTCGATTACACAATTCCAATTCGATTATCAAATCAATTGATTAGCATGCAAATCAATTTAGTTATGCAAATCAATTCGAGTTATGCCCTTAGCAATTTAACCTATGTCTTCGATATACGGGATATCGAGTCATGACACGGTTCCATTGGGTTGCGGGCGGTATCAAGCGGTTTTATAACCACGATCTACCGGTCCACTAAGAGGCTGCGGCTGGTTATAAACAATCAATTAGTGAACACTATCGATCTCACGGTCCGTGAGTGCTGATCGGAGTGACACATCAATACAATTGTTCGCAGTATTGCTATTTGACCCTTATTGGTATACTAATCTATCCTTAATACGAACTAAACGGTTAACATTCTATTAGGCGTTCAAATCCTTTATAGAAAAGAAATGCGATGCAAATATGTACATTTGTATAAATAGTTCACTTTTCAATAGTCTAGCAATTTTATATGCAAACATTTTACAATCAGTTTCTTCGAACCATTTAAGCAATTAAATATCACTTCTGTATGCATTTAGAACAAAACATTTCAAATATTGAAACGAGAATAGGAAATATAGAACAAACATGCAAAAAAACTTGAAGCGAGGAATAGGGTGAGTAGAACAAACCCAAAAATATTTCTTTTTGATTCAATCCTTGGAATCTCAATCTGATTTAACTTTCATATCGTTGGCCTATTCAAAACCATTAAAGAACAATGGAGTGCGTGCTAGTAGTTTTGGTTGGGATTGATTTTCGAGTTTAATGCGAGCGAAGGGTTCCAATTTCAACAAGATATATATAGATGAATTCTTGACTCAATGGGATTTTCATAGAGTCCAAGAAGACTCGGCTTGGTCGGACCGAAGGTTATGACGCCCAGGAAGTTGGAGGTCATACGTAGTCACACCAGTAGGGCGGCTTTGAACTATACAGGCTGACGACCTCGATAAAATCGGTCTGACACCTCAGTCTGACATTTGCTATCCTTCTCAGGCATAAGAATTAACTCTTGACTCAATGGGCTTTCCATAGAGTCAGAACACCAGCTTGAGTTTGGACCCGAAGGAGTTATGACATGAGTTGGAGGTCATACGTAGTCCCCTGGCCGGTAGCTGAAGCTGGCCCAGGTGACCCTAACCTTGGTAGAGGCCTCAGTGCGTTCCTCAGTCACGACACTTGATATCCTCCTCGGGAATATGAATGGATTCTTGACTCAGTGCTTTCCATGAGTCCGAAGAACACTCAAACGGATGTCGGATGAAGAAGTTACGACCTTAAGTTAGAGGTAATATGTAGTCAACTCGGGCAACTGACGACCTCGGTGAGCTCAGTATAACACCTCGTATAACACTTTGTATCCTCCTCGAGAATATGAATGGATTCTTGACTCAATGGGCTCGCAGGGTCAGAACACGAAGCGGAGTTCGGACGAAGTTATGACGCTGGGGTGGGGTGCTTGCTTAGTCACCTGACCCGGCGACTGAGCCGGCGGGCTCAGGGTTGCACGGCCTGCGGGTGAGCCCAACCTGGCGGCGGCCTCTAGCGGTTGACCTCTAACGGTGGCCTCTGGCGACCTCCTAGCGGTAGGGCGGCTGGGCGGCCCGAGCTCAGGGGGCCACCTCTGTAGAAGTGACCTCCATGGTGACCTCTGGTGACCTCTGCCGACCTCTGGTGACCTGACCTCTATGGGGCTAACTACATCTTGACCTCTCTTGGTGACCTGCATTTGACCTCTGAGGTGACCTTGTAGTAAAAGGACCTTAGCAGTCTCTGGAGATCAGTGTAAATTTAAAAGCACAACATCAATTTCATTGATGTGGCTACAATTACCTAAATTGACTAGCTCACTAAATTTGTGACTTTAGATCAGAGTGGTTAGCTACCGTCGGCAGCGGAATACAAGTGAATGTCGGGTTGCAGAGACGCCCTTGACGGGCGGAGTCTCCTTTGTACGTGGGCTCTGCCCGAATAAAACCTGCAGAAACGCCCAGCGTCACATGTCTGATATGGATAAAAAAACTGGCCTCTTGGGCCCATACAACAATATCCATCATCATACATGACATATATCATGTTCCGAGAGTTAAATGTTTACTCTTATACAACATATTAAAATACTAAGTGTACATGTGAACATCGGAAAAGAACCCTCAGCCACACTGCGGCACTGGCTACAAATCTCGGCCTCCTGGGACCAGGCACGCGTCCCTCGCACGCTCCACTGTACTGTAAAATCTTATCCTCGTGGGGTGAGCTAGTAACGATGGTGGAAAGCGCCCTAGTGGGCTACTCTCCACCTAAGTGCGGTGCGTGCTCAGAGAATAAACATACATTCAAAGCAGAGTAGCGATTCTACTTGAATGTCACCATGATCCTTTCGGATCCAGGAGTCCTCACCAGGCTCTCTCACTCGCCTAAGCCTCGTGTAAGGAAATTATTATTTTGTTTGTTTGTGGACAGCCCTCAGATGTGTATATATATCAATTGGGCGCTCAGATGATTGATATATTATTTGTTTGTGGACTACCCTCAGGTAATATCGATTGGGTCGCTCAGACGATTGATGTGCTAATTTGGACTACCTCCCATAATCAATATTTTTAGACAACCCTCGAACCGTTTTTTCTCTAGACTTATCTCATGCACTCACTCCTATAGTCATAAGGTGTTCCAGTGCATATGGAATGCATGTATGCCAATTCCAGATACAGTCTAATTCACATGTAAATATAAACATGCATATATTTACAAAACAATGTTCACAATCATGTCATAGCAAATTCTCATAACTCCCATACATCAAAGTATTTCCTTGGGTTAATGATGAAGCAAGCGATTTAATTTCCCAAATCCTTTAAACGAACACATATTTTCACAAAAAATATATTTTGAGAACAACATTTCGAACGATGCAAAACCTTAGGTTCTTGTTCCTTTCAAAACACAATTTATCGGTTCGTGGTGAACCGGGACTTTCCTGACCATTTCGGCCTCACATAAACCAATAAATGATTTATTATGCAAAAGCACAATTTGACACCCCAAACCAGCCGTGGCAGTCACAGCTGCTACTCTTGAGTTTCAAAAATTCATATCAATTCGGTCCCAAGGTTTGTGACTGATCAAACGGCCGTTCAAGGCCTCAATCAACCGAAACATTTACATAGTACTTAAACGAAGAATAAAACCCAAGTAGGGAGAAACCCCTACCTCTCGGGTTTGAGAAACTCCCCCAAATGGGTGCCCACGTGACCCTCTGCGTGTAGAGCGGTTCTCCTTCTTATCCAGAAGGCTAGACGATAGATCGTCAGTATTTCTAGAGAAGGAGAGGGCTCTCTCTCGCTAAAAATAAAATCTGAAGCTCCTTTGTCGATTTTCCCCTTCTCCCGTTTGGTCTCTTTTTCTATTTGAAGATGACACTATTGGATATTTTTGGCATTTACAGTATCATTTTGACAAGATGGCGACATTCATCCCTCTTACCGGTTTACATTCGGCACTATCTCGGCCGCCCATTTTCATTATTTCTCTACTCATACCACTTATGGCACATGAGTACTTGTTATATGTGACTTTCATCGCATCGAAAATCGTTTTACGGCACCCGAACCACGATGCCTCGAAAAACGTGTAAATTCATACTATCTTGGAATTAAAACTTCTGCGATCTTGGGTCCATGAAAGCGATTCTAACGGTGAAATACGTTTTGTCGTCGAATCACAGAGAATAAATTCACGGATTTTAACGAAATTAACAATTTGTGTCGAAATTACGATTTTGCCATTTTTCAAGAATTGGAATTTCTCGGGTCTTCTAATTCCTTCACTTCGTGCCAAACCAATTTCTGAGTTCGAATTTAGTTAATTTAAGTGTGGAAGCCCGACTGACACAGGTTTGAGAGTGGTGACCTCAGTAAGGACCATAACTTGGTCCACAGAGGTCCAAATTGATAAATTAACAAGCCTAACATCAAGTTCATTGATGTGGCTACAATTTACCAGAAAGACTCACTACCAAATTCCCTTTATTTCTTACCCAAAAATCAACTCTAAAATTCAGGCCAGTAATACTTATTTATCACAACAAAGGCTTTATAGTTTAAAAATACAACCAAACATTCCTAAGGCAAGATAACCACCATGACCCTTAGGGTAGAAAATAACAAAGTAAGGAAGACCTACCTCTTGGACTGGATTCGATCTTTACTTGACTCTTGTCGAGGACTGCCCTCTTCTGTAGGAAACCTGTAGTCGATTAGTCGGAAAATCTAGAAGAAGGTAGAACCTCTCTCTCGCTCTCTTTTTCCTTTTTCCTTTCTTATGGATCACCCTTAATCGTATTTTTAAAAGGAGGAAACTTCCTCCTTTTCCACCATACCACATGCCCTTTCCTTGATTTTTTTTCTTTTTCTTTTATTTCTTTTTATATTTAGAGTCCCTGTTTCTCTGTGACTATGTTTTTAAGTCTCTATTATTTTCCCCTTACTCATTTATTTACTCTGAATTTCATAGACATCTAAACTTATTTACAATTATTATAAGTCTCCATTTTACAATTTCATATTTTCTCTTCATGGTTTTATTTAGGATTCAATAATAATTTAATCAATATTCATCAAAATTCTAAGAAAAATACCCAAGTTAGCTCAATTATCACAAATATATAATAATTTTTTAGTATAAAAATTCGAGGGTATTTTTGAATGTACATTTTTCCATATTTTCCACCCAAACCAACTCAATCATCAATATACACATCAAAACACTCATATTCATGCTTGTAACCTGCAGTCTAGCATCGATCATCTTTCGTGCGCTACATCTTACACCAAAACCTATCCTTGAATTCCTCTCCAAAGCAAACTCTAAAATGGGTCATAACCATACATAAACCAAATAAGATTGAATTAGGGTTTGTTCTAAACCTAACTCCATCACATGCAATTAAATATGAATCCAACCTCGGGAGGATTAAAAATTATTATATTTATGCAATTTAGGGTTTACAGGCCTTACTTTCAGCTAATTTGGGGTTGTAGTGAAATTCTATTAACCCTAGTTTAGAGTTGACTACTAACTCATACAATTACTTAAAAATCCATACAAAACTTTAGAATTTCATACAAGAATTCATAGTTCCATACCTTTTTGCTCTTCCTTTCCTCTTCTCTTCTCTTCTTCTTCTCTTCCTCTTCCTCTTCTTCTCTCTTTTCCTTTTCTATTCTCTTCTCTACGTTTTGGTCTCTCAAAAATGAGAGACTAATTGCTCTTATCCAATTTTTTAGTTAAGGCCATGTTTGGCCTTTGCATTTTTAAACTCTTTTTCTCATTTTTGCATTTAAGTCCTTCCATTCTTCTAATTTCTCCATCTTATCAAATTCCCTTAATTATATAACCTTATTGTTTTATTACGCTTTTATGTCCACAAAGTGGTAAATATTACTTCCTTGTCTCTAATATTCATTTGAATTACTCTCGTTTATTTAGAAAATTCACATTCAACTTTTAAAATACTCTAAACATGTACGAAAACTCTTATGTATGTTCGAATTATTCTGATCTTGTCCTTTGGTTTCCTCTTACATCTTTGCAGGATGAAAACGTCCAGGTCTTTGAGCTTTCAGCTAGTGAGAATAAATACACATATGGGCGACTAGTAACGCGGATCATCACACTTCTATACACATGCATATACTTATGAAAATATAACATTTGCATATGTTGTGTTTCTCATATCTACTTTTTATAACATATTTCTATTCTTATCATATTTCATATACTTTCATGTCATCTTTAAACTACTTCTTGATGTATGGCATATAATATCGTGTATAAGCAGTGCTATACTTCTCATAATCATATCCTCCTTTGCATATACTTATCATTTTTCTTTTATTTTTCATGCTTGCAAAAACAGAGATCGAAATCACTTGTATAGAAAATTATATATTTGTAGAGACGGTGATCTCTGTTGTGACCTAGCAGGCGCTATAATGATCCAGCAGGATTTATGTCATCGACCAAATGGAACCTCCCGATATCTATAAGTGTGTGTGCGGCAACTGTATCTATGTCTGTCTGTCAGTCACGGGTCTTAAACATGCAATCATTTTTATTATGTTTTCTTAACAATCTTTGGTGTTAGAAAAATATCTCATATGCAGATACCTACGATATCATGTATGCTTGTAGAATATTTATTTTCAAATAATCTCTATAACATTTTCATATAAACATAATTACATATGTATTATCTTTAACTCATAACACATGTTATCATAATCATATTTCTATGATGCATTATTTATTATAACAATATTTATATAACCATTATACAATTTTAGTTCTATGTATTTTACTAATAGTTCTAGGCAGCTCTAAGTCCATTTGACCCGCTTTATACATGAAGTTATTCTCCCCGATGTCTAGTTTGTACTGAAATTCAAATCACCTCATTTGGACCAGTATAACTCAAGTTATGATTTAAATAACCGGAATTATTCGATTCATTGAATTTTATTTTAAGAACCGATTCGAGGACTGGTGTTCCCTTACTTTGACGAATTTTTAGGTCAAATAAGGTCAGAATTTGGACCATATTCGGGAAGATTTATTCGCAAGTCTGGATTCTGTTGAATCTACTTGTTTTTTTTCGGGTGGATGATAACTCAACATGGTCTAAATGCCAAGCGCACAAATCCAGCGTATCCAGAATTGTAACATAATTGTTGCAGGCTTCACTTTGAAGAATTTTCTGGGTACCCTGGGGTCCAAATTTTCATACACTTATTTAAGGGAGATTTGTTCTTCTAGAAGTCTAATTTACCCAGAAATTTGTATCACTCAATTTGGATGAGTGATGACCAAGTTATGGCCAAAACAAAAACATGAGTTGAAAAAAAACGAATAGCATCTCCCCTAAAACCCAACATTTTCTCTATACAAATCTTTATATTGAGGCCAGCATCTAATACGCTTAGTTCTCATGACAAAGAGGCATTCCAAACCTCGATAAGTATCCCATAAAAATCCTATACAAACAGTCATACAAATCTCCTTCTGATTCCATCTTATAATTCATAAAACCATACAAATCCATACCATTCCCATACATATCTTTTTATCATTTAGTTTTTATATGACCTGACTCTCATCCTTATATGAGTTTGGAGAGAAATTCCTAACAAAACCACCAGACGAATGCCAAGCAAGAAATCGCACACATCAGTGATTCCTGCAACCTAACATATATCAATATAAAGTTCATACCCTTTTTGTCTTCCTTTCTTCTGCTGTGAAAAACTGCTTCTTCTTCTTCTTCTCTCTTTCTCTCTACGAGTTCACTCAAATTTGGGAAAATGTTTCACTTAGTGGACCAAATGTGGTCTTATCACTATAGTGATGTGATATGTTTGGCCCCGTCCGATAATACGTTTGCCTTTAACTCTCTTGTGCCTTTAAATCTAAACTCCTTCTATTTGCCATTGATTTTCAAAGCTTTTATATTGACACTCTAGACATCCTCATTAATGATTGGTCTTGACGTTAATTTTGCGATTCTGTAAAGTTAACTTTGTCTGGTCGGGTTTTCTTTATTTTTATTTTATTTTTCGCATGTTTTATTGGAAAAAATATACATTACTTTTATTATACCTAAAACATATTTTCAAAGCGTTATAATTATATTTTGTTATTAAGTTCTTTGCCATTTTGGGTCTTTGTCGCGACAGGGTTCTATAGCCTTGTGTGTGATATGGAATTCCATGTTTGACAGTTCTCGGGCTGGCGCCACGACCGGCACAGGCGTGCATGAGCCGCGCCGCGCGATAGAACACCACGTGGCTGCCGGCTGTGCGACGCCCCCGGCATCTTTGGGTGGTTTGGGGTATGACGGCAAAAGCGCTACTACGTCGCGATAAAGATTGGCGCCGACCACAGTATCGCGACGAAGTGGAGTGTCGTTCACGAGGTTTGAGGCACGACGAACTTGCGGTGCGACAAAGGGGTTTCCGCCCAATAGCGATGAGGATTCACCAGGCATATGCCTTTGTCATGACATAAGACTTCTTGTCGGCGACGAGGTTTCCGGGTGGTGTTAAGCAAGAGTTTCTGTTCGACCCGCGGACTGAGCCTCGTGCACGACGGGCGCTAGGTGCCGCCACGGGATCTGCTTTGGTGTATGGCGTGCGCACCGTGGCGGTGCTCGCCCCGGGCGGACTTGTCGGTGTGATGGTGCGTGTGTTGTACACTGGCCCGGGCTAAAGTTCATGGACCGTGGTCATGGAATTTATTCGCGGACCTTTTTTTTTTTTTAAATGACCCTCGGGATTTAGGGTGTCACAGACTCCGGTTGAACCATAAGAGGAGATGTTATTTGCAGGAAGGAAAATTGTAACAAAGCAACATGGCCGAAAAGCTGAGGCTCGGTTGACACATGGATCGGGGTATGCTACTCTTCTCATGATGCTCTGTACCAAGTAACGAAAGACACATAGTGGCTGAGGCAGGGGTTGGCTATGGTGTTGTATAGATGCAACGGGGATAACGAGAGGTAACGAAAACCAACGGTTGAGAGTGATTTAGTGATTTATAGAAAAGTTTTGGAAGGGAGATTTGTAATTGATAATGGGTGTGGGAAGACGATTTATAAGGTAGGTGATGGTTTGGAAGTTTGTGAATAATGATTTAGTGCTGCTGGGTATGGTGTATGGTCATGACAGCAATATGGCCAGTGGCGTCTTTTAAGCGGTACCTACAGATCTACATTATAGAAGTGATTTCAAATGTTGAATACCATGTTTATTTAGTGTGAACTTACGGAGGCATGTGTTCCCCTCCATCCATAATTTTCTTTATTTTAATCTTTATTATTGAAAAATTTTGAATACGTTTTAAAAATTTTCAAATATAAAACGACATTAGTTTGATAACTGTGGATACAACCAGTGTTAGTATAATGAATCACAAACCACGGCTTATAATACTTGAAAATGATCCACATGACTCATTTCAGGCGGGACCCCAAACATAAGTATATAAAATTTCAAGTGGTTTGTCATATGAGATAGATGAAACTCCAAATGGAAGCTTGTGACTTTCATTACATAGACGAGAGTTGCAGTGCAAATATAAGACACTTGAGAGTTTTAAATGATGGATGACCAAGATAAGAATGTCATTGACTCACGATGAGCTTGGTTGTGTGAAGGCATGGTGGCTTATTAGTGCTTTAGAGAAGAAGGCGATCATTATACACATGTCCTTTAATGGCCCTTGAACCTATTGATGCCTCGTGCTTGAATTACTTCACAACAAAACAATCAGGAAAAAATTCAATTGAGTTGTTATTTTTATAGCAAAATTGAGAATCTGACAAAGAATTTTGTTTATTTTGGAGCACAAAACATTTAATTGAAAAGTGGAATTAGAAGAAACAAGATTAGTGGAACCGATATGAGTTATAAGGAATTGATTACCATCGCTGGTTATGATATTATTGTAGTCGTTGTGTTCGTTCAGAAACAGAAACAAAATGTTGAGAAATAAACCTACAGATCAGACCCAACAGAAAAAGCGTTGTGTCATGCAGGCAATTTGGCCTCACAATGGTACGGGTTAATGGATGTCGTCTCCCGGGATGGAAACGGACCTCGTTCCTCAGACGTCGTGAGCCGATTGGACTGGAGTAATGAACTCAAATGTTTGAGCGGTACTTGCAAAATGAAGGGCGATGAAGTGGTGAGAATATTATTTATTGTTTATTTGTTATTCCGCGTGACGAGTATAAATAATCAGTGTCTCCACGAAACGGCATGTTTGTTGGAAAAAGAACCCGAATAATGTGTATGTTGAAAATAAGTGGACGGAGGCAGGCGAGGCAGACGACGGCCCGGTGGCGTGCCGCGTGAAGCCGACCTGGCGGCGTGGTCTCTCCTTCCGCCAAAGTAGGGCATCCCTCTATTAGTGCGAGATAGTGGACTGATGATCTCCCGGGATAGAGCGGACCTCGTTCCTCGCGAGGCGATGCGTGGTCGGACTCAGATGAACTTCAAATGTTTCGGGCGATCGCCTGAACAATGACGATGAAGTGAAGTGAGAATATTGTTTTTGTTTTGTTTGTTATTCAAAAAATGGGAAAAACGGGAGTATAAATATGTTAGGAAGTGTCTCCACGAACAGACATGTTTGTTTGAAAAAAAAAAATGAACCAAACAATGTGTGCGTTGAAAAATGAGGTGGACCCGAGGCAGGCCGGCCAGGGCCGTAGGACGGGCTGCGGCGGCGGCCGCGGCAGGCGAAGCAGACCTAGCCAGCTAGTCCTCTCCGCTTCCTGAGTGGGGTACCTTGAGCCCCGAGCCCATTTGAGAGGGCTCAGCTAACTGACCATCTGTGCATTTTACGGTCACGTGGGACACCTTTTCGTTCACTATAGGTTTGTGGATTCCAGTCTAGCAATCCCATGAATGAAAAGTTCTGTCCTCGATATTCTCATGTATGCATTAGATGCAAAAGTCACGATTATTATGAACGTTGCATCGGAATCGTCGTCTGAGACTTTGAACTTTCCTTAGTGAAACTGCTCGGGCTTACTGGTCGATCGATAGACTTGATGTCTTTGAAGTATCAACCTTCGTGTAGCCTGAACAATAGTACAACCTTTCTCGAACCGTGGTTCTCCTTTGTTGTGTTCGTTTTGGCCATGTTTCTGCTGGTCTCATGAGTGTTCTAGAAAGTCGGCCTTTTTCAATTCTCTGACGGCCCTCGCTTCCCACACTCCATGGGATTTACGGTATATAGTTTCATAATCATTACAAAGTTTTGCTTATAACCCCTTCACATATGTATCTTCGTGTTTGTCAGGAATGGGTAAAACAGAATAGGCGGTACTCATTGTCTTCAAACTTAGTTCTTTGAACCTAGATCTGGGATCTCGGTGATCGACTAGGTAAGTCCGTATGATGACTGTTTAGAGGCCTTAAACCCATTCCTTGATGTTTTTGCAGCCATCTCTCACAGTTAGGCCTTTATCAATGGATCCTTGTGTATCTTTTGACTTCCTGATCAATGGTGATAATTCGATGAAAAAGAAGTTGTCTTGTTGTGTGTGTCTTGTGTGTCGAGACTTGCACGTCTCCACATGACATTCCTTGCCCTTCCAATTGCCCACTTGACTATCACAATGTATACATACGTGAACGCTGGTTTAAGCGTTAAGTATCTTCCCGAAATTTGAAGCCACTGGAAGCTTCTTCACGACTTTATCAAAGCAATAAATTACGATTCATAGTGGATCTGCAATCTAAATTTGTTTGGATTGAGTTCGACCTTCTTATTTACCCGAGTGTGAATACATATCCGGCGATTTTGTGTCTTTAGTGTCGATTATCGGTGAAATCAAATTATCCTTCGTCTTGACGGATATTCTGTGTGTGCAAAGCATAATCTTGATATGTATGGTAGTGATAAACATTTCATGGCTTTCGATGATTTTCATTTGGGTAGCGCCATCGACAGCTTCTTAACGCTTTAGCTATGTCTGGCTAAATACGATTCATGACGCCCGTCGCGCCTGTTATCAGCATACTCATTTTTTGAGCTTTGTTTTTCACGATATTCTTAGAAAGATGTAAATTAACATATCGGAGTCTTTCTTTGGTCTGATATCTGGAGTCTTGCTGAAGAATACGTTCAATGGGATTGTGATGAAGCTAATCCTCCGGATCTTGGATTTTAACTCTAAAATAGCATCAGCGACTGTATCTTTCATTTCATTGCCTTTGTAAGCCTTTGATTTTCTTAACAGTCTCACCATCCTTTGCTGTTATAAGCATATCGTCTACATATAGACATAAAATGGCAAAGCAGTGCAGGAGTTTGCTTAACATATACACATTATCGCACTCATTAATCTTGAAACCATTACGACAACATGACCGTCCCGAATTTAGCATGCCATTGTACACGGTGGCATTTAATCCATAGAATGACGATAAGCCGACGCCTTTGCGTAGCGTCAGGAACAGCGAACTCTTGGTTGTTCATCTCACTCTTCTTCCGTCTCGTTTGAAGGCCGTTTTCACATCATTGATGGATTTCGCGTATACAACTTCTTTGCTATAGCAATTAACATCTTATAGATGTAATTCGTGCCAGTGAATAAGTATCAAAATAATCAAGACATTCTAGATTGCTTGTATCCTTTTACTACAAGCTGTATAGTTATCAATGGCACCGTAACTCATTTTCCTCTTGAAATCCACTTACGTGTAGTGGTTTTATTACCGGGGAAGATTGACCCGAATTTCCATGTATGATTTGTAAGATGGATTCAGCTGCTGTTGATGGCTTCTTTCAGTGAGGAGAAGCACGGCGAGATGGGCCTCGGACACATTCAAAGAAGGCGCTGACCGCCCGAGGCCGCCGTTAGGAAGGCTATCGTGGTGAGTTGGATCCGTGTATCAGTCTCCATGGAGAGAACCAGTTGACAGCTCCTCGTGAGGTGGTTTCTCAGAAAATGGTGGTCAGTGCTATTGATAAATATAAAAGCTAGGCACTATGATAAGAGACAGGTCTTGATTATTTTGATACTTGTTCACTTGTTACTAAATTGCATCTATAGAGATGCTAATTACTATAGCGGCGATCTGAGATCACGACTTCTTTGGATGTCGGAAACAAATTTTTCAGCGAATCATTAGAAATGGGTTACCGAAAAGGCGTGAAGCCCTTTGTCTTTACTGCATCTGGGTTCATCCTCCATTTGGATCACTTACAGATATTGTGGTACACAGACCGGTGTCAGTTGTTGCTGTCGCTTTGAGGAAAAATCTATATGTCTCGTATCACGAGACATACTGGTAAAATGGTCATAGGTCCTGCATTAATACTCATCGAACCTTATACCCAAGTATATTCAATAGTCGAGTTATTTCATTACTCTTAATACAAATACATATTAAAATCTATCATTCCCTAATATACAATGTCAAAAGCTTATCAAAGCCATGACATTTCTTAATCGGCCTCTAAAATGGCTAGTCTTCTCGAGCAGCTCCTGTGCACGAAAAATATTAAATGACGGGAGTAGTATCGCCGATGGTGGAATCACCACTAAATGGGTTACTCTCACCTAAGTGCATATACAATGCTCCAGACAAACTTCTGCGCTCAAGTAAATGCGATCTGTGAATGTGCATGCTCGTTCCCTTGTCTCGAGTCCTCTGTGGCTCTCCCACTGCCCTCATTATGTATGAGAAAAATGCCATTTCAAAATAAAACTTGTTGTTCTTGAAAATAAACTACCGAATATCGGAAAAATGCCAGAGTACCTCAGGCGAAATGTGTTGGGCTTCAAAGCAGTCATGTTATCATCGAAATGATACGTTGGTGTCTCCCGACGTTCTCGAGAAAATCATCCTGTGAAATTCCTTTACCATAATCATGTTCGTTTTGAAAACTTCGTGTCATGCCTCACCTAATTTCTGGAATTACGATTGCATATGAAATACATTTATGTCATTTCAATAATTTTATAATCTCATATAAATTCATACATTCTCAGTTTTACAATTACCTTATAGTAATTGATAATATCAACCATCACCCAATTAGCTCATGAACCGATCACAATCTTTCGTCTCCAATGTACCACCTGAATTATATTCATATAATTGTGATATATCGATAACCTTTCAGCGTTCTTATTAATTTTTGATCATATCCCAGTAGCTTGCTTGAACTAATCAAATTTCATTTACAATACTTTCACACAATTATATTCCATATAATTGTTATCCTACTAATACAGAAGTTCGTGCATTAACCTATCCGTTTCCGCTCATTTCAAGCCATTCATTTCAAACCTTTCGCACCACTTGGACCTTTTTGGTCCAATTCACACAAGTGGGATTGTTTCTGATCCCAGCGAGTACGTGGGCATGCGTAGGCGGCCACTCATCATTTCTCGGTTTCTTCTTTGGAACTAAATTCACATCATTTTGAGTCTCCCTACTCACCCAAAAAACACAATTTAATGCTTAATTTATGCAATTACCCAGATAGTCGTGGGCTAATAATAACTCTTTCGAATGACAAAAATTCAACAGGTGAGTCAGTTTTGAATGATCAAGCGTACTCACGGCCTCAATAAACTCAACATCATAAACACGCCCAAACAAGGGTAAAACCATTAGGATAAAACACTTTCTGCGAAGTTTTGTCAAAACTCAAATCAGGTGTCCGCAGCGTTTGCCCTGTACACATGAAACATTTCATGCGTGTGAAGAATCTGATAGTCGTCATGAGATCTTAAAGAGAAGGCTCTCTCTCACCAAATATCGAAAACCTAACTCTGCAATTCGTTTCCTTCACACCTCCACGTTTGGTCTCTATTTTGAAGAAGACCACTATACACTCTTTTGTCTCATCGCCATTAGACAATTCAAAAATGTCATCCATGTCCCTTCTCTTGGATTTTGACACTTGACAACTCTCTTTGATGCGTCCGTTTAGTATATCTCTAAATGCGGCATTAATATCAGCATGAATTATATGTTATATGTGACTTTTCTCCGTCAAATTTCATTCTGACTTTTGTGCCGATTGCCTCGGCGATGCGAATTAAACGTCACCGGGTGTGAGTCGGCGTGTTGGTGCAGATTTGATGAGGCGATTCAGCGATGAAGTCCATTTGTCATCGAGATCTGAAAATTTGGTTTTCGAAATACGATTTTGCCGCTCGCCGCGGTGGAATTTTTAAGGGTTTCACGGATATGGTATCTCGAGACCTCTTGTTGTTATCAATTGACTCATATATGCTATGTTATGCGAATGTATTTTCAAGAGCGAAGCGTCCCTTGATTCAATGATCGTATTGATGTGCCTGCCTCACGGGATACATGACTTGTGAACAAGAAAGCGTGCATTTGCTGTTATCAAACATATCGATAAAAACTGATCATGATCTTTGGTCCTACCTTAACCTTTTTGGGCTTGGAGCGCAGCATATGAACACCCCACACTTTGAAATAATTCAAGTTAGGCATTCTACCTTTCCATTTCTCATAGGGAGTTTGTTGTGTCTTTCTGTGGGGTACTCTATTTAAAATAAAATTCGCCATTAAAATAGCTTCCCCCCACAAATTGTGTGATAAACCAGAACTATTCAACAATGCATTCATTGTTTCCTTTAAAAGTAGTTTTCCATACCGCACTCCATTAGATTGGTATAAGAAATGATCATTTAATTGAGCGATACCGACTGTTCAGTTTCCTCAAATGAAATTCATAATTCACCTCCTCTGTCCTCCTTATGATTTTAATTTTCTTGTTCAGTGAGGTTTCAACCCGACCTTATAAGTTTTAAAAGCATTCACAGCCTCATCTTTGCTACTAAGCAAATAAACATAACAATATGTGTGATCATCTATAAAGTAATACAGTCTTGTACTACCTCTTGACGATATTGATTTCATATCGCATATGTCTGTGTGTATTAAATTTGAGTTGAAACTCTATTATCTGAGTGGGAAAGGGGCTTAAAAAATTTAGATTGACACACACTTGGCATTTCTCATGGACGGTCAAGGTGGAAACTAGCAGTGCTGTTGTTAATTTCTTTATTGACTTATAGTTGCGATGTCTGGTCAGCATGCCAAATGTTAGAAGACTCAAGCATGAAAATGGCTTTATTCAAATCATCGCCCAGTTTACATGGGTCGGCCCACATTTAGCTTGAACAAACCATCACTCAGATAACCCTTTCCTACATACATTTCATTTTTTGAGAGTACAAACTTGTTAGATACAAAAACCAACTTGAAACCATTCTTGCTAAGGAGATATCCAGACACTAAATTCTTGCGAACATCTGGCACATGTAGAACATTAATTAGTGTCACAATCTTTCCAGATGTCATCTTTAGAGCAATCTTTCCGACACCTTCAACCTTAGAGGTTGATGAATTACCCATATAAAGTTTTCATCACCCCAGCGGTTGTGTGGAATAAAACATCGTCGTTTGCATAGTGTGACGGTTGATGCGGTATCAATCCTGCTCAGCCAGGTTTCAGCCATATTACGCTCGGATATCGCCAGTCAAATTGATATAATCGCGCCATTGGATATTTTCCACCATTGCTGAGTTTTACGTCTTTTTCTTGGCTCTGCGATCTTTAGTTAAATGTCTAGACTTGCCACGATTGAAGCACTTGCCAACGAACTATCGAGGCCTTGGTTGAATCTCTCGAGCATAGGCATTTTCCTCTTCTTGTTAGGTTTGATCCTTCTTGACAACATTGGCCTTTGAAACTGGGATTCTTTGACTTTCTTCACGGATAACTATGGTCTTCCTCGATCCTCGTGAACGATCAAGTCTTGGTATGGCTCCTTTCTGCTTGTGTTTGAATGAATTTTAAATCCCTCAGGATGGTGGCGGTTTTCAATGCAACTTGGAAATGTCTCACTTAGAGTCATTCCTTCAGCATGGATATCATACCCTGACCCATGAAGCTCTTGAACTTTGACAAGGCGGTCTTTGGATCAACCATCTTAGTACAGAAATTTCTGCAGGCAATGGATTTCTTGGTCGGGCATCTTCGGTTTGTACTTCTTGTCGGACTATCCATAACTTCTTGGTCGTTTTCAGCGGACTATGGAAGCGTTATAGAAGAGTATTTTCCAGACCGTTGAGGACATAGTTGCGACCTGAGAAATTGAATGATTCCATGCATCCATATGACCCATTTTTATCATCTCCGGCGTCGTCCAGTTTAGGACCATCCTCATTTAGGAATGTTGCGAGTTCAGGTTGTGAGATGGGAACAACATCTTTTGTTGTCATCTTAAATCAGCACCATTGAACCTTTACGGCTTTTCTCAGTGATTCGGAATAGGGTTCTTAGGAATTAAGTGACCATTTGAAGGATAAAAAAACGAGAACATATTCGAAAGAATCGGTAAAGTGATAGGTAAAGTAGATGCTTGTAATCACGAAGCGAGACATGAGTAATGTAATCTGAAGCAAAGAAAAAAATTGTAACAATTTTTGTATCACCGTGACAGTATAACAAATACTATAATATATAACAGCCGAAACAATTTTTTGTAATCTTTGACGACGGCGTAACAAATGTATTATGAAAGCGAAAAAAATGTAACAAATGTAAATATAAACGAAAAGCGTAACAATTTTGTAATACGGAAACATAAACAAAAAACACGTAACAAATGTATTACGAAGCGAAAAAAATGAAACATATTTTTATATCTTTGGAATTTTTTTTCTCAAGCAACTATAATAGTGTATTGCGGAAGCGAAAAGCGTAACAATTTTGTAATCTGAACATAAATAATGTAACAAATGTAATCTGAGAAGCTTAAAAAGCGTAACAAGTTTTGCTGTCTAGAACGAGTCGAAAAAAGCGTAACAAGTGTATTCTGACAAAAAAATTTGGAACAATATTTGAATGTAAGCTGAAATGCAGAAAGCGGAAAAAACCAACAAGGAATTTGTAATGCAGAAATGAATAGAATCAAATTTCGAAACGAACGTAAACAAAATTCGTCTTAAGACTGTAGTCGTTGTGTTTGTTCAGAAACAGAAACAAAAAAAAAATGTCAAGGAAATAAACTGCGAATCCGACCGCTTCGATTGTGTCCTTAAGATGAATTGGCCCTCTATTAGTGAGATGGTGGATAATCGTTATAGGGATAGAGCGGTTTGTTATCGAGCGATCACGTAGTGGAAGACTCAATAAACTCAGTGTTTGCGAGGCAGTCTGCTAAATCATGTGTGATGATGAAGTGAGGAAATGGGAAAAAGCGAGTATAAATATGTCAGGTGTCCTCAGAAGAATGGGGTGGACTAGGGCCGAGCCCGGACGGACGGCGATAGTGCGGCAGGAAATCGACTAGGCAGCGTGGTCATCTCCCTTCGCAAAAAAGTGTGGGGTCAACTCAGCCGAAGCTGACAGTTGAAGACAGCCCCATTTAAGCTTCATGCAAAATATGTTCTATTCGATATGGAATGTGACACTACGTTCATTCTTATAGGTTTTATTAGTTCCAAAGTCCCAACAATCATCAATTACCATGACTGAGTGCGTGAAATTCTGTAAATCATAAGTGATGTGATGAGATGCTCCAGAGTCAATGATCCAGCTTTGTTTTTGAGAATTAGTCCTAGTTGGCATGGAAAAGTGCAATGGTGCAAAGTTGGATGAGGTTAGAGGCCTGTAACAGCACCGTATTCAGGTTGTCACAAGTTGACAAACAATGCGGGGTAGGTTGTTGTGGGGCTGTGGACGCCAAAGTTGATTATTGGATGGTCGATTTCCATGAGAAGGCCTATAGTTGAGGTTCCCTTGATTTGGATATTTGTTGCTAACCTGTGATGTCATCATGCCTTTGTTGCTCATATTGTTGTTGAATGTTGAGTACTTGCCTTTGTTGTTGTAGTTACTTCTTTGGTTGAATTGTGCGGTGACTGTTGTCTACTCATTCTTGGCCTCATCGCGTTTCAAGGCCAACTCATAACTAACTAATTTGTCATGTAACTCTTCAAAAGAAATGAGATAGTCTGGGGCACGGATTGCAGCATTGAGACTCTTGAATTTTGAACCAAGGCCTCTGAGTGGGACATGAATTAATTCGGCATAACTCATGGGAGAGCCAGAGTTTCGGAAACGCTCTTCACAGTCTGCATATAGTCAGCAATGCTCATATCTTCAATGTTGGTGTTGGCAAGGATCTCTCGAAGTCCCATGACTCAAGTATGAGATTTGCTTGCATATGTCCTCTCTAAATGAATCCATGCTTCAGCCGCGGATCCTGCAGAAGTGATTAGAGGGACTATATTATCGGAGACTGAAGCCAACATCGCATGAAATAGAAGGCTATCTTGTCATTTCCATAGACGATATGCAAGATTTGGTACAGTTCGTGCTATCGGCTGTTGGTTGTGGTGGATGTGGTGGGCGAGGATGGGAGCGTCAATATAACCTTCAAGATCATATCCAAATAATAAGGACTGGTATTGTGCTCTCCATGAAGGATAATTGATTTTGGTGAGTTTGAGTGGAAGCTAAGTGGTTGCATTGATTGCCACAATTTGATTGGGAGGATTCAGGTTGACAACTAGGTTAGCAGCAATGGGAACTGAGTTTGCAGCCATGATACACGTGATGTGGCACAAATTTCTGAAGAATAAAAGCGAATAAAAGAAGCGGAGCGAAATTACGAATTTTTATTGTCGAGTCTAAAAGCGATAACATGGGTCTTTATGTTGCTGTACGAGCAAATCTAATGGATAAATCTAAATCGTAGCGGATGAAATCGAAATCTGACCGATGATCTAAAATACTAATAGATAAATCCGTAGTAAATAAATAATTAATAGTAATAAAAATTAGTATGTTGAGTACAGACTTATATCTGGATTTGAACATATGAGGCTCTTTCGAAAAGTCTTGTCGTTATCTGGGTTGACGGAACTGACTCAGAAGAACATGATGAAAGTATGATCGATATTGAAGAATCTGAGATGTTTGAAGATCGTCCTCACTTGTGTCGAGTAGCGTGAATCGGGACTGATCGTGCGTTGACAAAGAAAGCAGCGAAACGCCCATCTCTAGAAGTCGTTTCGTCGTGAGGATGGCTGTCGTCTCCGTGAAAATGTTACTGAAATAGTAGGTGCAGTTGCTGAACTTCCTGCGGACACACTATAGGAGGCAAAGTAGGAAACAACGAGGGTGTGCCGTGGTGTGAGTCATACCATTGAAAGCGGGGCTAATATTCGCAATCGTGGGCCAGGTGGAAGATATGCATTAGATCCCATTTCACCGAAATGATGAATAAAGGCCTGGCTCTTGCATAAAGTTTTTAAAGCGTTTTGATTCTTTCAGGCGAATGCGAACCACAGCATAGTCACCAACGTGATTCTTTAGATCTCGTGCACGCCAGCGACCCGAGTTTATACTCTCATTGTGTTAGAAATTGCTGGTTAAATCTGGCGTAATATATAAGTCATGGATGTGTTTTGCGAGAAGTTTTACGAGTTGAATGCAGCGCGTGAGGTGGTAAAGGAACAAGATCGATGCGTATCTGGGGTAGTAGCCATTAACAATTTGAAAGGACTTTACGTTGAGCGGTTCGCGAGTGTTTACTGTAGCTGGTGTTGATAAAATTAAATCTGACGCGCTTGTTTTATCTGACGAATGGCATATTACCTAAACTCGATTAGCAATATCGGTTTGCCCATCGATGCAGAGGATGAAAAGTAGATGAAAATTTTAGAGTAGTGATAAGCAATCTCCAAGGAGTTTTCAAAAATAGCTAACAAATTTCCTCACTATAGAATCTCTGATGGTGGAAAATGACCGTGCAATTTAACAACTACTCTAAAAACAATTTAGCAACATAACGACATCATTGGTTTGTTACATGGAATAAAATGTACCATCTTCAGAAATGCCTCCTTAACCAAAAAGAATCATGTCCTCTGTGATCTAGGCAGTCAAGAACAAAGTCATACTAACATCTTTCCAAGGTTCTTGAAGGACGGTGAGTACTAACCCGATGTTTTTGTTTCCTTAGCGCCAGCTATCGGCATGGGTGATAAGCTATCTGCAACATCCTTCGAGAAGGCATTAAACCTATCTTCAGCAATGCGTAGTTTTACTCCACTCCCGAAATGTCGGCTAAACCACTGCGCCATCTCCCCGAATTAATAAATCACCCCAAGTGAGTAATCGGCGTGCGCGCGGCTTAGTCACTGACAAATGCCATTTCAACAGAAGTCGATACTCTTGACGGTTTACCATTTACTAACCTCATTATATGTACAAAAGTGAGACATACGAATACTCATTTTCAATCTATCAACCCGGCAGCATGGCTTTTCATGCGATGAAATTGTAATAGTTAATGACTAAGTGCATACGGCTTTGTTTTCAATACCCGACGATGATGTCACAAAGAATATTCATTCAAAAATTCAACCCACTTGGCATGTGACATTAATTTCTTTTGAGTTTAAATATCTTAAGCTTGATAATTAGAAACAACCTGAAATTGATCGGTAATAATGAAAATCTCAGCGAGACTACGACACTATGGCATAAAACTCTTTATCATATGTAGAATATCTTCTTTTAGCATCATTGGAGTTTTTCACTAAAAAGCTAGAATTTGACCTTCTTGACTAAAAGACACCACCAATACCTCGCATGATGCATCCTGGCCAACCTCAAAAACTTTAGCCGTCAGGGATATCTCAGCGGTACCTCAGTCATTCTAACCTTGATTCTCTAAATGCAGCTGCTTGACATTAGACCATTGAAACTCCTTATTTTTAAACCTTCGATGTCAAGATATGTAGTGCTAAATCCTTATAAATCTCCTGTAAAAGAAGCTAAACCATGAAACTAGTCTCATTGATAAAATTGTATTGAGCCTATCACAATAACTAACCTTTTAGGGATCATTTAAATCACCATGTTGAACACAATAAAGCCTAAGAAAGCACATATAGTTGTAAAGAACTACTTCTTAAGGTTAACATAAAAGCTTGGCCTCGCGAAGAGTGAGAAAAACTTGTCTTAGGTGTGCTAAATGCTCTTCTTTGGATTGACTGTAGATGATATGTCATCCAAGAAGTAGACACGAAATTTACCAATGAGAATTTGCGGACATGGGTGCTTAACTCTCTGTAAGTACTGGGCATTAGATAATAAAAGGCATGACTAACATAAGCAAATATCTGTGTTTTAAATCGATTTTCACTCATCTCTCCACAGCTTCTTTCTGGTGGTGATAACCACTCATAAATCTGTAGAGAATAACTCAGGTAGTAACAAGTCAAACTATCTCAGCTGAGGATGGGAAATCTATATTTATTGTGATCTTATTGATGGCTCTACTATCACTACATTCTCAAGATCCATATTTCTTGGGTGTCGACAAGTGGCCTTTGCCACGAGGGTGAAACATGCTGGCTCAAATCCTCTTTCTAAAAGTGTTATTCTACTTGCTGTTCAGCTCATCTCTCTCTTTGGATTCATCCTATAATGTGGAAGGATTAAGCGGAGTTGAAACACTGGAACTAAATCTATAGCATGTTGGATGTCTCTTAAAGTGGTAGTTCACTAGGTAACTAAGCGAACTCTATCAACAAAGTCATCTGTAAATTCTTCACTTCGAGGAACATCGGCAATCGAAGAATCGGAGGAACTTCTTTTCTTGCCCACTAATACTACTTTATACAGTCTCGGAATTCCTCTCTCATTGCACATTTTAAATATAAAATTCCTTTGAGTTTAGAGTGTCACGTTTACCCGATACAAACTTTGAAGCAGCGAGTCTGAAAATAATGTTCTTATGTAAAGGAATAAATGTTATCTTTACCAAAATTAGTAACATCCAGATCATAAAGCGGCGACACAAAGAACATGGGCAGCATCCATGGGTAGCACCTCCTGATAGATTTCATCTTTGTAATCCCCCCATTTGAATAGAGACTAGACACCTTTGAGTAGCGAGGCAAAGTGTGGTCATTCACTGCTTCTCTAAATGGTTGGATGTAGTTCTACTTTTCGGGTTTAACAATTTAGCAGCATCATGAGAGCCACGTTCATTGAACTACCCCCATCAATCACTAACTTACATTTTCTTATCTCATACGTGAGCGTGTGAAAATATGATGGCACCAACAGTGGTATCTATAGTTGTGGATAAGCACACATCAGTTCCACCAACACCACGCATCTTCATCACAATTCTCATGAGGCCATCTTCATCACCAGAATAATCTAAAGGATGAATAATTTGGTCTTCTCATTCTCAAAATACTTTGTTCGACATCTAATGCACGATGCACGGTTGGGGGACTAGCGAGGCTATAAATATGACCCATATGATGGCACTTATATTAGACAATCGTGGGTTACTGGCTTGTAGGCCTTGATAGGAGAAACCTTGGAAGAGTGTAAACTGAATTACTTGCTCCTAATGTTATTAGGCGTAGTGGATTTGATGACATGGTTGAGCTTGGGTGGGGCACGTGTAATGCCAAAAGGAGGGTCTTATTGAACTAGAGCTTCTAAGGCTTTTTTGGTATGCCTCATACGGTGTGTGGGCATGCAATCTAACCGATGGTTGAATATCGAACCTAAGACCATTAACAAGCGGTGCCGGACAACAAATTGGTCTCGACATGGAACTTCGCTGCACCTCAAGTCTAACTTCCATAAATTTAGCGAGAATATTCACCTGCACTAGAGTCTTGTTTAGTTAATCATGGTGAAAACAGTGGCTCTTATATGATGGAGGAATGTACTTTTCTTGCAACTTTGCTTTCGTAATAGCCCATTGGGTGATGGGTGAGTTCACCTAGGCCGAAGCATGTCTTGCAACACATTACGCCAGGAGTACATCTTACTTTGAATTGGTTAATTTCGTTTTATATATTCAGAGACAGTTCACTATGTCATTTCATACCAATCAAAATATTCTTGATATGGCCCCAACGATGGAGAAAACATTTTGGATCCATTCTACCATCAAATTAGGGAGCATTAACCTTAGCTTTTTGTGATGTCACTTTGGTTGTCTAACTTTGTCTATCGTCTCTACCCCAAACACCATTAACCTTAGTGCGGTATCATTTGAGAACTGCATCTTCTCTCTTGGATTTGGTAGGTAAGTTTGCCTTGGTGGTTGTCTAATCAGAGTGTTATGGGTTGAAATCGTCTAAGTTAAAGCGAGGTCTCTGTTGTAAGTAACCTTGTGGCAAGTTAGACGGTGAATAAGCTACCCGAAGTTCATTTTACTTTCGAGTGTCATCACTTTCTGAGCCGTTCTGAATTCATCAGTTGATGTGAACCTCGAAGGACTGAAGCCTAGTGTGGTGACGCAGGCGCGTGTTTAACAACGATTTCATCGGCCGTGATCACTGTGCTGTTGCGGATGTTTTAAATAAATCCATTTTTATTTATTGCATGAGTTTGTTGTTCGAGGCGGATTGACGTTGAGTCAATTGACCACATTAATTGATGCCGTCGTGTGGAATCAAATTGTGCGTTGTTGGCATCATGACTTAGGTAATACAAATTGGTATCGTTGAATCTTGAGATAAGGCTTGTGATGTAGTCAAAATTATTAATTACCAAATTGGATCATTTGGGTTGGGTGAAGAAGAAGATGCGATAATATCAAAGCACTGATATGTGTGACATCTTGAGATAAAATCTGCAAATTTCATTGAGTAAAAATTTATAAACTATATGTTAATGCAACAAACACAAATCAAAAAAATATAATGTGATTATATATCACGAGTGCACGAGTCACGAAATAATAGCCCAAAAATAAAAGAAATAATTTTTAATACTCTTTATGCTCTGTCATCATTTGGAACCTAAACAATCAAACAAAGATATATAATACCACAAATATTAGCGGGTTTTCTAAAATAAAAGAAAATATACTAGATGAAGAACCTTTGGGGCCTTTCTGATTCTTTGGCCGAGGTTGCGAGGGAATAAAGAAAATGTGCAATTCCGGTAAATGTAGCTGATAATCTCGATCAAAGGTTCTGTCGTGGCGATGAAGATAGGCAATGACGGCTTGGGATGATAAATCGTCTGGCAAAATTGAGGAAGGCTGCAGTGAATTCGCCGATATAAAGCCACTAGGATGCTCTGCTTTAGAAGCCCTCACAGTCGAGATAAGGCAGAACACGCTAAATTGAAGGAAAGCACGAGAAGAAGCCGTGGTAGCTGACTTATGGCGGTAGCGCTAAGATTAAGCGCACCGTGAGCACGGCGAGCGATGAAGCGGCGGCGATAATTTAGTGAAGGAACAATCGAAAAATTGAATGGAGTATATCCTCGTATCCACAGGAAAGAGACTTGTATAGACAAATCAAAGGATTGTTAATCGATCTAATAGTTGGATGGGTATAAAAAGTTTATGGACTTGTAAGTCAAAATCAAGAGTTTGACTTACTTGGAAGGCTGCGACGGTGAAGGGCTTTCCGTGCGCGATGGCGTGGCGGCAACAGCGTTGATGAAATTTAAGTTGTGGGTTATGGTTGAAATCAAAACTCACAGCGGATCAGCGAATAAGTTTGCCGATTAGATAATGAAACGTCTGCGAGATGAAATTATGCTACGATCACCGGTAGTGTGGCTGTTCTGCGAAGACCGGCGAATAAAAAAGCGGGCGAAATTATGAATTTTCGATATTAATCGATGCAACGATAACGTAAGGTCGCATTTGTGTGACGAAATCTGATGAATGATAAAAATGCGTAACGGATAAAATCAAAAATCTTGTAGATAAATGCAAAAATCTTTAATAGATAAATCAAAAAAATAAAATAAAATAAATAAATAATAATGTAAAGTGACCTGAACACTATCTGTTAGAAACATATGGGAGTATATTCAGTACCCATCACTACGATAATACGTTGAATAACGAGGATTATGAAACCAGAAAAATAGAGGTTGTGGGGCAGATTTTAGGTAAGCCTGACTGCAGCACGAGGCGGATTGCGCGACGAGAAGGTTGTTCGCGATTCTTGTGTAAAACAGGGCTCTGATACCATGAAGGTTTGAAACAAAATGAAAGTCCACCTCCTTTCATTGCTTGAGACACTGAGATATATACAAACCCAACCTCCAACTAACTGAGAAGATTACACAAGTTTATTTGAGATTCAAACTGTTCTTAGTTGAGATAATTCTTGGTTCAGTGGAGACAATGTTTGGTACTTGGGATAATTCTGTTTTGATGGAGATAATTCTGGTGCTAGAGATAATGCTGATTCGGTGGAGATGATTCTGTTATGACATGGGTCCCTTGAAAACACTTTTAAGAAACATTTTTAAGATTTGACATTAAAAATAAAATTGTTTCCAAAAACAATATTTTGTGTAAACAATATATTTTATCATAAATATGAGATGTTTTGCCCAGCCCCCCGAGTACCAATAAGTCCGTTAACCAGTTAACAGACTGGGTTGGACTTTACTTCTTGTTGAGGCTACGCCTACTAGCCCACCGGTTTTATATTATGCAATCTTTAACCGGTCCGATAATTAAAAACAAATTTTTTTATTCTAACCCATATCTAGCTTGAAAATTAATGAATGAATTTATTTGACTTCTATAATAAACTTTTAACGAAAATATATATTATAAATAAACTTACATTATGTCTTGTACAAGATTTTGTTCATCCCAAAAAATTGTATTTGATGTATTTCTCTACTTCTAATAAAAAAAATGTGCTTCTAGAAACTTCATTTGCGTAACAAACCAGTTAAAATGAATTTAAATTGTCTTGTCCAAGATTTTATTCAGCCCAAAAATTGAATTTTATATATTCATCGACTTGCAATAAAAATAAAAAATGGGGTTAGTGGGCGAGTGGTGAGGCATATATACACACTAGGTCTAAAATGAAGTCAACGGTCTCACCCTTCTAAAAACATATTCGAGTAAAAAATGGGTCTCGGATATTTTGAAGACTCCTACAATTGAGGTATGACTCAAGTGATGACGGGGGAATAAGTGTACGGGACGTCCCTACCTTGAGTCATTGACTCGTTGTAAGAGTACTATAACATTTGTACTACAAAGTGAATAAATATAAAAATATAATAAATATGAGATTTTTAGGGCTTTTTTTATGGCATGAATGTATATAAACTTAAGTTATGGTATAGAACATACATACTATACCCATGAATCCAACATAGGTTTATTATATAACATTTTCATTATACTTGGTAGCTATAATTTGATTGGATAGAATATGGATGTAGTAAATAAGTTCGTCCAAATAAATACCTTATATTATTATTGTGTTTAGTTTGTAAAATAAATAAAACTAATATATGGATAATATGTTACGTGTTTGGGTAAACATTATATATTCAGTGGAGTTAACAAAATATATATATATATATATATATATATATATCTCTATATATATAACTGCTCATATATATAAATGTATTAATAATTATATTTCATTCATGTCAAAATAATAATAATTATTATATTTCATTTTAATGTCCTTAATTAAACACCTTTAACAGCATTCATGATTGAAGTATTTAGATTTATATATTTTTTATATTATGTTATTCAGTATACAAAATTCATCTTTATATATTAAATATTACATATATTAATATTATCTTATAATATATAATATAAAAAATAATTAGTTATTTAATCCTAGATATATTTTTACAATAAAAAAAGGGAAGAATTATATGCGGGTCCATATGCTAATCTCTCATTCCCAACCATTAGAGTTACAATATTAATGTAACACTTTGTAATAATATAACACTCTTAAAATACTCACCTTTAAAATTATTATAAATAATATATTTATAATAAAAATTATTATAAATATCTAAATTTATTTTAAAATTAATAAATAAATTTGATTTTTTATTTAGCATATTTTAAAAATAAATAAATTTTAATAAACAATAAAATTAATGTTTTACTCTTATCTTCCATATAATTTATTTTCTTTTATATTTATAATTCGAATGTTTTGAATATATTTTTATATTTTCAAAATTTTATAAAATATTAAACATAAAATTTTAAAATTAAAATATCATTATTTTTAAATACAAATAAATTATTTGTTATTATAATTTTTAAATATACTAAATGAAAAAAAAAATTCTTAATTTTTAAATAATTTTAAGAGTGTTATATAGTACTTTAAAAATATTATATTAATACTTTAAGGTACTTCAACAGAAGGTTAGGGACAGAAGGTTAGGGTTGGGGATGAGAGAGAAGAGAGATGATTCCAGAGGATACGGAAATTATAATGATGGTTAGAATATCTCACTCCCTGATTTTATTCTATTTTTGGTTGAGCATAAGGTATGATTAAGGGAGTTAGATAGTAAATACTTTATTTATGTAATAATGCATGTAGCGGAAATAAAATTATAATATTTCTTTTTTTTTTTTTTTTTTTGTTATCTTGCATCGTTATTATTTTAATCAATAAAAAATAACCTAAGATTATAAAACCACTACAAGTAATCACTGGTATCCTGATCAACAAGCTGGACAGGGAGACTAGCAGTTTTTTGTTAAATGTGTAAAAAATATTTAATTGGTCCCAAATGGCCTAGTGTAATGTGGTTCAATGGTTTGTGTGTGTGTTTATTGCTGGGGTGTCAGCGAGACTGAAGTTATTAGGTGAGATCTTCCGAGATTAATTGGTGGAGATATCTTGAATTCGATTTGAAATTATTGGGTCTCGGAGACTGAACCTTCATTAACTTATCTGGGTTGAGTTCGAGTATTCACGTCTTGTTAAGTGCTTATAGCTTAATCGAAATTGATTAGGTATATCTGATTATTTTTTACAGTTGAGCACAAAGATTTGAAAAATGGCAGTTGAGGTTTTTAATTGAATTTTTAAATAAGATTAGTCATGCAGATTGACTACGAGTAACAATTAATCTCTGATGCAATTTGACATAAATTCTTTGTAACATCGAGAGGGTTCAAATTTATGGTGGGTTGGGTAATTTTTACAGATAAAATATCACAGTTTTGACAAAAAAAAGAAAAAGAAAAGAAAACTTATTTGTGTTTGTTTTAAATAAAAATACATAAAATTTATAAGAATTGCCAGCCCATTTATGCATGTGACAGTGTCCGTCTTTCATGATTTTGGTTTCAGAACGTGGAGAGCATAAAATTGGGTAAAATAACTCAAACAAAAGAAAGCCCAAACAGTCTATAAAAGGGTCAGGCCCACGGCCCAGTTGTTTCTTGAATCTGCCGTTTCTCTCTCAAAACTATCGCAGATCTGCAGAAAGAAGAGAGAGAACAGAAGAAGAGGACATTTCCATGGCCATGGCGAGGGCAAGCTCCGGCCTCGCTTATCCCGACCGCTTCTACGCCGCCGCCTCCTACGCCGGCTTCGACGGATCCCCCACTTCATCCTCCAAGGGCGTTAGCTCCAAGTTCTCGAACGACGTCGCTTTGCTCCTGTATGCCCTCTACCAACAGGTTCGCAACACGCCTTGAATTTTCCATTCTATTCGATTTTTTTTTCATGATCCACTTTAAATTTGATGTTGTTTGGTTGGTGGAGTTTTAATTCGGTGTGCATTGGCGGTTTTTAGTTGTGAATTGGCCGGATCTGGTTTTGTGGGTTGGGATCTGCTTGTTTGGATGCCAAGAAATGTTGGAGATTGTAACTATATTTTAGAAATTGGAATTTCCACTGATTGGGATAAGCATGAAAAATTGGAAAAGAATTGGCTGAAGTGAGATTAGCTTATATTTGGATCAAATGCAGATCAAGTAGAAACCCAAGTAGATGTGCTATTTTCTATTATTTTCTTTCTTTTTTTCCAGCTTCTTTGATAGCCAAGAAATGGTTACTGATCATGGGCGGGGATTTTTAGGCATTGAAATTCTGGCGGGAATTTGATGATGTATTTGTTTGCATGACAACTAAGGATCAGTGTATTGATTTTTTTTCCATGGTTGTTGGATATTGGGATAGTGATTGAAATGCGAGAAACGTTATATGAGAATTGTTGCTGACCAAGTGTATGTTCATTGTTTTGAAGGATGTGCATACCAATGTGTTTCCCCTATGATTTATTTCTGATTGCAGGCTACAGTAGGGAGATGTACCGTTCCAAAGCCGCGTGTTTGGAGCCCCGTTGAACAAAGCAAGTGGACAAGGTAACTTTTCTATTTCAAAATTTTGATTCCACGTGTCCCCATTTACCTAAATATATAGAGATGCTCATCAAAACACATTGACAAGATTGGGTTTTGGGCGTGGTCAATTCTAAACTGTGCATCCACTACAATTGACTGGGCTGGGTGTGTATTAAGTACTTGCAAACTTGAATCAGATTTCTCAGTTAATTTGGACTCAATAGATCATTACAAGCAGAGTAATGCTTAAGTACTTACAAAATTAAAAATTTTTTTATTGATGTTAGTTATTTATTTTCTTTTGAACCTTGAACTGGATTTGATTTTTTTTTTTTGCCCTTCTTTGGGTTCTCATATATTGTGTGCTTAGCCAAGTAATTTGAATGCTTCCTTTCACAATCCTTTACAGTCCAAGAACATCAAATTTTGAGATTTAGTTGAGCACTTGACACCTTGGTTGACAATGCAAAGCCTGACAGTAATGCAAGATCAGTTGGAAAGTCAAAACTAGCCAAGCTTTAAACATCATTAGTTTGATGTAGAATATGTTCTTTCATCATTGAGTTGTTGTCATTAGAATGAACTAACATTTACTTTTTTATTTATTTTTGAAGAGTAAATTATCCCTGATGAATTTTTTTCTTTCCTTAAGTTGCTGTGTTTTTGGCATCTTTGCGTGTGATATTTCAGACAAAGAGTTCCATTTATAGGTTGCTTTGGGTCTATTATTGATTGTTCACATATTTGACATCTATATCATAACTCATCCTTTGCTCTCTTCTTGAGTTTTTCATAAAGGCTTTCCCTATTTATACAGTTGGAATGGGCTTGGAAACATGGCTGCAGCAGAAGCTATGCGGCTTTTTGTGAAAATTCTGGAGGTCTGTGTGAACTTGATATGATTCTTCTTTTTCTTTTTTCTTTTTTTTTGGGTAATTTTGAATCTCAGTTATTTACATCTGCTCTTTCTTCCTGTGTAGGAAGAAGATCCTGGATGGTATTCAAGAGCATCTGACTTTGTTGCAGAGCCTGTGGTAGATGTGGAAATGAATGTGAGTGCCCTGGAAACTATACATTCCAACTTTACACTTTTTAACTTCACATGATGGATCATCATTTCTTATATCAGGGCTAGCTATGGATTCTTTCACCAGCCTCTCTTGTTGTCACTTATCTAAGTCATAACAGTGTTTATTTTTTGTTTATAGCATAATCCAAAAGTTGAACCAGTTACAGAAAACGGGAACCCTTTTCCAGAGACAAAGACTATATCTCCTGAAAATGGCAGCATGTTGGAAACTCAGGACAAGGATGTTGTCTTGGAGGGCCTTGGTTCAATTGCTGTCTATGATCAGTGGATTGCTCCTCCAGTGTCTGGTCAACGTCCTAAACCACGATATGAGGTATTGGCCTCTCTCCTTTTTAGATTTTGGTGGATGGATTTAACGTTTTTATCTGTCTGGAAGATGCGTTCGATTTGTGGACGATAGTGGATTCAGATAAAATGTATATTTTTGGTGGAAATCTACGTCGTAGTTGCCTGTGATCTCCGGGTGAAACTATTTTGCTGGTCGTGAGAGGCCTAATATATATTTAACACGAAACTATACAAGAATGGTTCTCAATGTATTAGTAAGAAATTTATGAAAACATATTTTTGGGAGAGACAAAGATGGCCGTGTTGGTGGAGAAGGAGAAACCTATGTATGGTTGAGAGGGGAGGGGAAGGCAGAGAGGCAAATATGATTCATGTGAAGGTGGACTGGTGGAGTAATTACATAAGTTACTTATGTAACTTAAGTTGTAGTGTTACTTATCAAAACAAAAATTACATAAGTTGAATCCTGTTGTTACAATTCTGGCTATCTATTCAATTTGAATATGTGGAAATTAAGTGGTAGTGTTAATGATGGTGTGCAACAAAAGCAGGCTACACTTCACAAAGTGTGTACCGAATGAGATATTGCATATGGATTTTCAATTCTCTTTTGCTTATATGGTCCAGTTTCTTAGCTAATGGCAGGAATCTAGATATAATTTAAAGTTAACAGTGATTCAATGAACAATGCAGTTCGACTTGAAGCTGTTTTATTTGTGTAAAAACCTTTCATTTTGATATAATTTTAAATTTTAATTTATGCATTTTATTTATCATATGATCAAGATCTGTTTGAGAACAATGGATTCTTGAATGAGAAGTGGGTTCCTGATAAAAGTTGAGATTGAATCAGGACAGATCATATAGATGCGTCTCTGCCTTACCCCACATACCTATGCTTTGATAATTCCTTAGTCAGTATCGTTTTTGTTTTCTATTATCCTGGAGACAAAGTTTCATAACAAATTTATTGAATTTTGGATGCCATCCATGTCCTGAAATGCATTGTGCCAATATTGAAAATCCTCTTCTTGTGAAATCCTTGTTCATATTTCAGTTTTTCTGCAGATACAATGGGAAAATAAGCTTCTTTCAATTGCTGGACACACAAAAGATCCTTCTGAAACAATCCAAGGTACAAGTCAATATCATTTTAATGTGCTATTTCATACAAGATTATGTCTCTTCTGGAGAAATATCATTCCTATAATAGTTTGAAAATGTGGAACATTTTGATTATGATAACTATTTTAAAGTTTTAGGTGAATTGCCCATCATGCTTGGCTCATGTGGTAGAACGCTCAATTATCGATAAAAAAAAAGTGGTAGAGCGCTCAACATTTCCAGGCCCAGGGACATAGGAGGATGGGTCGGTCGAATCCAGCGAGAACAATTTACTATGTGTAACTAAAGTGTTTGGCTTGTAAGTTTTGGTGATTGAAAGGAAACACTATAGGGAATGTCAAATCTCATATCTATTATTATTATATTATTCATTTTGGTGAGTTTGTTTGATTTGTCTGTCAAAAAATAATTATTAGTGAAGATTCGAGATGACTTCAACTATGTTTCGTTTTGGTAGTTGGTGAAAGAAGTCTATGTTTGACATGATTTAAAGGTATTTTGATTCATTCATTATCATGTGGATAATATTTGTGATCTTGGAAGAAGAAATAAATAACTTTTAAGAATGATTTTCTCTCTAAGATGATTCTTTTTATTGTAGTATATATTTCTTGGTCTGGTGATGAATGAATGAGCCTCTGCATTTGTCAATTTTTTGGATTGAGCAGATTGATAGTAGTTAGATATTTTGATATTTTTCTGTTCTTTTCTCTTGTGCCCTTGTGTCTATCATTTCTATCTATACTTTGTACAACCTTGGACTTTCTGTTAGTTTTATACATGTTCCATCTGTGCAGGCTTTTCTGTTTGGAAGATGTAAATGCCAACTGGATAAATGTTGTGGTGCATAGTTTTAAAGTGTATGTATAGACTAGAGGCACGACCACTCACAGTTGGCGCCTCCTTCCAAACACATGTGTGCCTGTTTAAAAGCGCCTTGTAGGTATATAATTCTTTTTAAAGAAGCAGCTTTTATCTTGAAATTTACAATTATATATATTGAAATTTATATAATTTCACTACTTTTTTCTTTGAAATTTTCTTTAAATGTTAGGAATCTTTACCTTTTTATTAATATAAGCATACTTTGAATCATATTTTATAAAATTGATATGCATCCAATGTAACATTTCACTTCACAAAAGCCCGTGCCTTAAGTGTATTATTCAAACTTCAAGGGCAACCTAGCCTTGACTTGCCTTGCCTTTTAAAACTATGTAGTTGGTAAGTGGTATTAAAAATACTATGTTGATGATCCAAGGTTGGATTGTATGAACTTAAAAAAGAGATCAAGTTTTCTTCCAAGACCAAATAAACAAACTTATTCAAATTAAAAGTATCTTGTAGTTTACATTTTAAATTCTTAGAATATTATAAAAAAGGAGTTAATGTTCAGTTTTGTCTTCTTGTCAATATGTCAAGTGGCATTTTTTATGGGAAATATTGGCAGAGTATTCATATATTTTACTAAAATTTGGAAAGCATTTTGTGTTTTAAGCAACAATATTTTTCTTCAGTTATAGCTTATCAATTTTGTTGTTTTCTCTTCACAGTGAAGGCATTTGATCTACAAACTTGTACATGGTCAACCTTAAAAACTTACGGCAAGGCACCGGTATTTATTTATTCTTTTCCATATGCAACAATGAGAAAAGAATTAATGAACATATTTCTAGCATAGGTTGATGTTGATGTAATTGGGACACTGCTGAGTAGAAGTTAAAATTAGTGTCTATTGGGGTAAGTCACAATGTAATGACTATTCTTTCTGCTTTCCAGGCATCACGAGGAGGTCAATCTGTAACCCTTGTTGGGACTAGCTTGGTCATATTTGGTGGACAAGATGCAAAGAGATCTCTCTTGAATGATCTACATCTTCTTGACCTAGAAACAATGACCTGGGATGAAATAGATGCTGTGTAAGTTGCTTTCTGTAAATGTCATAACTTGCTTATTTGTCTTTTCCATTGTCTTGGTTTTGAAATATGAGAAAAGGATTTACAGGAGCCATTCAGCGAATAGATTGCTCAATGACGACCAAATTTCCGCTGACCAGATGTCCTTGTTTCTTATGCACATTTTAACTAGGCCACAATATTTGAGTTGTTCGATTAGCTTTATGATTTCCATAATTAAGAAGATGTATTATCATGACAGTAGTGCTATAACTGCCTGCACATAATGATGGTGATCCCAGCTATTTCTTTATCCAGTATCCTGAATGTATGTTATTCTCAAATAAACTTTTAATGAACTAAACAGCTGCATAATTTGAGGAAGTTTTGGAATATATAATGTGGCAAGATGGTCAAGAGAGGACCACCGTAGGTAGTTCCTCTTCTAGTGCAGCCATATAACGATTGAAGTTCTAATAATTTAGTAAAATATTATTATTTTTATAGGTTGAGTTTGTGATCTATCCTCATTAGCAAGTGAACTCTTTCTTCCAATTGTTATGTCAGGGTTAAATATCAGGTTTAAATTTCGATTCCTAAGGCTGATTCTTCTTTGTTATTTTGTAGGGGTGTGCCTCCATCTCCAAGGTCTGATCATACTGCTGCAGTACATGCAGAGCGTTACCTACTTATCTTTGGTGGTGGTTCACATGCTACTTGCTTTAATGATCTGCATGTCCTTGATTTGCAAGCTGTAAGATAACTTATGTATTATCTATCCCTTTCAGTATTTGTGTTGTTATATAATGGGACACTATTATCTATCCAATTCATGTGTTCTTGGATTTTTAGATGGAATGGTCTAGACCCACACAACAGGGTGACATACCATCTCCACGGGCTGGACATGCAGGTGTGCCAGTTGGGGAGAATTGGTTTATTGTTGGTGGTGGCGATAATAAAAGTGGTATGTATCAAGCTTCTTGACTGCTAGCCAACCTTTAAACTTTTCTTGAATTTTTTTTTTAATAAGTAAACTGAACAATATATTGACAAAACAAGGCCAAGTCCTAGAGTATCGGGAATATTATCTGAAAGTGTTAAATAATGGCTTCTGCAAAGCTCAAGCTTGTAGGAATTAGGTTTAGTATCAATATCATGCTTCAACACCCTCCCTCACATGCACATGGCCCCATACCCATGCACGTGGAGAGTCAGAGTCCATTATGGACTTTCAAATAAACATGGGGATTAAATTGCAAGGAGAGGATTCGAACCCAGGACCTTATGTCAAATCAAGCTCTGATACCATGTTAAATGACCAACTCTCCTAAAAGCTTAAGCTTGTAGGATTTGGGTTTAATATGAATATCATGCTTCAACACAAAGAAAAGAGAACAAAAAAGGCAGAGGAGCAAATACCAACCACCCTAAAGAAAACAAGTCTAAGAGTACTAGAGAATGCACATTATCAAGTTTACAATAGAGTACTCTCTATCATAAATAAGGCTTGCTCAAGAAGTGAGATAGGTGATGAAGGAATTTTTCAGAAAAATTGTCATTATCGAAGACCACCCTATTTTTTGAAATTAACTGGTGGTCATGGTAATAATAAACATGTGGACCTATTGAATGCCACAATGATGTTCAGTTTTGCATTCCAGAAGTGTGATAGGAGTTGCAATTGCATCTGTTAGAATTCACATGCCAACTACCACGTAAAACATATTTTTTAATCACTCAAAAGCAATATATTGATAAAAAAAAGAACCATGAGGTTCCAAGAAGTACACTGGAAGGGTTTAGTTTTTCACCAACTACCAAGTAAATATCTTACTTTAGTTTTTCACCAAAGGCAGATGATGCTGTTTCTTCATGGTTATGTTCGACTTTAGTTCAAAAAGTGATTATATTAGCATCCAGGCGTGCCACTCCTGTGACTATCTGGTTTAAGAGTGAACAAGATTAAAAAAGGGACATGCATTGGGAAAGTTTGAGTCCATTCTTGGAGATGTATAGTGAGGACTGCAGCAACCGTGACATGATCTAGGTCTTCTGCTCTCATCTGTCAATTATTTAGATCTAATTACTGTACTAAAATTTATACTTAATAGGATGTGATGATATCAGTCCTTTATATTTATCTTGTTGGTTTCTCCTCAATATGCTTTCTACCATTCATGCAGATAAGAAGCCTCAACAAGGGGTTCAAAAGAATTATAAAATAAGTTTAAAAGAAACTTGTGTATTGACAGGTTCATAACTGGTCAGATGTAATTAGAAAAAGGGACTGTATCATTCTACAACCCTAATTTTTCCTAATTTCTTGTCCTTCCTGGAACACCATCACGATGCAAAATATAGGGGATGGCTTTCCTCAGGAAGTTCAACACCTGATAAACTACACTATTTTAGATTGGTTGACCGGAATTCATGACTGAAAATCCCAGATGCATTCATAGAAATTTACTCTGCATTTTGGTAGAAAAATGACTGCTTGTGAAAAATTAAATATAAGCACAAATTGAAAAAAGATCATCAAACTTCCAGAAATATTAAAGCACTTATTAGTTGGAATTTTTTCCTTTTAACTTCTTGGATGCATTTATAGAAAGTTCCTTTGCATTTTGGTAGAAAGATGACTGCTTGTGAAGAAATTAAATATAATCACAAATGGAAAAAATATTATCAAACTTCCAGAAATATTAAAGCACTTAATAATTGGAATTTTTTTCTTCCTTTTAACTTCTTGCAGGGGTTTCTGAAACCGTTGTCTTGAACATGTCCACACTGGGGTGGTCGGTTGTAACTACTGTTCAAGGGCGTGTTCCTCTTGCTAGTGAGGTATTCTACTTAAATAGGTTAATGATAACATATATTTCAGTCGGACCTGTAAGTTACATAGCATCTAAAGTCGAGATTATGTTGAGCACTGTACTTATGTAGAAAGCACTAAGTAGAAAGTTAAAGCTGAAATGAACCTTTCTAACCATAACTTTTATGTTCACTATAGAAATTGTGGATGGTCTGCGACATGTTAATCAGTCAGATGAGTATGAAACTAATGCAATATTCTTAATTAGCTTCTTCAACATTAAGCATGTTTTGATAGAATCTTCTTCTGCTGTGAGGGTATGCTTTGGAAGGTTATATGACGTGGATAAATAAAGAAGAATGTGGAATTTACTAATCTCTGAAAGAACGAATTTGCATAGTGTCAAACATATTGGGTTTTAAAGGGTGTAATAAGGAAATACAATGAACCAAATATGCAATACTGTTTACCGTTTCCCTTATTTTCTTTTCCAAGATGATGAAGGGATGGGCCTGGGAAGAACTGTGGAATTGTAACTGGCTGGGATACTTGTCTTCCTAAAACAGTTGAAACAGTATAAATTGTGATGCCAAATCTGAGCAGAATGGGAATATGAGCCTTTGGATGATCAAACAAATGGACAAGAAGCTAGCCAGTTGGAGTTTGAGATCCAGTTTATTATTCACATTTTATTGAAATTCTCATTAATTGTGTGAATCTGTGGATGGTTAGACCAACTCATTTTGTATGTATAGGACAAATGTGCTCTCTAACACTTATTTTTGCTAGGGCCTCATAACTTCATGATGTTAGGGTAGAGCTTGCAGGGTTGATGAAGGTATTCAGAGAGCAATAGCAGTCCTTTCCTGCAAAAGCTACCATTTCTTTTTAGTTGTGATTTTCTTGTGGTGAAGGATTCTTTGTCCTGCAATGTTTGTTTTTCTTCTTAGCAAATTATGTGTTAGATATGCTGCACTTATCCGAAATGTTAGAGTGGTTCAATTTTGGTGATGCTGATCAAACTATCATGTAGAACTTGTACTTTGCTTTTGCTTTGCACCTGCTATGTCTTTTACCACATGCCTATGTGTTTGTCCAATTTATAATTTTGGGTCTGATAAAGGGTAAAATGGGTCCTTGCGGCACTAAATCATAAGGACTTGTGACAAAGTCTTTTATATGTGTTTTTGTTGCTGTGAAACTGCCTTCATTACCAGGCATTTAGCAGTTAGTTACTATTGGATTGTTTGCAATTGCAGGGCTTGAGTTTGGTTGTAGGCTCCCATAATGGAGAAGATGTTCTCATATCCTTTGGAGGATACAATGGGCGGTACAGCAATGAGGTTAAGACCTATATTTACTATTTTGTGGGCTTTCAGAGTATTGTTTGTTCCTCATATTATCGTTTATTTATTGTTTACTTGCTCTTAGGTCAATGTTCTTAAACCTAGCCATAAATCAACCCTGCAAACAAAAATAATGGAGCCTGTGCCTGAAAGTGTTTCTGCTGTGCATAATGCTACTAATGCTACCAGAGATGTCGAGTCTGAGTTTGAAGCAGGTCAAGAAGGAAAAATAAGGGAAATTGTTATGGACAATGTTGATTCAGAACCCATGGTAAAGCTTGTTTTCAGTTTCCTTTTTTTTTCTGTCATAGTTGGTTGGACACTGCTGCTAAGAAATCTGCCATCATATTGTTGGCAGGCAAAATATACTTCTGATTGAATTATTCTCTCTTAAGAATGGTGACAATCATAAATTTATATCAACTGTAAAATGTTTTGAATTATACATGGTTTTTCTTTTTTAATTAGGTAAATGTAATTTTCATGATGTTCTCAACAATTCTGTGGTGTAGCCATTCATTGAAGTGCTGAATCAGTCCCAAAAATTTCAGAATAAAAATACATGCTGTTTTTTTAATGGAATTAAATTGCTTTTCCAATACAGTTATTTATTCCTTTTTTAATTGATTATAAACATATTGCGTATGACTCATTTGAACTAGCCTTTCTGCTTTGTCCATATCTTACAATTAGTTATCCCATTCAACTAATAATTCCTGTTTCGGAATATGTACCGAATCTTTTCATTTCTAACCATGCTTTCTAATATGCCCCTTCGCCTTAAACTTTTGTAAATTGCGCAGAAGATAAAAACTGAAGAAACTAGTGAACGTCTTATTGCAACTCTCAAGTCAGAGAAAGAAGAGTTAGAATCATCACTCAGCAAGGAGAAGATGCAGTCTCACCAGCTAAAGCAAGAGTTAGCAGAAGCTGAGACTCGAAACTCAGACCTATACAAGGTAGTTACTTTTGGTGTTTAATTGATATTCAGAGAGAAGTGTGTATTTTTTCAACTTTGTACCTTTAGGTTATTCTGTCATGTTGAAAGATATGATAGGGACTCCTTTCTTTACAACTGCTGGATGTGATAGCAAATAGAGTTACTTCCTTGAGGGGAGGACTTCTAGTCATGGTAGACAAAAGATGAAAAAGAATTGAAAAATAAAAAATAAAAAGCTGCTCAGATTTTCTGGCTTCTTCTATCAAAGCGATGAGCCTGGATTTAACATAAAAAGTTGCATGACTAAGCAGTGTTAATGTTTTAAACTAACCTGTAAGATTAATTTTCAATTAGTCTTTTAAAAAACATAGGAGCTTTTAGTAAATCTTTGGCTTCAAATGTTGATTCTTGATCCTAATACTCTTTGTACTTCCTTGCCATTTTTAATCATTTTGTACATTAGGTAACTGGAATTTTGTCACTATATACTGTTTTAGATATATGAAAAGAATCTTAACTTGTTTCCAATTGTGGGAATGTGAGAAATTACTAAGTTCCTTTGAGAGTGTAAACTGAGTTGAATTACATTCATTTTGCATGAGAACAAGATTCTACTGGCACAGAAACTTGCTTTCCCTTCTAATAGTTATCTCGTCAACTTTTTCTGTATTTACGTGGCAGGAGCTCCAATCAGTACGTGGTCAACTTGCTTCTGAGCAGTCAAGATGTTTCAAACTTGAGGTATATGCTCAATCTTTGGAGTGCCTATGCCCATTTTCTTCTCAATCGTTTAATTTATTACTCTATTATTTTGTAATCAGGAGTTGTTTCTGTCAAAGGAAGACTGTTTCAAAAGTTACTAGAGAGTTGTCATTGTTCGTTCAATAGTTATATATAGAGTTATAATTGTTCATTCAATGTTAGAAATTACCTTCATAGGTAGATCATCCTTCAATGGGGATCAACTACATTGTCTAGGAAAGCATTACTTAACTCTGGAAAAGAAGAAAATATTTAGAATATGCACTCATGCTTGAATAGGTAGATGGCCTTTTTCCTTTTTTTTTTCTTCTTCTTCCTTGGCAACTAAATGGAAATTGAGGCTACATATTTTTCAAGGTAATGGTAAATTACATTAAATTTAATCAAAAGCACAAACCTCGTTAAAGATTTGCCATAATAATAAGGATATCAAAGTCGGATGCTGATTAACTGTTGAACGAACAGGTGGACGTAGCAGAACTTCGGCAAAAGCTACAAACAATGGAGACCCTACAAAAGGAACTTGAGCTGCTACAGAGACAAAAGGCTGCCTCAGAGCAAGCTCTAAACGCAAAACAGAGGCAGAGCTCAGGCGGCATGTGGGGTTGGCTTGCTGGAACACCTGATGAAAAAGCCGACGATGCCTGAAAACAAACTCCGGTACCCTTTTGTTACACTAGAAGAAGACACATAGATTTGGTTGTCAATCAATTTATTTTTGGGGTCAATTATTTTTGTTAACCCAGTTCTTTTCTTTGATAGAGAAAAAAATAAAACATAGGTTCTGCTGGCTGAGATGGCCTTTTTCTCATATGAATACATGTTGTGTAAGTTCTTACTATATGTAGTTTTTGCATACGACTCACACAATTCTTATCGGTCTGTAATTGAATCCAAAAAATATGATTTTTAAGTATAGTATATAGGCTTACCATTTGTGCCCTCAGAGAATGATTTGAAAAACTTCTCCATTGTCTTTATTATTCTTCTTGTTTTTCCTACCACCCTTCGTATATATTACTACTACTAGGTGATGGCATCTTAGGACGTGTTTGGTTACGGTTTTTAAAAATGTTATAAAATATAAGGAGAACGTTTTTTATTCTTTTTTTTTTCTAAAAAAGCAACGAAAATAGAAAGAAAGCAGCTAAATTTAGAGAACGAAACGATTTGAAAACAGTTTTCATATTCTGCTTTATTTTCAAAGTATTCTTGAGAACATTTTCAACTCACTTGAACTAAATAGGCCTTTAACTTTCAACTTGTTTATGAATTTACTCATTTATAATAAATTATTAACTGTTTTAATTTTTCCTCTTTTTTTTGTTCACCTTCCTATCAAATGAATTAATGTCTCATAAAATAATACAACTCCTGGACATTTTCTTCTTCTATGATCCATGAAACCATTCATTCTCTCATCTCTTCCTCCTATCAATCCGCTATGCTTTACATTCATTTTTCTTGTTACCAAATAATTAATTTCATTTTCTTCTTCCAGGTAAAATTGTTTGGTATATCAGTTCTAATGATTCATTATTAAATAAATTCAACATATTTGATAAAATAATTCACCATCATAATTTATTGAAAATAACTTTAATATTGAATCAAATTATTATTTAATTTTAATCTTAATTCTATTTGTCCTGTTTATGTACATTAATAGGAGTATATTTTTGGTATGATTAAACATCTATAAGTTATAACATATTTTATATTGAATATGTTTTATTACATTTTATATTGAACAATTTTAACGTTGTCTTTATATATCTTGAATATTTTACATACAAGAATTTGATGAACAACGTCTTTATCCAAACTATTCATGTGTTCCCAAGAATACAAGTTTCTTAGAGCATTAGGCATCCATTATAATTGTTGTATTTTTTTACTGACAAAGTCTATTTTGGTCACGTCCCTCTCTCTTTCTATATCACTTACCATTTAATTTATTACAACTGCCTGGAAGTTTATACTCTTATATGTGCTAGGGATTTGTTCAATATAAATTTATTATATTTGTCTTTGCTTATTGTTACATATTAGTAAGTGATATTTGTCAAAAAAAAAAAAAATTATTAAGTGATATATTTTGTATGTAGATGGTAGATGATATTTTAATAGATTTCATGTCCATATAAATCAAAATTCTATCATATTCTCATCTTTGGAGGGTCCTACGTCTCCAATAGAACATTATACTACATTGTAATAAAATGCTAAGTTGTCCAAAAAAAAAAAAGTAACAAAAAATATAATAAATTCTGAAAATAAATAAAAACTAAATAATATGAAAAAAGTTTAAAATTGTCTGTCTTAATAATTAAAAAGAATTAGCAACATGAAACTAAAATAAACTCCACATATAAAGTTATATGATTAATCCATTTATAATTTTGTAAATCAAGATTGCTAAGAAAAAAATCACAAACTAAAGAATTATAAATCATTAAACTCTTTGCATTTATAATTAAAGTTATATATTTAATCCATTTCAATTTTATAAAAACTAAGGACACCTATGGTGGCAAAAAAGACAGTACCAAACAAAATACATTCTTCTTATTCTATGAGAATCCTAGTTGCCCCTCCTATGTACTCCTTATTTGTTAGAGAGAAGGGGTGATTTTTTTATCATTCTTGGTTTGAAATCACTTATTCCATAGTTTTCTTTCATATGTTTGTGTTTTCCTTTCCAATAAAGTGGTTTATTCTACACCAATCTGATTTTGTTTTTGTTTTCTTTGTTTTTGTTTTGTAGTCGACTTGTTTAAGTGATATGTTTATCATGAGTTGTTGTTCTTGTATTTTGTATTGACTTTCTTATTGTATGGTAGTTGTGTACTTGTGTTGTCGACGATTAACTTTTGTGGTTTTTCACATTGGCCCAGTGTCGGATCAAATCTTGTTCAAAACAATATCTTTCTGGATCTGGAATCTTAGGTATTCTAGGTATTTTGGATTTTATGTGTAGATCTTGAGTTGATTCTTTTTTTTATTAACCTGGATGTTGCGTTATTTTCTAAAAAATTTAACACTTTTGATTATGTGTTTCTATCGATGGTATTGCTAACCTGAATCAATAAATTTATATTCTTTTTTCAAAAAAATAATAGCAAAAAATAATAATAAATTGCATGACAAATAACTAAAATGGGCATGGTTTAAATTCTTTAATCTTATTAAGAAATCTAAGGTCATCTTTAATATCAATATTTTGTAATTGATGAGATATTGGTGTATACTAAAAGGAATACTTACTTTTTTTGCATATTTATAACCACAAGCCTAGCTTAATTGATTAAAACGTTCATTATCGGCTGACGGGAGGAGGAGCAAATTGCCACCACCAACCAATACCGATTAAATCATAGATAAAAATGTTGATAATGGACCTCGAGTCCGGTTCACGAATGTAACCGCTAACGACCAAGCGGACCCTCTCTTCACTTTCGTCCCTTCCTTGATCACTTCCACACCTCTAGCAAACATGGAAAACACCATTTCCTTTGCCGAGATGGAAAGCTCACCGCTCTATTTAGACATCTAAGGTCGTCTTTAATACCAATATTTTGTAATTGATGAGATATTGGTGTATACTAAAACAAATACTTACTTTTTTGTGTATTTATAACCATAAGCTTAGCTTAGTTGGTTAGAGCGTTCAACGTTTAAAGGTTGGACATGGGGAGGGGAGGAGTTCAAGTCTTAATAGAGACAGTTTACTACATTATATTAAAAAGTGATTAACTTTCAAAAAAAAAAAAAGTGTGCACATACTATGCACGTGAAATTTTATATTTTTTATTTGATATTTTTTTGGTTAATCTTTTATTATAAATTATTCATTATTTGCACAAGCCTTTAATATTTCATTTTTGTTATTATTGTGATTTAAATGTTAATAACTTATTATATAGTCAAAATTAATAAAATAATTTTAATAATTTTATATTTATTAAAGTAGTTTAATTTATCTATATAAATTAAATAGTTTATGAAAATATAAATTTTGAATAATTTTAGTAATATAATTTTTATTTATCTATATAAAAAATTAATAGTTTATAAACTCTTGTAAATTTTAAATAATTTTGATTATATAATTTTATTTTTACACAATCAAATATAATAAAAATTATTTTTTACATTTTTCTTTCATTTACACTTTTTAAAGACGAACAAGTTGATTTTTTAAATCTTGATTTTGGTATATTTTCCCAATATTTTAAAAATAGAATCAATAGCCAGATGGAAGAAATTACATGTTCACAGTTAGCGAAAGTTTGAAGCGAGAGTCGAATCTCCATTGAATTGGTGACTTCATAAATAGATAATTAATATATTATTAAAAATAAAAATCACTATAAATGGATTTTATTGGTTCAATCGCCGATTCGACCGGTTTAAAGAAAAATAGTTTTAACCTTTGAAATGACTGGTTTTGTTACAAATCCACGGTCCAATTGGTCGGACCGATCGATTCAATCTAGTTTTTACCTCCATAGTAGAAGAAACTGTAAGTGTCTATTTGACACTTTTTCACGAAACAAATCCTTCAGTCATCATAAAGATATAATCAGAAGCGAACTTTTTATCATCCACACAACTTGCATAATCGGAATCGCTAAAACCAACCACCTTAAGAGTATTAGTACGCCGATATGTCAACATGAGATCCTTAGTACTCTGAAGATACCTCAGAACTTTCTTAGTCGCTTTCCAATGACTTTGATTAGGATCACTCAAATACCTACCCAACACGCCGACAACAACAGCAATATCAAGACATGTACATAATTGATTATACATCAGGCTGCCCACAACTGAAGAATAAGGGACTGCTTTCATCTAATCTCTCTTAATATTATTATGAGGATATTAGCCTTTGGAAAATCTATTATCCTTTACAATTGATGGCTTTCCAGAAGAACATGATTGCATATTGAACATTTTCAGAATGCGTTTAATATATGTTTGTTGAGACAATCTCAAAATGCCACTTGGCCTATCGCGAAGATGCTTCCCTAAGATTCTTTACATCAAAATGGCTAAACTATAATTGCTTTGTCTCAACCAATAGGTCAGTATCATTGGCTACGAGCAAAATATCATCCACATATAAAACCAAAAATATGTATTTGCTCTCACTGACCTTCATATATATGTATTGATCGACGATGTTCTCCTTAAGACCATTGATAATGACATCTTCATCAAACTTGAGATACCACTGCCTGAAAGCTTGTTTTAGACCATAAATGGATTTTTGAAGTTTTACACATAAATGTATTCCTTACCAGCTTCCTCAAAACTAGTAGGTTGAAGTTGTTTTAAACATCCTCAACAGTCTTCATTCAGAAAGGCATCCTCCACATCCATTGTTGTAACTCCATGTCAAAATGAGCCACTATAGCCATAATAATGCATAGAGAGTCTTTAGTGGACACGAGAGAAAATGTTCCCTTAAAATTGATACTTTCTCGTTAACTGTAACCCTTAACCACTAATCTTGCTTTATATCTCTCTACCTATCCCTTGACATCATGCTTGGTCTTAAGCACACATTTGCACCCATTAGGCAACTCAACCAACTCCACACTTTATTCTTTGACATGGAAGTCATCTCATCTTTCATTGCATTGATCCATAAATTTGATTGAGGGCTAACAATGGCTTCTTTGTAGGAACTCGGATCTGATAAATCACTCACATCATACTTATGCTCCTGCAAGTAAACAATATAGTCATCTGAAATTGCGGGCTTACACGCCCTCTCTGATCTCCTTAAGGGTATATCCATGACTACATTCGAGAAAACCCCTAACAGTCTACTTCCTCAATTGGTTTGTGTCGGGAGTATCTATCGAGATCTTTGGTCGACATGAGAGGCCCCCAGAGATCGAAGCGAAAGCAATAGGCAAATGACTAAAAATTGGGTGTTCTTTGACCACAATTTCTCTTAGCCCTTGGCTTGTACCAGTATCATCCTCAAAACAGATAGTTCGATCTGACTCAATTACTCTAGTAGTGTGTAACAAGCAATAAAATATGGAACCTCTTGATACCACACAATAACCAATAAAGTACCCATTGATGGTCTTTGAATCAAGTTTCTTGGATTGTGAGTTGTACGGTATCACTTCCACCTTGTAACCCCAAACATGGAAGTGACGAAGACTAGGCTTCTTCTATGACCATAGCTCATATGGAGTCTTAGAAACAGACTTACTAGGCACTTAGGCAAAATATAAGCTACAATTTTCAAAGCTTCTTACAGAACTCGGGTAGTGAGGATTAACAAGCATACATTGCAGGTAATCAGAAACATGCTATCCCTCCTCTTCTTAATCTCATTCTGTTGAGGAGTACCGGACATTGTACATTGAGCATCAATGCCACATTACTGAAGGTACTTTGCAAATGGTCTAGGTTTGTGTCTTGTCTCATCATATCTACCATAATTCTCACCACCCTTGTCAGAATGAACCACTTTAATCTTCTTCCCTTGTTAGAGCTCAACTTTAGTTTTGAAAGCTTTGAAAGCCTCCAAAGAGTTAGACTTTTCACGAATGAGCTTAAAAAAACCATAACGGGAATAATCATCAATGAAAGTGATGAAATATTTGTGGCCACCCATAGCAGGAGGGGTGAATGACCCTATCTCATCTGAGCAACTCCGCTTAGCTGGTACATCTTTTAGCCTTGGCATTCGTAATCTTAGCGGTCAATTTACCCTTGATGCAATCTACAAAGATATCAAAATCTAAGAAATCAAGATGTGGAAGAATCTCATCCTTAATTAATCTCTTCATTCTTTGTTTGGAAATATGACCTAGGCTCTTGTGCCAAAGAATAAAAGACTTTTCATTCAATCCCAAACACTTGGTACTACTAATATTATTAACAGTAGGAGAAATATAAAGCAAATTATACAACTCTAATATGTAAAGATTTCCACAAAGTGTTCCATTGCTAATCAATAAAGAGTCTCGGTATAAATTAACTTTTTAAAGTTCCAACAAGAAAACTATATCCAAGTCTATCTAAAATAGGTACAAATATCAATTTTCTCTTAGTGAAGGGTATGAACACCACATTATGCAATTCTAAAATTATTTCTATACTAAGCTACAATCTAACAACTCCCAAAAAAACAACTTGGACTCTTGTGCCGTCTCCCATGAACATGTACTACTCCTAACTAGTTGGACTCCTTTTAATTATCATTGCCTACATAGAATTGCAAGCGTGAATAGTAGCACTACTACCTAACCACCAAGTATCATAAGGCTCATCAATGACATTGGATTCAAAACAAACATTTACCCAATGATTACCTTTTTTTTCTTGAACGACCGTCAACTTCCTACAAGTTGTCTTCTTATGCTCAAACTTGCGACAATAGTTGCATTTTCCCTTAAAGACCTCATTCTTAAGGGGACTGGAAGTGGAAGGCACATTCTTGCCATTACCTATGGCACTGGTATTCTACTTGTTGACAGACTTCTTCTCATTGGAAGAGTTAGTATAAAGGATACTTTCTCATTTGACCCCCACTGCCTTAGGTAGTCACCATAAAATACTCATGGGATCTTCCGCTTTCTTCATGTCCTGCTCCTCTTTAGGAAGGATGGAAGTCATCTCTTTAATGGTCCATTTCTCATTTTGAGTATTATAACTGGATTTAATATTGTTAAATTGCGAAGGCAAAGTCTCCATGATCAACCAAACAACATAATATGAGTCAAACTCCATACTAATGGTCTTAATTTTGTTATAACAAGTTAATATTTTATCAATGAGTTCTTGTACCCCACTTGTTCGATCATAGAAAGTGGAGTGAAGAGTATTCAGAAGCTCATTCTTTGAGAACTTTGTGTATTTCTTACCAACACATCCAAGAAATTCTTTGCTTTCTCAATCTTGGGCATGCTTTCATAAATAGAGTCCTTCATATCGTTCTCCATGATTATCAAACAACAATTGTTGAATACTCGGTTCTCATAGGACTTTTCTCCTTTGCCAGAACTCACAGCAATGGGTTTTAGAGGAGCTACAATTTTCAAAGCCAAGTTCAGTTTCATAATCATCAAATTCATCATGAGAGATTCAACACATTACTTGTAAGTCTCATTAAGTTTTGTCTTTGACAGAGGGCGAGAAAGCTCAAGCTAAAAATTAATAAGAGAGCAATGTCATAAATGTCGTTACCGTGGGCGGCTTATTTGCTCCAGTAACGAGCCACGACCAATTAAGGACCACAAGATGATGGCCCAATCTACGGGTCCAACCGTTTTCCTCTATCAGTCAGGTCCAAACATATACCCCCATCCGGGTAGGGTATATACCTCTTAGACGCTGTCCCTCCTGGCCAAATAACCTCTTTAAAAAGGCATCTGGATGACCTCTCGAGACAGACAAGTATAAGTCATGCTCTAACCACCACGGGTGGTCAAACATATCTTGAAACGGTACGAGGCAATGGGCTATCTAAAAGGAAAAACATGCCATAATGCATGAGAAAAGAGCCACCTTCCCCTCCCGTTTCGGAAGGAAATCTTCTACTTTCCATGGAAAGAGGATCGCCTTCCTTGGGGATAAAAATGATTAAAGAATGGAAGAAAAAGGTACGGGATTCCATACTGAAAAGAAGAGCGTTTTCACTCTCCAGAGAGACGAATCTAACTTAAGCATCGGAGATGTGGCGGGCAAACCATTGTCATTTTCTTGTTTTTTTTGCGGGTATTCGCTAGCTGGTTCATGCTTTAACGGTTCAGTGATTCAGAAAGTTCAGGAGACCACAATTGGTGTTGTCTGTGGGAAATGCCAAGCAAGAAGTCTCATAGGCGATACGCAAGAGCTTGGGTACACCCAATCCAAAGTGATCTCCCGTTTCCTGAAGCTTTGGCAATTCCCGATCATTCCACCGAATCGTCGGAGTTTATCGCCATGTCTAGCAATCCAGCGAACCAGCCTATTGAGGATCCATTCCTCCGTTGGCACCAAGAGATGGAGGCGAAGCAAGAAGAATAGGCCAGGCAGATGGCCGAATTACGCGACCACGCAAACTACTTGCAACAAGAGAATGAACACCTTCGAACCCGTCTGGAGACTAATCGGGGTGACAACTCGAAGGGGCCCCTTTATTTCAATCTCTATCCCTGGATCCTCCCGCAACAATGGAAGAACTGTATCGGTGAGTAGACAAGTATTCCACTTGGAGGATAATATCCGGGCCGCTTCCCAGACAGTAATGATAACTGCTTAGACCAGTAAGGAAGCCGCTGAGGTCGTGAATAGAAAACGGAACAAAAATCAAAGCGCTCCCGAAACGGTCGAGAAAAAAGGAACCTCCTAATGCCTCTTCTCAACATCTCTTATGACGACTACTACCTTTAATCGGGGACCACCCGATTTTAAGTGGCCCACCGCCAATGAGAAAACGGACTAGCATGTCGATCCTAAATTCACGATTACCATAGGGACCATGGCCATGAAACCAAACCCTTGCCAAAGCCTAAAGTTCTGGTAAAAAGTGTACGGGCTGGGGCACCTCGAAATTTATTCGGGAGCCGACCACAAATAAAACTACCCCCAACGCGATGGGGCAATTGTTGGTACTGAACACCCATCTGAACCCAGGCCCACCATCAACTTCATATTGGGAGGCCCGACCGATGACCAGTACCAATCCAAACTACAGAGAAGAAAAGTGCTCCGTGAAGCCTCAGTTAGAGCCCGGGTAAACACCATTAGTACCCCTAAGAGCAGCGCAACAATTCAATCGGTTGACGGCCCCATATCCTTTCCTCTTATAAACACGACCAGGGTCATTACTCCTCATTATGATGCACTTGTACTTACTTTGTGTATTAACAATTTTGATGTGCACAGAGTTCTTGTTGATCTGGCGGTCACGGCTAATTTATTTGCATCTTCGACCTTCCGAGCGAGATAGAAAGTCAGCTTGACCGTCTTAGTTCGGTGACGAGTTTTGTGCGGGTTCAATGCGGGGCCTACGACGGTGGGCGATATTGTTCTTCCGAATCAAGACAATTTTGTGACACAACAAGTATTGTTTAGGTGGTTGAGGACTTGGGACGTACACAATGTAAATTGGGTCGGGCATGGTTACATGCTATGAAAGCAATCCCCTCAACCTATCACCAAACTGTCAGTTATCTGACTGCATCCGGGTAGGTTGACCTCCAGGGTAGCCAATTAGCCGCTCGTCAGTGTTACTAGTTATCAGTGTAAGAATGTGAAAAAGATGAAACCTCCAACGACTCGCCCCCCGAAGTTTAACCCTCAGAATAGCAATCCTGATTCTTTCGGCGACTATGGAAGGCAGGAGCGGTTGGTAGTAGATCCTCTGGAGTCCATACCCATTGGCGAGCCCGGTAAGTACACCTATGTTAGTTCCCTTTTGACAGAAGAAGAAAGGGCACAATTACACTAAATACTACAAGCTAATGTTGACGTATTCGCCTAGACCCATTCGGATATGACAGGAATCAGTCCTATGCATGCTTCTCACAAGTTAAATGTTGTCTCATCCGCTAGACCTGTCAGGCAAAGAGTAAAGCGCTCCCACCCGGACTGCCACCAAATCATCTAAGCCGAGGTGGATAATATTCTGAAAGTTGGGTTTATCAGAGAAGTCAAATACCCGGAATGGTTGGCCAACGTGGTGGTGGTTCCTAAGAAAGGGGGCAAATGGAGAGTATGCGTAGATTATACGGATCTTAATGACGCATGTCCTAAGGACAGTTTTCCTTTACCCCGCATAGATCAGATAGTCGAAGCCTCAGCGGGGCATGGCATGTTGTCCTTCCTCGATGCATTTTTAGGGTATCATCAGATTCCCATGCACCCGCCTGATGCAGAGAAAACATCTTTTATCACCCCCCACGGGCTCTTTTGCTACAATGTAATGCCATTCGGGTTAAAGAATGCAGGAGCCACCTATAAGAAACTGGTAACTAAGATGTTTTGGCCGTTGCTCGGAAAAACTATGGAAGTGTATATCGATGATATGTTAGTGAAGTCCAAGGAGCGCCCGGATCATACCACGCATCTGCAACATGCATTTGAGCTCCTCAGAGCATATGACATGAAACTCAACCCTACAAAGTGTGCATTCGGGGTTAGTGCAGGCTGGTTCTTGGGATTCATGATGACTTAAAGAGGAATTGAGGCCAACCCCGCTCAACTTCAAGCTATTTTAGAATCTCAAGCTCCTAGCTCCCGGAAAAGTACAGTGATCCGACCGGTCGGTTCAGGTACGCGCAGAGGTTTATTTCACGGTTCCTGAGCCTTTCAAATATTTTGCCTCTCGAGGGAAGCAATAGGGCGGGATGGAATGAAGAGTGCGATCGGGCTTTCACCCACATCAAACAGTACTTGGTAAAGCCACCAATTCTTACTAGTCCGGACGCTGGTGGACACTTTTTGTATATTTGGCAGTCTCAGAGGTAGCAGTAAGTGCCGGCCTATTCAAAGAAAATAACGACGAAGTCGAAACTTTGTGTTCTAAATTAGGTAAATCACTAATAACCGAAACTGGGGTATAGTCACCTTGGTAGAAGCCTTAGCCTCAGACCAGCAGCTAGAAGCTCCACTTCTATTTCAGGCACATCCCATTTGTGGTACTAAAGCGATCTTATCTCAGGAAATTACCTCCCTCGCGAGCTTTTACAGTAAAATGACCCATGGGCGATCAAACTAGCTGATGGAGCATCTAGTACAAACTAAGGCAATAAAAAAAGAGGCGGGTGTTAGGCGACTTCATGGTAATCCCCGGTCACAAAACACACCTGAGAACTTCGGATTGGTGGACACTTAATGTGAAGCGGGGCATCGAGCTAGCGGAGTGGGAGGTGGTGCGCGGTTGAAATCTGCTTAGGGAAGAATCAAGCAAGCAATCCGGTTAGGCTTCAATGCCTCTAATAATGAATCAGAATATGAAGCCCTCTTATCCGGAATTGAACTAGCTGCTAGCTGTATGCGCCTCTGAGCTCGATTGAGTGACTCGATTAGTTGTTAGGCCGGTGGCGAAGAGTCGAATCCGGACCCTTGAATGGAAAAATATGTCTCCCGGGTAAAACAACGCTTGGGCAGTTTTTCGATCTGGAAACTGGAACATGTACCCGGGGCTTGCAATGATAAAGCAGATGCCTTGGCCGTGGTGACCGCCTCTACGCGATAAGCCGAAATGATATTCTGCCCGTCTACTACCCGGTAGTTTTCCTCTATCTCTCCCTCCCAAGTGAGAAAAGTTGAGGAGGTCCTCTCCTCATGGATGGACCCCATAATACGCTACATCGGCACGGGGGAACTCCTTAGTGAGAAGGATAAGGCCCACAAGGTGCAAGTCAAGTTAGCCAGATTTTCCTTGATCGATGGGCAATTGTTCAAAAGATCCCTAGGCGGTTAGTATTTGAAATGTTTGACGCCCGAACATGGCCATTATATGTTGGCCGAACTACATGAGGGAATATGTGGAAACCATCCAGGCTGACAGAACTTTGGCACACAGGGCTCACACTTAAGGGTACTATTGGTCGACCATGAAATTTGATCTTTGCGATGCACTTTAACGTGTGATCATTGCCAAAGGCTAGCTCCCATCCTGAAATCACCAGTGCAAGATCTGATCTCCATCTCAAGCCCTTGGCCCTTTGCCCAATGGGGAATTGATATAGTCGGGCCGCTGCCCACCGCCCCGGCTCAGAAGAAATTGTTGTTGGTGGCAACTGACTATTTCAATAAATGGGTAGAAGCCGAGGCCTTCTCATTGATCAAGGACAGGGATGTTACTCAGTTCATATGGAAAAATATTGTTTGTCGTTTCGGCATCCCTAGATCAATCGTATCCGACGACAGCCCTCAATTTGACAGCCGGGTCTATCGAAACTTTTGCCAGGAGTTGAAAATAAAATCTTTACTACACCCCCCGGTATCCATAGAGCAATGGACTGCGAAGCCTCCCAACAAAACCTTGTTGGCTTGCCGTAGCGGTTGGATTCGACTAAAGGTAAATGGGGGATGAACTCCACCTGGTGCTGGGGCTTCTGAGAACTACCACTCGCAGATCTGAGCCTTATCCCCACTGCGTTGCCCATGGGATGGAAGCTATAATCCACAGTGAAATTGGAACCGCCTACCATCCCGGATAATATGCGGCGAAATCTGGGTGGTGGGACACGGACACGATTAATGAAGCTGCGAGAGTCGGCGGCGGTTCGCATAGCGGTGATCCTACCAGCGCCCGGCAGCGAGATTCTTACAACAAACGGGTGAAGCCTCGGATGTTCCAACCAGGAGACTTAGTCCGAAGAAAGGTATTCTAAAATACTGCCGACCCCGCAGCCGAAAAGTTCAAGCCCAATTGGGAGGGACCATATCTTGTAACCTGGCGGCGAATCGGGATCGGCTAGCTTCTAAGGCAGACTTGGCGGAACCCCTGCACCTAGAATGTGGAATGCCATGCATCTTAAAAGGTATTATCAATAAAGGATGATTCAATATTTACACATATTTTTGTCCATTTTTCTCATCGTACAAGGTCAACATTAAAAGCCCGGATGGCAAAGTAAAGGACATGTCCAACCCAGTATAGATGACATCTAACTGGTCAACATTAAAAGCCCGGATGGCGCAGTAAATGACCTGTCCGGCCTAGTATAGATAACATCTAACTGGTCAACATTAAAAGCCCGGATGGCGTAGTAAATGACCTGTTCGGCCTAGTATAGATAACATCTAACTGGTCAACATTAAAAGCCCGGATGACGCAGTAAATGACCTGTCTGGCCTAGTATAAATAACATCTAACTGGTCAACTTAAAAGCTCGGATGGCGTAGTAAATGGCATATCCGGCCCAATATAGAGAACATCTAATTGGACAACTTAAAAGCCCGGATGGCGCAGTAAATGACCTATCCGACCCAGTGTAGATAACATCTAACTGGACAACACTAAAAGCCCGGATAACACGATACGATTAATAGCCTATTCGGTTTAAAGCCTAGTTGGCCACCCACATATGCCATTCGGCTAAATAAGAAGAAACTATTTCATCCACCACCAAGTTCGACACATTTCTTAAAAACCGAAATTAAGAGGTATTGAATGTCAAAATACAACAAAAGAAAAAAAGGCTCGGTCGGCGAGCGCAAGGTTTAAACCCTAGCCATCAGCTGCAACGTCGGATTCGGCGAGATCCGTTCTAGTACGGAGCTCACGAGCATATCTGTCCCATCAGTGACTAAAGGACTGGCAGGAGGTTCCTCCCTAATAGTAATGGTAGCCGGAGGGTTGAAGGAAGCACTTGGGGGGCATTAAGGGTTGATAAAAAACTCTGGAGGCATCGGCTCTGACTGTCACGCCCCGAAACCCACCCTAGGGGCATGATTGTCAATTCACACCCTCAAGCCTTCAGCTTGAAGGTTTGAAGTGTGAAACAACACTAACCTTCCTTGTAGTGGATTTTGTGCAACACATGTTCAAAGTAAATGCGCAACTTTCTAAATTCATAAATTCTCCAAATTCAAAATTCATGCCGACAAAAATTACTTCTAAATATCCAAATCTCAATTATGCATGTCATATAAAGCTGTTCAGAATATAACAATATTGGGATATCTCAAATCCAACTTTGTACTAATATAAAAACGAATGCTATCATCCAAGTGACTTTCTCAATTTACTTTCAAAACCAAACATTTCACATACACATGAACTTATTAGTTCAACATGATCTAACATAAAGTTCTAACAAATCCTAATGATGACGAATCCCCAACCTAGCCATCATTCCTCCCAGAAACTAAAAGTACCTAAAAATATGTCAACGAATGAGAGTAAACTTAAAGCTCAATAAGAAATACTAATACATTTTCATGGATAAAGAATTTTTCAATCATATAACAAATAGGAGATGTTTTTCATCAAACTTTAGATTAAAAAATAAGTTGCAACATTAACAAATTTTACTTCAAAACACTCTCACATCAATTCAAGTGGTTTCATATCAAATGTGATTCAAGCAATTTTTATATCAAATTTCGATTCAAAACGCTTTCTGTAACCGAGTCCAAAATCAAATACATTTTCAAATACATTTTTTCTGGTCATCAAATATCAATGGTGCTTGACCATGTGGAACTTGAAATAAGGTGGCTAGCACTTAGGTGTTCCTTTTAAGGTGGATTAAACCAAACACTATTAGTACTAGTAACCTCTAACCGAAACCCCTAGAGGCTAGGGTTCAAATCAATTACATTCGCCACCAAGAAATGTAAAGGTCAACTATTATTCCCGTTGACAAGGGCCGAATAGTATCAACTATTATTCCCGTTGACAGGGCTGAACTAACCAAAGTCAAATATTTCATTCAAAAGTTCAAATTACAAAACATCATATCTTCACATTTTCTTTCGTAAACAAAACAAATTTCAAAAGTACAATCATACAAAACTACTTTTTGATCAATGGATAATCAAATAAATAAAAAAGTAAAACTTTTCATAAACCAAGATTATATATAATTCAATTAAACAATTTTCATCCTCAAATGAAGTAAAAACAAACAATTTTCTTTTTAAAGATCTGCATTAATATCCCTTACCTCGAAGGAGTACTCAAAAGCTTTGAAAGAGCTAATCCGAAGAATTTCACCTCAATGGAATATTTCTCTAAAAAATAGTAATGGGCTTCTCATCGTACTTATTTATTCTTAAAACTTTCCTAATTTGATATTTTTAACAATGATATTATTTTTAATTTTTTTAATCCATAATAATAAAAGTTAATGGGTTTCTAAATATTTTATAAAATTTGTGATTTATAAAGTTTATTCTATCAACATGATTTTCTTGTTCACCTCAAACATATTGATAACTGTTCAAATGATAACTATTTGAATTAGGTAGTTTTACAAATTTTATAAAACTCATATTCCTTTTGGAACTTATTTTAATAATTTATTTATTTTTTATGCTCTAACTCCGAACTAAATCTTTTACTAGAAAGAAATAATATTAATAATATTTTACAAATTGTATTATTACACAATACTCATCTAGCCTTTTTATCTAACAATTATCATACTTGACAATAAGTATTATTAACGAATCTTATTTCCTATAATTGCTAAATAATTATTCTAATCATATTCCTTATAAATTCTCAATCCTTAATAAAATATTTACTTGCCAAAATACATATATCTTTAAATACTTATCAAATACATATATTTGCTTAAAATTAAGCCTTTTCAAATTTATCTTATTTGTTTTATTATTATTTTCTTTCAAAAATTATCCTCAAATATTTGTTTTTTCTAAAATAAATCTTGAATATCTAACATTATTCTTTTTTCAAGCATTCGTCATGGTCGAATTTCCTAGATTTCTTATGCCTGGTTTTCAGACTTATTTCATAACAAGAACTTTTTGGTTTTTTTTTACCACATTCCTCTTTTGTCTTTTCACTTATACCAATCAAAATCATGCAAATCTATCATTTTGACTTTTCAACCTCCTTGCCATATGCTACTGTTCATCTCTACAATTCCCACTTATGTTTTTTTTTCTTTTACTTTTTCATTCTCATACTCAAAGCAATTTAGTACGACACCACAAATTCTTATTTTATTTCATTTTTTTTTTAAGAAGCAGTGATATCAATCTGAGCTTCTTAGGGGTTCATCAAAGGCGAAGAAAGACAAAGAATCTACATCAAAGAAATCTAGAAAAATAAAATAAGGAATATCTTACCTAAATTTGTTCTTCCAAACCCTAGATACGAAAAGCCGTGCGTCCTACGGAATTCTACTGCTTTGAAAGAAATTCAAAGAAGAATAGAAAGGATTTTTCTTTTCTTACTCAATTTATACCTAGGGTATCTATTAAGAAATTACCTTTTTACCCTCTTTCATTAAATTAATTAATTAATTACTAATTGAATTACCATTATTATTTTCATAGTATGCACATAAAATTATTGTCATTATTATTTTTACTAACTTAGACTGTCTGAGTGCCGTGTTACAACGACGTATCGGGCATTCCGGTTGGGATCATGGGTTTGCTCCCGCATATATCATGCGCAAAAGCGCAGCAGCCATAGCCATAATTAAAGATCACATCACTGCTCGCATCAAATTCTTCCTCCATTGCTTTCCTTTCCGCAATTGCCTTTGCCTGGAAAGCTGAGAGTTCCTTCTTACCGGCCCTGAGCTCCATGATTAGAGACAGTCGCTCATATGTTAGCCGACATATCTCCTCCTTCGCCTTAGAGCGGAGTCTCCTCCACGGCTGGCTAAGGCTTGTTGAGCAGAGTCGACCCGAGACTCGCCTTCCAGCCCAGGACACCTTGAGGAAGTAGAGGCGGGTCGCATTTGGACCGGGTCAACTCATATTACATCTTTGCCTGGGCACAACCCACCGCGTCAACCTCTAAACGTGCCATCGCCACTTCATGTTGGGCGGCATCCCTCTCTGCCTCAGCACGAGCCACCTGATCCACAACTTCTTTAGCCTCCAGCTCCCAGTGTCGAGCATTTAATTGAGCCTCTTTCAAAGAGGAGCATTAGTCTCTGGTCGAGCCCTGCGAACTCTGATAGAAGCTTCTCCGCGTCTCTCAATCGGAGTTGGAATTCATGATGCTGGAGGGCCATATTCAAGATGGCGGTGATTGCCTGCAAAGAAGCATATTAGGAATACGACAGGATATGAAGTCAACACTTTTTATGAGTACTACTACTTTGCATTTCAGTCGGTGGACGTAGTTACGATTCTTAATTTGAATCCCGATCCTCGACTATACGCTAGCGACCCGTACCAAATAATACAAGTTTTTTAAAACGTTTGACCAAGTTTGACCAAAGTATTATGTGGGCCCAAAGTTGACTTTTCAAGGATGGATAATTTTGGGTTGATTAAGACACACCATTTCATAGGCCCCTCGTCGTGCGAGTTCATAGGCGGGTTGAGCGTCAAAATCCGACATGGATAAAAAGTTATGGCCTGGGGTTCAAGCGACAACATTTTATCAATGTCCAAAGCGTCTTCAGTTTTTTACACGAGAAGCGACCCTAGGCCACTATATAAACATAGTTTTGCGTGCGAGAACCCTAGCCCCAACACACTCATTTGAGCTCCAAAACCCTAGAGAAATTCTCCAAACATGTGGACCTCGAACTGGGTCGTTTTGAACCATTTTTAGGCCAAACGGGTTTTGGCCGTGTGAGGCGATTCCGGCCACCCCACTTGCACACGTGCCATCCAGGGAGGAGGAGGAGGGCGAGGCGACCTCGCCAGTAAAATTTTCAGGCTAACCGCCGCCGGACGTGCCCAGATCGGGCCGACGACGTGCGTGACCTCTGATGGTCGGCCGGGTTTTCGTATTTTCGGCCATTTAGGGCCGACCAGTACCTCCCCCTCCCACCATTTTGGACCCTACGAGACTCATTTCCACTGGTCCCTTTTCGCGATTCCACCGGCAGAAGATCTGACGAAAACAAAGTTGGTAGGCTATTGGATCGAGTTTTAGGCCACCACGACAACCTTTGGACCAAGGCGAAATGCGCTGTTTCTGGTCTCTTGGGATTTCCGTTGATATAAAGTTTGTAAATTTTGGACATCGTTTGGTTAGTTTTCCATTTTTGGGTCATATCGGGTAATTACCGAAAAGGTTTGGACCGAAATTGGACACCAATTGGTCAAATTAGGAAAAACTGAAGTTGGATTAGTGAAATTGGACATTTGTATGAGTTATTGGAAGGTTCGATTTCGAGAAAAATTAACCTCCGGGTAAAGCCCCCAGTACAGGTCACGGGTGCAGCTAGGGCACACTGTATAATTGGACCTGTCGGGGTCCAATTTAGATAGTTTCACAGTTCTAAAGATTATTCAAAGACATTTGGGGTGTCCCAATGTCTTTAGTTTGAATGTGGAGCCTAAATGGTATTTTTATTATATTACAGCTCACGAGCAGGAAACGTTCTGAGGAGTAAATTTGTTTATACGTAGTGCGTGAGTGGTTTACATGTTTTAAATGTTTTGGGGTATTATTATGATATATAATTGTTGTTAATTATTATATATATAACTTATTTGTTCGAACGGTTGGTTATGCGTAAATATAATTATCTGTTTATATATAAACAAGTTATCGTTAAATGTGGATTTGTCAGCATTTTAAATATTTGGAAATTTTTACTGAGTTCATGGGTACATTTGTGGTATTTAAACATTTTGGTACATGGATTGAGGTTTTAAACCATTTTGAAAAGTTATTGATTTAAGAAATGGATTTTGAGACTTTGTGAAATGATTATAAATGCGGTATTGTTGGAAAGGTTACAATGATTATAATCGGGTTTACCCGAAGGTTTATTAGTTGCCACATGATGTCGGGGTTTACCCGAAGGTTTATTAGTTGCCACGTGATGTCGGGTTTACCCGAAGGTTTATTAGTTGCCATGTGATGTCAGGTCTACCCGAAGGTTTATTAGTTGCCACGTGATGTCGGGTTCACCCGAAAGTTTATTAGTTGCCATGTGATGTCAGGTCTACCCGAAGGTTTATTAGTTGCCACTTGATGTCGGGTTCACCCGAAGGTTTATTAGTTGCCCGCGGTGTCGTGGGGTTAGGTTTGCAGATGGTTTACTGGATATATGTACGGTACATTATTGTTTATGGTAAAGTATAACCATCTCAATATTTATGGTTATTGTATTTTCATAATTATTTTTACGACATGATGGTTATATATACTTTATGCTCCATTTTTGTTGTGAATAAATTCAGGTTATAAGGTTCTTGATAATGATGTTGGTTAAATTTTTGTGAGCATAAATTTCACATTGTTGACTTGGGTATAAATTTGGGTTTTGTGAAAGCGATTCTGACGGGGAACCTTATAAAAGAGAGTGAGCGTGAGGTGCTTGAGAAGGAATTTTCAAAATAAAAACATTATTTTCCATATAAATTATGCCACTCACTTTGAGATTTATTATTTGTTTATTGTTTTAAATCCGTTCTATAGGTCGAGCGGTCGTAGAGATCTACCTCGTGCCGGCTTCGTCGCTCGTTCTGCGGCTGATTTGCGATATTCTATCTTATCTTCTGCCTTTGTTTTGTGGACTATGTATTTTTCGTTTGTACCCCTAAATTTGCAAACACTCTTAGAATGCTCTGATCTTAATATTGAACTCATATGAGTCCTTATCATGTGTGTTTGTGGTTGTGACCTATAGTAAGATGGGTCGGTTGTGGATTTTGACGGTTCTTGGAGCACTATCCCCTTCTATTCAGGGTATTATATTAATGCATGTGTTACTTTCTTTCTTAAAGTTGGGGTCCCATTGGACACTAGGGTTATGCGGTGGGAACTTCACTAATGAGACCACGGGGAATCTTGGAAGGGTTTCGGGTCAGTCTGATACTATCTGAGTGAGAGATCCTCTTTTTCTGTACTAGTAGGAACCTTGGCGAATAATGCGACGCCAGTCCGCGACGGGCGGATTCACGGTATCGTGAGGTACCGGTATAAGTCATCAGGGCGATTAGCGCGATTTGCCCGGTTAAAAGGCTTCGGTGATGGATGATATCGCCCAGTGTCTTCCGGGCGATGCGGTCACTTCATCCATCGCGGGGAAGCGGGGGCGCGAGAATGGGGAATTCAGCGATTATCTGATCGTGACAGCGACTTCTTACCCCGGGCTTCGTGTAAGCATGCATTGTCGAATGACTTTTCACTTTGATCAAGAGGGTGGATCACCTACAGTGCGGGTGGGATTAATGTGACCTCCCTTGGCTCCCTCAGGGCGACACCCTCCGGACTCGGTTGGTCCCAGCTACCCCGAATCCAGGCGGAGTGATATTTGCATCTGAGGCTTGAATAAGTGGAGGGCTGGGTTGATCATGGCTTTGTCCGGCCTCCCTCTCGGCCTCTCTGCTTCATTTCTGGCGGCATGCGATTACCAACAACCTTTGTGTCTCTTCCCTCCCTCCTCTTTTTCCAAAAGTTTGCAGGCCTGACTGATTACGGGCGAACCTAAGGTAAAATATTTCACTTGGGCACCGAGAAGCGTTCCATGGTAGGATGTCCCGCCTTTTTAGTCTTTAGTACCGGGGCGGGAATTGGTCCTTTTTGTCAACAAAGCGCTTTCGGGCGGTAACCCTTTTCACCTACGACAAGGTGCAGTGAAGCAGGCGAACCCCTTTGGTAGAAGCGGGATGATCTGTTAAGATCAGGACTAGTTAGACTTGATGTTTCGATTGTCTAGAACACGGATGAAAGACCATTTGCGGTTAAATTTAACAATTATTGTTGACAAATGTTCACGTCACAATTCTACGAAGGCAACGGGCGTGGAGATAAATGGAAGAACATGGGAGGCGGGATTAAGTCTCACATCGGCTAGATTCTTCGGAGTCAGAAGATTCTCGTAATGGCGCTCCTGTTCAAAAATCTCCAACAGCCGGCGGATTTTCTCAAGGTTCGCCTTTTCCACCCAGTGTACCAATCTACCCTAGGTTTTCCCACTTTTGATAATCCATGATCGGGTATGCATAAAAAGTCATATCCGTGCACACATCGGTGAACTCAGCCATTGCCACCCCACTGAGCTCGGAAAGAGCGCGACCCGATTAACATAGATAGGCGGAGGCGCTGAGGTCGTCGAAGCCTGACTAGTATCTACCATCGCCTCCATTTTAGGTGAATCGGAAGTCCATGCAGGTGCAATGTCGGGAACTGCGGTAGCATGGACATCCGGCCACCACGTGTCTCTCCCCTCAATAAAAGCGAAACCGAAGTCTGACCAGCGAAGGTCGGGTTAGTAGTTCCAGGTCCTGTTGCATCAGTTAAGAATAAATGGTGTTGGGATGGACCAGGGCTAATGACGACTGGTGGCAGCCTTAACAATGGCGGGCCACGGGGCGAAGCGTTGCAAGGTCACTCATTAAAAAACCGCGGCGTTTTGTTCTCCGCCGAATGCGACTCTGTAAAGTAACCACTAAATCGGTTAGGAGTGATGTTAATGACGGCACACGTAAGCGTGACCCATCAATTCCTCCATCGCTAAGGATGAGATGATCTTTGCTGTTGAAGGCGTCCCAGGTGGTCTTCTCGTGTCACTTTGATTGGTGGAAATTACTTCCACACGACCTCTGTGCATTCACCGGCAGATGAGAGGTGAAAACAAAATTCAAACCCTGAAATTAGGTATATCGAGAAGCTGAGTGAGAAAGGCAAGAGTGACGAGCACAGGCGGATCACTTTAGACCAAAAGAGTTCTAAAATATACCTCCAGAACTTCCTAAGGGTGGGCGCTAACTGGTCGACACAAGGAAGCTGAAGTTACTTGTAAAATGAAAGATGAGGCAGAATAATCTTTTGAGCCAGGTTCCATGAGAAAAAGCGCCAGAATCGCACCAGTGCCCCTAAAAACTTGAGACAGGAAAGCTATTAGACACAAATCACGATAGAAATGGGAGAAAGGCACAACTCAATGATGGCTCCCTCCTCATACCAAGCGCTGGGCCACTGCCCGGACGCATTATATGCATCGGCCCATTTATCACATCTGAACCAGAGGAGTTTAGGATTAGCGGCGTTGCTGTGAGGCATAACAAACAAAAAGTAATTGAAACTCAGGGCCTGTGCATCATCTTAAATGAAGTGACCAAACTGTAATAGTCGGGGCTGGAAGTGAACATTCGGATCAAGCATCTGGAAATACCATGAACCGATAAAAATGATGATCGGTCATTGTACTAACCCGATGAAATGAAGAAGGCAGCTGGGACGGTATGAAATGTGCGGAGATTACGAAATATGAATTCATTAATCTAACTCCAGCGTTGGCTAATTTTCCGCATTCGTTTTTCAAATGTTTCGTACTCATGACTCATAATCCATTCGGATCAAAATAAAGACCGGCAAAGCAATTATGGGCTCATAGAAGAGGAAAAAAGCAATGAAGGACCATAAAGCGGAAAGGAATCGCGCTCACATTGTTCTGCGGGGAGAAGTGTCGCTTGGATCGAGAAGCTTCCGATGAGGTTTTAGAACCACCCGAGGACCAGCTACGAATAAGGACATTGCGGTGGGCTCACCCCATTCGCGCGATCTTCGTCTATTTCATGCGCAGGAAATCCGTTCAACCGTCCTATAGTGATCATCAACTAATTGGCAAACCTAAGTTTTGGCTCGACAGCGTCTGGCAGGCCTTCTCCGCTGGGCCAGGATTACCGGTGGCATGAAGGAATCAGCCGCATCGAACCTTTTTATAAAGGACCTCTGGCCTCGAGGGTATCCCCAATGACCATAGCCAATCACCCGAATCAAAAAGTTAGAAAATTAGGCACAAGACTTAACATTGATTGTCCTTTGAGATTCCCATTACCTGAGTTGGTCAAACACGTTTTCTTTTCCCGTAGGGGATAAGCGCCTCCCCGGGAGAAAAAAAGGGGCATTGTAGTGCAGCGGTAAAACCCAGTGTCAGCTGATGAGCCTCGCTTGACTAAGGACCGTGGGATGATGGCCCCGATCCCTATGAGCCTAGGCTGTTTTCCTCTATTAATCAAATCCAAAACCTTTTTCCCTTTGTCAGAATTGAGGTATATACCTCTTAGACGCTATTCCTCCTGGCCGGATAACCTCTTTAAGCGACCGGATGACCTCTCAGAACTTGAACAAGTATAAGTCATGCTCATAACCACCGAGGGTGATGAGCATTGTGGCCCAGAAGGAATGCGGATAGATTTGAGCTATCAGAGAACAAGTTATAACTGAGAAAAGCGCCACGCTTCCCTTCTTTGTTTGGAAGGAAATCATACTCATGGAAGAGATTAACCTTCACGCCAGGGATAAAAGGAGGAAAGAGCGGAAGAAAAAGGTCACGTGATTCCACAGAAAGACAAACACTTCCGCTCCTTTGGAGAGGCCAGATCTAACCCAAGCATCGGAGGCGGCGAAAAGCATTACCATCGTTTTCTTGTTTGTTTTGCTGGGTATTGGCTGGCTAGTTCATGCTTCAGCGGTTGAAGTGTTCGAAAGTTCGGATTATAAATAAATGCTCTGTAAGATTCCTAAATTACTTAAGTCATTGATAGTGACTCCACAAGTGGTTAACTGAGTACTAGTCTATAAATAGAGTCTCATTATATAGTGGAATAGAATTACCGTTAAATAATCATCAAATCATCAGAATTTCCGCTGATATGATAGTAAAGGTGACAACGGTTCTATGGCACTTAAATGAAATCTAAATTCTTAAAATAACATCGTAACAAATAATAAAGTAATTAATAGCACAACTTCACTATTTGTATGAATCTTAGCAAAATCAATAAGTAAAACGAAAAATTACAATTGCAACATTGATTCTAAAAATATCGACATGCTCAGGACTCGAGAGACAAGTTCATGGCATTCAATATTTTTCTTTCAATTTATCACCAAGTACAATAGAAAGCCTTAATAAATTTATTTTCAATATGAATTACTGTAAATAATGATAAATAGCATAAACATAAATTGCTAAGAAATATTGTGAAAATTGAAATAGTAAAAATATTATGTAGATTAGTAAGAAATTCAATTTATGTAAACCAAAATTTAATTTAATTGTTTGATTAATGGAAAAATAAAATTAGAATATTTGTAAGTCTCAAAAAGATATGGCCATATTATTTGGTCATTATGATACAAATATTATTAGAGGAGAATATTTTATGAGGAAAAAATGGCATGTACAGCCCATAATATACTAGTAATCAATAAAAACATGTTTTATTGAAAACGTGAAAAGAAAAACAATTCTCAAATACCATTTCTCTCTTCATGTTTTCATTCATTAAAGTCATGAGCACATTATTTTAAATGTTCTTTTACCATCTCTCTCTTCACCATTGGATGGTAATTCAAAGAAGAACCCCAAAATAAATCAAGGTTTCCATCAAAAGACTGACATGGAACAACAAAGAAACCGAAAAAGTTGGAGATCTTGCAATGTCGAACCAAGCCCAATCACATTTTTTTAAAATATATGCCTTGAAATTAAGTTGAATTTCTGAATCCCAAAACCATAATGTTGTCTTTCTGTTCATCAATTTTCTCTTTAATAGAAACAAATAAAATTAAAAAAAAAAACAAAAAAAACAAACCCACAAATGCAGGAAAAAAAATAATAACTATTTCAGGTAACACAGTTCGATATAAATTGCTAGATTTTGTAAAATCAAGAGTATTTATTGAGCCTAAAAACAAATTATCAACAAGTATTAGTACCCAATAATTAAATATATTACAAAATAAAAAACTTTAATTGTTCAAAGAAGCATATCAATTCGTAGTGTGTAGAGAACATACCTGGCCTGGATTCAAAATTGTTGGTTGCCATATGTCTCCCCCAATGCAAGGGATGAGATCAAAGAAAAATTAAGGTTGAAGATGAATATTTCCTTCTCTCCAAACGTGTTCTACAAAATCTCTTGAAAATTGTAGGGTTCTATTAACTTATATAAATAGAGCATGAAGGAACAATTGAGTTTTAGTCTAATGGGCTTACAAAAACAAGGGAGAAAATAAAACCATGGGTCATAACTTGATTAATATTAAATAACATGCATAATTACACAATTAAAATTGTAACTTGATTATATTTAGTTCATAATTAATAAATTAATCTAACAATTGGTATTTTAGAAATGAAAGAAAAGAAAGAAAAAGTATATAAAAAGGATTTTCTAATTTGTTTTAAGTTATCTTTGTACAACGACATTATAAACCCCGTATATATTTTGAAGTGGAATCCATCAAAAGGGGGTTTCCCTTTTGTCTTTAGGTATATAAGTGAGTTTCTTTAGGGCTTAAAGGGGTGGGGGTAATAAGGGTGAATGTATTAACTGTTTAAGAAAAGTGTTTCTCGTATGTATATGTAACACAAATGCTAGATTCACACCCTTATTAAGTAAATATTACACTAATCCCTCGTATGTGTGAGTTTTGTGAGTATTGAGAAAGTAAATCAAAGTAAAAGAAAGGGGTAAAAAAAAAAGGAATGAAGGCGAGAACTGCCTTTGAGGCCTTGTTCGCGAATGAAAGGGACACCTTCGTAGTGGCCGAAGCGATTTGCGAGCAAGAAAGCTTTCTTCTTTGCGGCGAAGACCACTGAAAGCGTTAGCCTCGGGTTATGAGGCAAAGGCTAACCTTCGCCTTGGTTAACGGGTTCGAAGCTACGAAGAAGACCCCTCGCTGCAGCAAAGAAGGAGCATCCTACATACATGAAGTTCCTAGTTCGCCAAGGCGAAGCAGGCCTTCATCGCAATGACGACCTTCGCCAAGGCGAAGGAAAATCAATCAGAAAAGAAGACACCTATCTTCGCTAAAGGCGAGATATTGCATTTAGGAACCAAATGCCTAATTTTCAGCCTAAATGTAAGCTTATCTTCCTATAATAAATACCATACTTGTAACATTTCTAGGGAAACTTGAAAAGGGCTTAGAGGCTTGAACATTTCCCATTTCTAGGGTTTCTCTTTAAGCTCATACTTTTAGGGTCTATAGATTTTCTTAGTTTTTTAGCTTGTTTTTGGAGCTAAGTTGAGATCATTGCTAAAGACTTTGTAAAGTGGTGGAGCAGGTTTGGAGGACTCTGCTTCGCCTTTGTTTTTGTATATCTAAAATTTTTATATGCTCTCACTTTATCTTTCAGCAGTACTCTGTTTAGTGTAAACATGATTTTGTTAGTTTTAGAGGGCCGCTGAGTAGCTAGATCCTCCTCTAGGGGGCTGGATTGTTCCGACATTGGTGTTTTGGTTTATATGTTGTCTTGAATGATTTTGCAGAATAGAATCTTGTATTGAGGTTTATGGATGTGGTTTTATGACTTCCCAGCTTTTTATTCTCAATTGTTGCATACCAGATGGTAAGTTGAGACCCTAAAGTAGGGAGTTCAAAAGGGTTTCCAAAGTGACAAGCTGAAGGCATACCCATAGGACTTGAATTTTCATTCCTACTATCTTATAATTGATAAAATCAATTTAACTTAATCAAGAAGTCTAGTCACGAATGCCTGAGCACTAGATGGATTTTATTAGGAGGGACATCATTTAGCCTTATGTGATGATCATATGGACTGAGAGGTGATCGATCTTAACTTGGGCAATTCCATTGCATGGATTGAGAGGTGACCAATAGAATTTTTTAAGGACCGATTTTCCTTAGAACAAGTATCACATTGTTTGACCTAGATGGACTGAAAGGAGAATAGGGATTCAATGTGAGAAATTAAGGAGAGACTCGAAAGAGTAAACCTCATACAGAGTTCCTTGGGTAAACATAAGAGTATTTTCATGATTAGCAATGAATATAGGCATAGGCGTACCAATGGAACAACCGACCTAGTGTCCTCATAGAGCTTTTCTTACAACTTAATCCAATCATTTGCTAATCTTTTAGAGTAGATTTTTAGTTTAACGTAGTTTCACTTTCAATTAACAATCAATCGCAATCGTTTATTTCGTTTAAATAGTAAAATTCTCAAGTAGTCGGGGTACTTAATCCCCACTTAAGCCATCTCTTCTCTGTGGGTTCGATATCTAAGGTTTTTAATTTGAAAGCCACTAAATTACTTGTGACCCGTACACTTGCGGGTTTTGGTTGATTTTTATCAAACTTTTATTTGAAGTTTTAGGTAAATTGAGGAAACACTATGAAATGTCAAATGTATTATTATTATCATCATCATCATCATTATTACTTATCAAAAAAAAATTATTATCATTATTATTTGAAGTGAAGTTTGTTTAATTGATCCTATAAAAAAAAAAAAAAAAAATTATTGAAGTGAAGAAAATTCAGAGATAACTAACTATATTTCATTTAGCAGCCCTTGAACTGAAAAAAGAGAATCCTATGTTTTGACATAATTTTAAAATTTTTTTTTTTTTTTTTTGAATTCATTCATTATCCTCATGGATCAATATTTAATGATCTGGAAGGAAAAAAATAAAATAGCTTTTGAGAATGAAGATTTTTCTACTCAAAGATTGAAGAATTCTTTTTTATGTAGTGTCTGTTCTTGGTCTAAGGTATTTATAGAAGAAGAACCTCTACATTTAATCAATTTTTTGGATTAGGCAGGTTCTAGACGAGGGTGGGTTAGATATTTTGATCTTTTTCTTTTTTTTTTTCTCTTGTACCCTTAGGCATCTATTGTATTCCCCATGTATGCTTTGTGCAGTCCTTTGGACTTCTTCTGTTAATTTTTCTCCCATATTCCCTCTAGCCTACCAAACTTTTCATTTAGAGTATTGCATCTACCAAAACTGGATGATAAGTATTTACTTGGTTATGAGTTTTAAAGGTGCGCCTTAAGCACCTAGGCTAGAGCACAACCGCTGTTGGTTAAGCGCCTGCTTAGCCCCAGCAATAATGCCTACTAAAGGCGCCTTATAGGCTATATAATTTCTTTTAAAAACACTTTTTATGTGAAATTTCAGTGCAATCATTAGGGAATTTATCAGAAATTGATATTCAGAGAGAAGTGTGTATTTTTTTAACTTTGTACCTTTAGGTTATTCTGTCATGCTGAAAGATATGATAAGGACTCCTTTCTTTACAACTGCTGGATGTGATTGCAAATAGAGTTACTTCCTTGAGGGGAGGACTTTTGGTCGTAGTACGTGGGCAAGATGAAAGAGGTGAAAAATAAAAATAAAAGCTGCTCCAGATTTTCCACAACTACTTCTATCAAGCGATGAGCCTGGATTTAACAAAGTTATGAGTAGCGGTGTTAATGTTTTAAACCAACACTGTGAAGATTAATTTTCAGGTGAGAGCCACTTTCATAAAAACATTGGAGCTTTTCACATGCATCTTTGGCTTAAAAATGTTGATTCTTGATCCTAACCTCTTTGTACTTCCTTGCCATTTTTCATCATTTTGTACATTAGGTAACTGGAATTTTGTCACTATATACTGATTTAGAAATATGAAAGAATCTTGAATTTGTTTCCAATTCTGTATTCTGCATTGGCAGAGCTCCAATCAGTCACGTGAGTCAACTTGCTTCTGAGCAGTCAAGATGTTTCAAACTTGAGGTATATGCTCAATCTTTGGGTCACCTATGCCCATTTTCTTCTCAATCGTTTAATTTATTACTCTATTATTTTGTAATCAGGAGTTGTTTCTGTCAAAGGAAGACTGTTTCAAAAGTTACTAGAGAGTTGTCATTGTTAGTTCAATATTACAAAGAGTGTTTCAATAGTTATATAGAGTTATAATTGTTTGTTCAATGTTAGAAATTACCTTCATAGTTACTTACTCTGCTCATACTTCAATGGGGATCGACTACATTGACTAGGAAAGCATTACTTAACACTGGAAAAGAAGAAAATATTTAGAATATGCACTCATGCATGAATAGGTAGATCCAAAATGTTGTATATGGCCTTTTCCTTTTTTTCTTCTTCTTCATGGCAACTGAATGGAAATTGAATTAACAGGTGGATAGCAGAACCGTCCAAAACTACCAAACAATGGAGACCCTACAAAAGGCAGGCTGCTACAGAGACAAAAGGCTGCCTCAGAGCAAGCTCTAAACGCAAAACAGAGGCAGAGATCAAGGGGCATGTGGGGTTGGCTTGCTCAGTTGATGAATGACGATACATGGCTCTGACTCCGGTACCCCTTTTTGTTACACTAGAAGAAGACACATAGATTTGATTGTCAATCAATTTATTTTGGGTCAATTATTTTTGTTAGCAGTTCTTTTCTTTGATGAAAAATAAAACATAGGTTCTGCTGGCTGAATGCAGGCCTTTTCTCATATGAATACATGTTGTGTAAGTTCTTACTATGTAGTTTTTTATATGATACACACAATTCACATCGGTCTGTATTAGTCCAAAAAAATATGATTTTGAAGTATATGAGGCTTACCATTTGTATACCCTCAGAGAATGATTTGAAAACTTCTCCATTGTCTTTATTATTCATTGTTGTGTTTCTTACATACCCTTAGTATATGTTACTACCAGTGATGGCATGTGGGACATGTTTGATTCTGGCTTTTAAAGTTATAAAATAAGGAGAACATTTATTATTAGTATTATTATTTCATAAACACAGAAAATAAAACACTAAATTTAGAGAACAAGAACAATTTTAGAAAACAGTTTTCTATGTTCTTTTTATTTTTAAAAATTATTCTTGAGAACAGTTTTCAACACCATGAACTAAACATGCGTTTAACTTTCAACTTGTTTATGGGTAACTCATTTTATAACCACAGTATTAACTTTGTTTTTAATTTTTCCCTCTTTCTTTTATTCACCTTCTATCAAATGAATTAATGTCTCATAAAATAATGCAACTCCTAATTCTTTTATCTTCTGATCCATGAAACCATTCAATCTCTCATGCATCTCTTTACTCATATCAATCACCTTTCAACACATTCCATTTCTTGTTACCAAATAGTGAATTTCATTTTTCTTCTTCAAAATTAAAGAGTGTTTGGTATATCAATTTAATGATTCATTATTAAATAAATTCAACATATTTTATAAAACAATTCACCATCATAATTTATTGAAAATAAATTTAATATTAGATCAAAATTATTAATTTAATTTTAATCTTAATTCTATTTGTCTTGTTTATGTACATTTAATAAGAGTATATTTTACGATTATGATTAAACATCTATAAGTTTATAACATATTTTATATTGAATTTATTTTAACACATTATATATTTTTTTTGACATCAAGGCAAAATATGGCATTATAAATTAATAGCATCTGTACATGATCTGGTTTGGATGACGAGGGTGTTCAAACCATATCAACATGTCTAATAGCATTTCATGAGGGATATAAGCGAAGCGACATTGTTTTACACCTCTTGGTAAAAGCCACAGAAAAATAAGGTTCTCCTTGTAAAAGGGATAAATAATCTTTGATCAAAACACCAAACTCACTAAAATCAGCAACTCGGTTCTGCAAAGCTTGAACTACTTGTAGTGAGTCTGCTTCAAATATCACTCGCTCAAAACGTTTGTGATCGAGACAATGCTTCCCCTGACAGTTCCGGCTCCCCAACTTGGAAATAAGCCATTCCACCGAAGGTACGGCGCATGAAGAAATAGTCCTTGTGAATCACGAACCACAATTCCCCAGCTCGATTTGCCTTCCTATCGAAAGACAGCCGCATCTATGTTGCATTTTACAAAGCCTGGTAAGGGTCGTTGCCAATGTTGCTGAAGAGGGGAAGGTATGGCTTGGCTGACAGTTTTAGTGCTCTCTTGAATAGAGATCAATCAAGCAATCAAAGAGCGAAATAATAAAGTTCTCATTTGCGATTCATGAGCGGATTCGATGCAGGTGTTACGGTGGATCCATTATAGCCCCAACGCGGCCTTGATTTTCACATAGCCTCCTTGTTTGAAAAGGTTTTATCGGTTTAAAAAACCATTCTAGAGGAACTTTCGAAGTGTTAGCCATAGAGGTAATCCGTCGAGACACCTTCAATTTACGACCAACGAGGATATAGCAAAAGGGCAAAGAAATAAATATATGCAAGCATTCTCGAAGGCCATTCATTGCAAAAAGGCGAGCGAGAAACATCTATACCTTTTGGGTTAAAGGGTTTGCGACTTGGTAGGAGAACCCCTCTACACATTCTCCATAAGAAATTTTTGATCTGAGGAGGGGCCTTCAATGCCCATATGTTACTCCAATCTCCTTCCTGGGAAAGCAGACCATGAACACCCAATAATTGAGTAAGTACATGATACCCTGTTTTCACTGTGTACTCGCCAGAATTTGTAAAGTGCCATACATGTTCATGCGACCTGAGATTGGAGCCGAGGTATACATTGTATTTCAGCAACATCTCTAGCCATAAAGAGTTCCTCAAGCAGCTCCACATCCCACTCCAGTCTACCTGGAATCATTAAATCACTGACTCTCAAGCCATCTAGTTCTGCTCCTTGAGTTGTTTGTACCCAAAAATTCTGATCATCTCTCAACCACGGATCGGTCCAAACATCAATCTGTGTACCATTACCTATTCTCCATCGAATACCTGCTTTAACAATGGGAAATACTGGAAGATACTCCGCCAAGTAAAACTTGGGTTAGACCCTAAAGTGGCCTTTAGAAAATCCCCTATGGGAAAATATTTAGCTTTGAAGATCTTGTAAACAAGAGTATCAGAAGCAAAACAAAGCTTCCAACCAATCTTTCCTAACATAGCAATGTTGAAGCAATGAAGGTTACGAAACCCCATACCGTCATTTGCTTTCTTCATACTTAGTTTATCCCATGCCAACCATTTTATGCCACCATTTCCATCTTTTCGAAATCCCCACCAAAAAGAGTTTAGCATCTTTTGAATTTCATCAAAGAATGACAGATAAAGGTACTGCTCATATAATACGTTGCAGGATGGATTAGGCATTTGCCTTGATCAACACTTTCCTACCAGCTCTGGATATAGGTCTATTTTTCCAGCCTTGGATTCTTTGCCACTTGCGTTCTTTAATATGATTGAATACCATCTTGTTCTTTCTTCCAATCAATGAGGGGAGCCCCAAGTACCTGCCAGTATTGAGGGGATTTGATACATCCATAACAGATGACAGCTGAGCTGCTAGAGTTGATGTAACATTCGAACTGAACATGATGCCAGATTTTGTGAAGTTTACCCCTTGCCCACTAGCTTCTTCGTATTGGAGGAGAAGTGTCTTCATCACATTACATTCACTCTCAGAAGCTCGGAAGAAAAACAGGCTATCGTCTGAAAGAATTAAGCTTGATTGGACCGATTCTTGCCCAGACATCCCATGCGGTGGTCCCTTGGATTACGCCCTTTTGATCAATGAGGATAACCCTGGCACATAAGATAAAAGATAGGAGACTAAGTGGATCACCTTCATGAAACACTTTTCGGAATAGTGGCCCCTACCTCCCTACCATTCACCGGGACATTATAACTATAGAAACACATAGCATCGCAGAGAGATCCACTTGCATCTATTATCAAAACCCAATTTCAACATAATCCCTGCAGGAAACCAGGTCTATTTTGTCACCAGGCTTTCTTAGCGATGTCAATTTTAAAGACCCACCATCCGTTTACCTTTGTTGTTACTCTTCATATGATGGATTATTTCGAATGCCACTAAGACGTTGTTCGTGGTGATTCTTGCAAACAAATGTAGATTGCTCTTGAGAGATGATCAGAGTAACAATTTCTGTCGGTTTGCCAAAACCTTGGCGGAGATTTTATAGTTCACATTACGTGAGCGCTAATTGGCTGTAATCGCTTCATAGTTCTTGGATTACGTGTTTGAATCAAACATATATCGTGTGGTTCATCGACGGAGGGAAAACACAAATTATTCATCCACTCGAGGATATCGGAATATACATCATCACCTACGAGATCCACAGGAAACCTTTGATAAAACACAGGATTGAATCCATCGAGCCACAGCGTTTGTCGGTGCATACATAATAGCCTCGCTTTAAATTCTTCCCTTAGCCGAGAATGGTAAGCAAACAACGCGTATTCTCATTTCTCATAATTCTAACATCAACACATTCCAAAACTTTATCATACTTACAGGGACTATTCGAATACAGATCAAGAAAATAGTCAGCTGCTACTCGTTGAATGTCCTCATCTGTTTGGACCCAATCTCCCTTGTCAGTAATCAAACCAGTAATCTCATTTTTCTTTTTCCGAGCTAAAGCAATTGCATGAAAGAAGCGGGTGTTGAAATCACCTTCTTTGAGCCAATAAAATTTCGATCTTTGCCTCCAGTATGTAGCTTCTTGGTCCAATCTATGGGAGCCGGTGAGGCTTTTCGGCTCTTTGAAATACCCTAATAGACGCCTCGTCGGTTTTAGCGGAAAAATTCGGCTCACGCATGCATAAAAACAGTCAACGCCATTTACCTAACTTCATCTTGATCTCTAAGTCGATATGATGGTTCGAGAAGCTCATGACTGTGCATTTTTCCAGATCTTTCCATAGAACATCAACTCCACCTCCTCTACCCTGGTGTCTTGCGAGCATTTTGAAAAACCCAACTACCCTCAAACTCTGGCCTGTTCTTTGGCAGACAATGTCTCGAGCAAAAAACTACCATGGGCTTGTGAGTTTAGACCCGACTCCGCCGGAAGCTTTGAAGCGCATGGGCACGACCCGAGCCCTGTAATTCAAGCGAGGCGGATCATTGGGATGGGCGGGGCCACATTGCAATAAAGGATTCTCTTGGTTTGTTGGAGTGGGAGAAGTCTGCATTTCGATATTAACAACATTGGGTTTGGCTAAGGTCGTAGAGTGCGATTTGGGCCTCGAAGCTTGGCCCGACTTTTGCGTAACATGCGATTAGCGAAGATCTTCATCCTCACCCACCACATTGAACTGCAAGATTTTCCCACCCTCATCCACCCCATCCATACATACATGTTCTTAGTCCACGGTGGCCAGCGCTCATTGGGGCCACGTCTGTAGGAGTTACAGAGTTTCTTGTGCCATCAGCACTCCCGACCCTTCTCCTTTTCCGTCGTTTGTAAACCCTCCAGCTTGACTCTATTGGTGGCCTTGATTTGTGTGTAACCAAAGTTGAATCCAGGCCACTGAAATCGGATGAGCGACGTGAGGCCAAACTCCCGACCACGGGTAATCTCCCTCTGCAGATCGTGAACAGCATGGGACAAAACCGATCTGAATGCCCTAAGCAACCACATATGAAACAAAAAAGGCTAAGTCTTTCGTATTTAAAGGAAACAAAGAACCCGTCCCCTTTGGGTGTCCTTAGCCGTTTTCCACGCTTTAATGGAAGTCGAACATCCATGGACACACGTAGTCTCATATGTTCCTTAATACTTCCCCCGTTATTGTTGGTATCATATTCAAGAAAAAAACGATATAATTACGATTGTTTCGATTGATTAGGGCATTTTCTTGAAGGTAGGTCAAAAATTTGAACCCATATATCTATGGAATTCAATGGAATACGGTTGGGCAACTCACCCGGAGTTGAATAACCAAGATCAACAAGTGGTTGTCATATGTCCATGGTCTCAGCGAGAACTCTTTTGAGATCTACCACATGGAAAAACTTAAAGATATACCTCTGATTAGCGAGTTCAGAAATACATACACCCTTTCCTGGCCTCCATAGATGAGATAAGCGATCCCGTATAAAATTGAAGTTGATGGAGCGATCGGTGAGAAACCTTCCTACCAAACTCAGCTCAAACGTATCTTCACCGCCTACATCATCCACCCCTTCAAGAGACAGAAATTCAGTTTCCCCTTGGGAAAGAGACAAAGCCGTCAGAGAAAGATCTGATTGCATAAAAGAAGCAAGGAAACACACGCGAGTGAGAAAACTACCAACAAAGCAGAATTGAATATTTTACATACAAGTATTTGATAAACAACGTCTTTATCCAAACTATTCATGTGTTCCCAATAATACTAGTTTCTTAGAGCATTAGGCATCCATTATAATTGTTTTATTTTTTTACTGACAAAGTCTATTTTGGTCACGTCCCTCTCTCTTTCTATATCACTTACCATTTAATTTATTACAAGCGCATGGAAGTTTTATACTCTTATATGTACTAAAGTTTGTTCCATATAAATTTATTATATTTGTCCTTGCTTATTGTTACATATTAGTAAGTGATATTTGTAAAAAAAAAAAAAAAAATTAAGTGATATGTTTTGTACGTAGATGGTAGTAATCCTTTGAATCGATTTCATATCCATATGAATCAGAATTTTATGTGGCCATAATTTCATTGGAGAAGGTTTACGTCTCCAATAAGAATAGTTACTATATTGTAACAAAGAAGTATTGGAAATTATAAAAAAAAATCTGAAAATAAATAAAAAGCGAAAAGAATATGAAAAGTTTAAAATTAAAAATGAAATATCAAAACTCCATGCAATTATTTTTAAATAAAATACATGTTTACATCAATCATGAATTCTATACTTATACACATAATAATTAAAAAAGTTTGTAACATAAAACTAAAATAAACTCCATATAAGTTATATATTAATCCATTTATAATTTTATAAAAATCAAGATTGCTAAAAAAAAAAATCACAAACTAAAAAATTATAAATCATTAAACTCTTTGCATTTATAATTAAAGTTATATATTTAATCCATTTCAATTTTATAAAAACTAAGGACACCTATGGTGGCAAAAAGACATAGTACCAAACAAAATACATTCTTCTTCTTCTATGAGATTCCTAAGTGCGCCCTCCTATGCCTCTCTTTAGACCCTTATTTGTTAGAGAGAATGGGTGATTTTTTGATCATTCTTGGTTTGAAATCACTTATTCCATAGTTTTCTTTCATATGTTTATTGTTTTCTTTCCAATAAAGTGGTTTATTCTACACCAATCTAATTTTGTTTTTGTTTTTTGCTGTTTTTGTGTTTTAATGGTGAGCTTATTGTGATATGTTTTATCACCGATTTTTTGTTGCGTATTTTGTCTTCGACTTATTGTAGCGGGTAGTTGTGTACTTGTGTTGTCGACGATTAACTTTTTGTGGTTTTTCACATTGGCAATCATAAGATCAAATCTTGTTCAACAATATCTTCTGAGATCACGGAATCTTGCCAGGTATTAGGTATTTTAGTTTTATGTGGGTCTTGAGTTGATTCTTTTTTTTATTAACCTGGATGTTGTGTTATTTTCTAAAAATTTTAACACTTTTGATTGTGTTTCTATCAATGGTATTGCTAACCTGAATCAATAAATTTATATTCTTTTCAAAAATAATATAAAAAAATAATAATAAATTGTGACAAATAACTAAAATGGGCATGATTTAAATTCTTTAATCTTATTAGAAATCTAGGTGCATCTTTAATATCAATATTTTTGTAATTGATGAGATATTGGTGTATACAAAGAAAGGAATACTTACTTTTTTTGCATGTTATAACCACAAGCCTAGCTTAATTGATTCGCGTTCATTATCTGGCATTTGGAGGGAGGAGTAGATCGCCACCACCAACCAATACCGATTAAATCACAGATAAAAATGTTGATAATGGACCTCAAGGTCCAGTTCCTGGTGTAGCACTTGCTGACTAAGGCGGACTCTTTCTCCACTTTCGTCCCTTCCTTGATCACTTCCACACCTCTAGCAAACATGGAAAACATCATATCCTTTCTTAGGATGACTACTCTCATAGGACATCTAAAATTTGAGTCTTTAATATAATATTTTGTATTGATGAGATATTGGTGTATACTAAAACAAATACTTACTTTTCAAAGTATTTATATCAGCGGCGACTTAGTTGGTTGGGCGTTCGACGTTTAAGGTTGAACATGGGAGGAAAGGGGTTGATGTCTTAATAAGAAATGGGTTTACTACATTATATTAAAAAAGTGATTAACTTTCAAAAAAAAAAAAAGTGTGCCACGTACTATGCCACGTGAAAATTTTATATTATAATAATTGAAATTAGTATCAATTTTATAAATATTATTTATCATATTGTTTATATTTGATATTTTTGGTTAATCTTTTATTATAAATTATTCATTATTTGCACAAACCTTTAATATTTCATTTTGTTATTATTGTGATTTAAATGTTAATAACTTATTATATAGTCAAAATTAATAAAACAATTTTAATAATTTTATTATTTGTGAAAGCATTAAAGTAGTTTGGTTATTTATAGAAAATTAAATAGTTTATGAAAATATAAATTTTGAATAATTTTAGTAATATAATTTTATTTATCTATATAAAATTAAATAGTTTATAAATATATAAATTTTAAATAATTTTAGTTATATAATTTTTATTTTTGCACAATCAAATATAGTAAAAATTATTTTACATTTTCTTTCATTTACACTTTTTAAAGACAAAATAAGTTGATTTTAAATCTTGGTTTTGGTATATTTTCCCGATATTTTGCAAGATCAATGATTGAATTGGAAAAATTTACGTATTCTAATGCTTGGTTGAAGCGAGGTAGAATCTCCATTGAATTGGTGACTTCCTGCGGCGATAATTAATATATTATTAAAATAAAAATCACTACTAAATGGATTTGATTGGATTGTCCTTGATTAAACCGGTTTAAAGAAAAATGGTTTTAACCTTTGACCATTGGTTTATTTACCAAATCCCTTTGTCCGATTGTTGGTTGACCGGATTTAGTCTAGTTTTTTACCTCCATAGTAGAAGAAACTATCGCGTGTTTGTTTGACACTTTTCCTGAAACAAATCAACTAGTCATCATAAAGATATGTCAGTGGCACATCATCGCACAAACACATAATCGGAATCCCTTAAATCAACCACCTTAAGAGTATTAGTACCGATATGTCAACATGAGATCCTTAGTACTCTGAAGATACCTCAGAACTTTCTTAGTTGCTTTCAATGGCTTTGATTAGGATTACTCAAACCCACCTATCTGCTGCCTTAAACCTTCTGACAATGTCGGGACATGTACATAAGTGGATTACATCGGGCTGCCCACAAGCGAAGAATAATTTGCTCATATAGTCTCTCTTAATATTATTACTTGAGGATGTTGCCTTTGGAAAATCTATCACCCTTTACAATTGATGGCTTTCGAGGAGAAGAACATGATTGCATATTGAACATTTTCGAATCGTTTAATATATGTTTGTTGAGACCCGATCTCAAAATGCCACTTGGCTTTGTCGAAGATGCTTCCCCAAGATTCTTTACATCAAAATGGCTATTATATGCGCTGTCTCGACCAATGGAAATTCGTTATCATTGACTCTGACAAAATATCATCCACATATAAAACCAAAAAATATGTATTTGCTTTCATATTGACTTCATATATTATGTCATTGATCGATGATGTTCTCCTTAGACCATTGATAATGACAGCATCTTCATCAAACTTGAGAGGCCACCGCGCAGCTTATTTTATAGCCCATAAATGGATTTTGAAGTTTACACCGTGTGTTCCTGCCAACTACTCAAAACTAGTAGGTTGAGACATTTAAACATCCTCAGCTAAGTCTTCATTCAAGAAGCTGTCCTCATCCATTTGATGCAACTGTGTCAAGGAAGGAAATGAGCTACTATAGCCATAATAATGCATAGAGTCTTTAGTGGACCACGAGAAAATGTTCCCACTTAAATTGATACTTTCTGGGTTGGCGCATGACGTACCTCTAACCGCTGTCTTGCTTTATGTCTCTTGTCCCTTGGCATCATAAAGCGGGTCTTAAGCACACATTTTGCACCGCGTGGTGACTCGACCCGACTCCGCTTTATTCTTTGGCTTGCCCAGGAAGTCATCTCATCTTTGTGCATTGATCCGCCATTTGGTTGAAGGGACTAGCAATGTCTTCTTTGCCCGAAACCGGATAGCGATAAATCACTTACATCCTTAGCATGCTCGCGAGTAAGCAATGTGATCGCATTCTTAAATTGCGGGCTGCTCTTTGGGCTCCTCGAGGGTGTCATGGCCCCATTCGAAGCTGTGGTCCTACTTCCTCCAATTGGTTTATTCGGGAGTAGCTACTAGATGCTGAGTCAACAACGAGCTGAGATCGAAGCTAAAGCAATAAGCACATGACTAAGCGGGTGTTCTTTGACCCGCAATTCTCTTAGCCCTTGGCTTGTACCCAGTATCATCCTTAAGCAGAGATAGTTCGATACGAGATCAATTACTCTAGTGGTGTGTAACATAAGCAATAAAATATGGAACCTCTTGATCCCACGCAATAACTAATAAAGTGCAAAATTGTGTTGGTGTTTGGATGCAAGTTTCTTGGATGTGTGGGATTTATGCGGTATCACTTCCACCTTGTAGCCCCGAACGCCGAGTGGCCAGAAGAAATACCATCGCAGGTCTTAGAAAGCGGACTTACTAGGCGCCAGGCAAAATATGGCTGCAATTTCCAAGCTTCACACACACTTTTTTTTGCCCCTTTACTCACGAACTCAGGTAGTGAGGAATTCCAACAACATGCCGGCATTTGCACCATAATATCCGAAACATGCGATCCCTCCTCAGCTACTTAATCTCCATTCTGAGGAGTCTTGGGACGTGTACGTGAGCATGATGCCATTCTTGAAGGTACTTTGCAAATGGTCTAGGTTTGTGTCCTGTCTCATCATATCTACCATAATTCTCACCACCCTTTTCAGAATGAACCACTTTAATCTTCTTCCCTTGTTACAACTCAACTTTAGTTTTGAAAGCTTTGAAAGCCTCCAAAGAGTTAGACTTTTCACGAATGAGCTTAAAAAAACCATAACGGGAATAATCATTAATGAAAGTGATGAAATATTTGTGGCCACCCATAGCAGGAGGGGTGAATGACCCACAAATATCTATATGAGTAACCCTAAGCAACTCGGTACATCTTTTAGCCTTAGCATTTCTAATCTTAGCGGTCAATTTACCCTTGATGCAATCTACAAAGATATCAAAATCTAAGAAATCAAGATGTGGAAGAATCTCATCCTTAATTAATCTCTTCATTCTTTGTTTGGAAATATGACCTAGGCTCTTGTGCCAAAGAATAAAGACTTTTCATTCAATCCTGACATTTGGTACTACTAATAGTATTAATTAGAGAGAAATATAAAGCAAATTATCTGACTCTAATATGTAAAGATTTCCACAAAGTGTTCCATTGCTAATCAATGAGAGTCACCAAGTATAAATTAACTTTTTAAAAGTTCCAACAAAGAAAGAAACTATATCCAGTCCTATCTAAAAATAAGAATTTTCAAATATCAAATTTTCTCTTGGAGTGGAGGGTATGAGACATACATTATGCAAATTCCTATTAGAAATATTTTCTATACTGACTGCAATCCTATGACTCCCAAAAAAACAACTTGGACTCTTGTTTGCATCTCCCATGTTATCTCTCTTTGCTCTAACTAGTTGGACTCTTTTTGCTGCATCATTGCCTACATAGAATTGCAGGCGTGAATGAAGTAGCACTTTCACTGCTAACCACCCAGAGTATCATAAGGCTCATCAATGACATTGGATTAGAAACAAAACATTTACAATGGTGCTTTTTTCTTGAACAACCGTCCAACTTCCACCACAAGTTGTCTTCTTATCTCAAGCTTTTTGCGTGATAGTTGCATTTTCCCTTAAAGACCTCATTCTTAAGGGGACTGGAAGTGGAAGGCACATTCTTGCCATTACCTATGGAACTGGTATTCTACTTCTTGACAGACTTCTTCTCATTGGAAGCGTTAGTATAAAGGATACTTTCTCATTTGACCCCCACTGCCTTAAGTAGTCACCATAGAAATACTCATGGAACTTCCCTTCTTCATGTCCGCCTCCTCTTTAGCAAGGATGGAAGTCATCTCTTTAATGGTCCATTGCTCAATTTGAGTATTATAACTAGATTTAATATTGTTAAATTGCGAAGAGCCCAAGTCTCCATGATCAACGAACAACATAATACGAGGTCAAACTCCATACTAATGGTCTTAATTTTGTTATAAGTTAATATTTTTATCAATGTGTTCTTACTTCCTTGTTCCATCATAGAAAGTGGAGTGAAGAGTATTTAGAAGCATTCTTTGAGGAACTTTGTGTATTTCTTACCCGACACATCAAAGAAATTCTTTCTCAATCTTGGAGGCATGCTTTTCATAAATAGAGTCCTTCCTTATCTACTCCATGATTATCAAACAACAATTGTTGAATACTCTCAGTCCTCATAGGACTTTTTCTCCTATGCAGAACTCTTAACAATGGGTTTTAGAGGAGCTACAATTTTCAAAGCCAAGTTCAGTTTCATAATCGTCAAATTCATCATGAGAGATTACATTACATTACTTGTAAAAGTCTCATTAAGTTTTGTCTTGACAGGAAAGGCAGGGAAGCTTAAAGCTAAAAAAATTAATAAGAGAGCAATGTCATAAGTAATGGGTACCACAGGCGGCCCATTGCTCCAGTAGCGAGGCCACGACGATTAAGGACCCGCGAAGATGATGGCCCGATCTGGTCCATAGTTTTCCTCACATCGATCGGAGTCGAAGACATACACCCCATCGGGTAGGGTATACCTCTTAGACTACTGTCCCTCTTGGCCGAATAACCTCCTTAAAAAGGCATCCGGATGACCTCTTGAACAGGCTGGTATAAGTCATGCTCGCTAACCACTTGTGAGGGTGGTCGAAGCGTATCTTGAGGCCAAAAAGTGCGGGCTTGGCCCGGGCTATCTAAAGGAAGAACATGTCGCAATGCCGCGAGAGAAAGAGACCACCTTCCTTCCCGTTTTGGAAGGAAATCTTCTACTTTCCATGGAAGAGGATCGCCTTCCTTGGTGATAGAAATGAGAAAGAGCGGAAGAAAAGATGCGATGATTCCATGCCCCAAAAAGAATAAGCGTTTTCACTCTCGGAGAGCGAGATCTAGCAAGCATTGAGTGCGGTGGGCAAACCATCTTCATTTTCTTGTTTGTTTTGCAGGTATTCGCTAGCTGGTTCATGCTTCAACGGTTTAGTGATTCAGAAAGTTCAGGAGACCCTGGTGGTCTTGGATTTGTGGGAAAGCGCCAGACAAGTAGTCTCATAGGCGTCTGTGAGCAGGTACACCCGATCCCAGTGATCTCAGTTTCCTGAAGCTTTGGTAATTCCCGATCATTCCTTTAGAAGCGAAGTCGGGAGTTTATAAAGCCATGTCACCAATCAGTGAACTAGCCTATCGGATAGTTCCTCCGTGGCGCGAGATGGAGCGAAGCAAGAGAAGAATGAGCGGGTAGATGGCCCAGTGCAGCGACCGCATAATGGCTTGCAGGGAATGAGCAGCCGCCAATCCATGCGAAGACTAATCGGGTGACAACTTCGAGAGGGCCCATTCATCTGGCACTTTGACTCAGCGAATAAGGGTAAAGAGCCCATCCTCATGGGAGAAAGTGATCCCCTAACAGACGATGAACTATCTTCTGGCAGCTCTCCCCTCCTTGCCCGCTCACCACCCTAGAACAACATAGAGGCTGAATCCAAAAAGAGGCCCCGACGCTGATCCAGTCGATCTGTCGATGGCGGCACATGGAGTATGAAGAGAGGCCGTGAAACCAATTGCCATTCGAACTAGCCACAGAATATAATACCTATCCGCCACAGGGCAGCTCTGATTTCCGCCCATGTATCATCCATTCGGGGTAGCCTTCGCCCCACATTTGGTTTCTTTTCCCGTTGTCTTGGGGCTAGAGGATATGCTGTCCTCACCCCTAGGCCCGCATATCCTAAGCTACGAGCCCCCCCACGGCTTCGTTATGCTGTCATTTGCTATGTACGATGACTCTACTGACCTGTACATCTAACTGGTCAACATTAAAAGCCCGGATGGCGCAGTAAATGACTTGTTCGGCCCAGTATAGATAACATCTAACTGGTTAAAATTAAAAGCCCGGATGACCCAGTAAATGACCTGTCCGGCCCAGTATAGATAACTCTTAACTGGTCAACTTAAAAGCTCGGATGGCGCAGTAAATGACCTATCCGGCCCAATATAGAGAACATCTAACTGGACAACTTAAAAGCATGGATGACGCAGTAAATGACCTATCCGACCCAAGTAGATAACATCTAACTGGACAACACTAAAAGCCCGAATAACGTGATACGATTAATAGCCTATTCGGCTCAAAGCCTAGTTGGCCACCCACATATGCCATTAAATTTATAAATAAGAAGAAACTATTTCATCCACCACCAAGTTCGACACATTTCATAAAAATCGAAATTAAGAGGTATTGAATGTCAAAATACAACAAAAGAAAAAAAGACTCGGCCGGCGAGCTCAAGGTTTAAACCTTAGCCATCAGCTGCAACTTCGGATTCGACGTCCGTTCTAGCCGGAGGCTCCGTCGGCATATCTGTCCCATCAATAACGACTAAAGGACTCGAAGCCAGAGGTTCCTCCCTAATAGTAGTGGTAGCCGGAGGGTCGAAGGAAGCACTTGGAGGGCATCAAGGGTTGATAAAAAACTGGAGGCATCGGCTCTGACTGTCACGCCCGAAACCCACCTAGGGCATAGTTGTCAATTCACACCCTCAAACCTTAGAGCTGAAGGTTTGAAAGTGACTTGACTTACCTAACCTTCCTTATCAGCTGGATTTGTCTCCAATTACCAACACATATTCAAAGTAAATGCGGCAACTTCACAAATTCATAAATTCTCCAAATTGAGAATTTCATGCCGATAAAAGTACTTCCTAAATATCCAAATCTCAATTATGCATGTCATATAAAGCTGTTCAGAATATAACAATATTTGGGATCTCTCAAATCCAACTTTGTACTAATATAAAAACGAATGTTATCATCCGAGTGACTTTCTCAATAAACTTTCAAAACCCAACATTTCACATACACATGAACTTATTAGTTCAACATGATCCAACATAAAGTTCTAATCAAATCCTAATGATGACGAATCCCCAACCTAGCCATCACTCCTCCCAGAAACTAAAAGTACCTAAAAATATGTCAATGAATGGGAGTGAGCTTAAAACTCAATAAGAAATACTAATACATTTTCATGGATAAAAAAGTTTTCAATCATATAACAAATAGGAGATGTTTTTCATCAAACTTTAGATTCAAAAATAAGTTGGAACATTAACAAAATTTACTTCACTCTCACATCGGTCGAGATCGATTTCATATCAAATGTGATTCAAAACAATTTCATATCAAATTTCGATTCAAACACTTTCTGTATCCGTCCAAAAATCAAATACATTTCAAATATATTTTTCTCGAGTCATCAAATATTGAATGGTGCCCAACCATGTGGAACTTTCAAATGGGTGGCTAGCCCATAGTGTTCCTTTAAGGTCAAGACGGAACCAAACACTATTAGTACTAGTAACCTCTAGCTAGAAACCCACAGAAATTTGGGGTTCCAAATCAGTACGTCGCCACGAGGAATGTAAGGTCGACTATTATTCCCGTTGACAAGGGTCGAATATTGTCAACTATTATTCTCGTTGACGGTAGAAGAGCCATTAAGTCAAAATATTTAAATTCCAGTTCAAATTACAAAACATCATATCTCCACATTTTCTTTCGTAAACAAAACAAATCTCGAGTTGATCATATGAAACTACTTTTTTGATCCATGGATAATCAAAAAAATAAAAAAGTAAAATTTTCATAAACGAATTATATATAATTCGGTGGCTGGAAGAATTTTCATCCTCAAATGAAGTAAAAACAAACAATTTTCTTTTAAGATGCATTAATATCCGCACCTCGAGAAGGAGTCTTCAGAACTGAAAGAGCTAATTCGAAGAATTTCGCCTCGATGGAATATTTCTTCCCCTAAAATAATAAGGGAGAAACTATCATCATTACTTATTTATTCTTAAAACTTTCTTAATTTGATATTTTTAACAATGATATTATTTTTAATTTTTTTAATCAATAATAAAAATTTAATGGGTTTCTAAATATTTTATAAAATTTGTGATTTATAAAGTTTATTCTATCAACATGATTTTCTTGTTTCACCTCAAAACATATTGACAATTGTTCAAATGATAACTATTGGGAATTAGGTAAGTTTTTAAAATTTTATAAAACTCATATTCCTATTGGATCTTATTTTATAATTTATTTATTTTCTATGCTCTTAATCCGAACTAAATCTTTTACTAGAAAGAGAAATAATATTAATATATTTTACAAATTGTATTATTACAATACTCATCTAGCCTTTTTATCTAACAATTATCATACTTGACAATTTAGAAAATGTGTCGCAGATCTTATTTCCTATAATTGCTAAATAATTATTCTAATCATATTCCTTATAAATTCTCAATCCTTAATAAAATATTTACTTGCCAAAATACATATATCTTTAAATACTTATCAAATACATATATTTATACAAAATTCAGCCTTTTTTTCAATTTATCTTATTTGTTTTATTATTATTTTCTTTCAAAAATTATCCTCGAAATATTTGTTTTTTTTTTTTTCTAAAAATAAATCTTGAATATCTAACATTATTCTTTTTTTTTCAAGCATCCGTCATGGTCCAATTTCCTAGATTTCTTATACCCTAAGTTTTCAGAGACTTATTTCATAACAAGAACTTTGGTTTTTTACCACATTCCACTTTTGTCTTTTCACTTATACCAATAAAAATCATGCAAATATATCTTTGACTTTTCAACTGACACCATATAGTACTGTTCGTCTCTGATTCAAACATGTTTTTTCTTTTACTTTTCATTCTCATACTTCAAAGCAATTAAGTGACACCACAAGTCTCATTTTCATTTGTTTTTTTTGTGAAGAGAGTGAAATCTGATACAAACTAACCGGGTTCATCTAACAGCCAGAGAAGAAAATTAAGAATCTCACGTCGAAGAAATGCAAAAATACAAATGAGAGAATCTTACTGAAGATTGTTGATACTAGATCTACGTGTGCGTCATAGATTACAAGTGAAAGAGTTCAAGAAGAATAGAGAGGATTTTAACTTTCTTACTCGATTTATACTGGGGTATCACATTAAGAAAGAAAATTACTTTTTCAAAATTAACATTAGTCAATTAATTACTAATTGCAGATTATCATTATTTATTTTCATATATATTATAAAAATTCATTAAATTCATGTTGTATAAGTTGAACACTATGCAAATTCTGCATGATTGAGTACGTTATCCATATTTGCTTTATAAAGTTTAGTCTCAAACTTGATACCTGATCTTGAAGTAGTGAAGTCTTTTCTGTCTCTTCTTCTGCCTCCCAGTGGCCTCTTGGATACTATGATTGCTCCATTGGACTTTTACTGACTTAGCGGCGGCATGTGTGGGAACCTTATCCATCACATCCATGACCCCGAGCGGGCTCTCTTCGCATAGGTCGAGTCTGTCGAATAGGCTCGACTCCTGGCGTAGGAAGCGCCAACATATTTCCTCGGTGAAGCATGAAGCAGCATTTATGAATCTTAGGCGGAGGCTGGGCGAGGCTACTTTTATATGCCCGAGTACCTGTATCGCATGTTGAACAAGCTGATCGGAGCGAGTTTTCTTTTTTCTCCAACCGATTTTCTAGATTTCAAATATCTCGATTTAGCTGATAAATGTTTTTTAGATAACGTAATCCTTCAAATTCGAATACAAATATTGCTTGGTTAACATTTGTGTGTACTTTGATTTTCTTCCATATTCTCTTCAATGGGGATATTTTCGACAATCTACCTGAGTTCATGTGTTAATTATTTTATTTTCTCGATATGTGATCATAACACATAGGGATCATAAAGCTTTCTCTGTAAACCTTTTCGAGAGAATATAATCTCATTGCTAGCTTAAAACTATTCTCTGAAAATTTAACGAGGTAAGAACTTCAATTAAGATTACTTTTTCAAGTCAACGGTATATCTCGATAAATCATTTTTAACACAGATTTACTTATCGATTAGTCATTGATATTAGTTTGAAAATTTCTTATCAAAACTTAGTCCTTGATTTTTTTGATGAAGTCAAAATCTAAAATAAATTTAGAATTCTTATTACATACCGTAGAATCAAATATTCATATTATCAAAATCTCTTTGATATCGAGGAAAGTATCGATAGAAAAATTATTGAACTTTGTCAGTAAACAAACTTATTTTATTTCATATATCATTATTACAAATACTTTTACTTTTCATTCTCATACTCAACAATTGATGCGACACCACAAATTCTTATTTTATTTCATTTTTTTTAAAAGCAGTGATATCTAAATGCGCTTCTTCGGGGTTCATGTCAGCGAAGAAAATTCAAAATCTGTCGAAGAAATCTAGAAAAATAAACAAGAATATCTTACCTAGAGGGAAATTTGTTCTTCAAACCACTGATCACGAAAACACGTGCGTCCCTCTGGAATTCTCTCACCTTTGAAAGAAATTCGAAGAATAGAAAGGATTTTCTTTTCTTACTTTCGATTTATACCTAGGGTGTATCTATTAGGAGAGTACCTTTTACCCTCTTTAAATTAAATTAGTAATTAATTATAATTGAATTATCATTATTATTTTCATAACGTCTGCTATAAAAATTCTTGTCATTATTATTTTCTAACTTAGACCTGCTCTAATTCACTAGGTGTTCTGGCGTGAAGCGTTCGGTTGGGATCATGGGTTTGCTCGCATATATCATCTTATGGCGCTAGCGACCATAGCCATGGTTAAAGATCACATCAGCACTTTCGCATCAAATTCTTCCTCCACACGTGCTTTCTTTCCATGGTGCCTTTGCACGGAAAGGTAGAGAGTTCTTCGCCGTTACGAGCTGTGATTAGAGCGATCTACCGACTCATCTACGTTATGCGACATATCTCCTCCTTCGTAGCCAGGTCTCCCTCCGCGGCGGCCGAAGCGGCTGAGCGAGTCGACGGACTCGCGCTGATAGGACCGGGAAGTAAGGTAAAGATCTGCGGCCGGACCCGGTCGACTCGGTTATCCACGCGGGCGCGACCAGCGCGTCGACCTCAGCGTCTTATCGCCACTTCATGTTGATGGCATCCCTCTACGCTAAGCCGCGAACTGACTTCTTTTAGCCTCCGGCTCAGTGTCGGGCAGCATTTAATTGAGCCTCTTTCAAAGAGGCATTCAAATATCACCGATGACCCCTGCGGACATCGACCCGAAGCTTCTCAAAATTGTCTCTCTGATAGGAGTTGAATTCATATGTGATCTTTGGGCCATATTAAAGATAGGCGATTTGAAGCATATTAGGAATGACTGACGGAATATGACGTCGACACTTGCACATAGTCTGCACTACTACCCGGCTCGGTCGATTGGGCGTAGCAGTTGATTACAAATTGAATCCGTCCTCTCCGTATGCCGTAACGACCGATACCCGAATATCTGATTTTAACGTTTGACGGATTTATTGAGTAGTATGGGCCCGAGTTGACTTTTTCAAGGATGGATAATTTTGGGTTGTTGATTAAGACACCATTTCATGGAAGCCTCGTCGTCACGAGTTCACATGGCGGGTTGAGCATTAATCCGACTTATGGATAAAAAGTTATGGCCTAGGGAGTTCGAAACGACAACATTTTATGGTGTCAAAACGTCTTGATTTTACGGCGACCCTAGGCTATATAAAACATAGTTTCGTCCCGAAGAACCACAGCTGACACACTCATTTTGACTCGAAAACCCACGAAAATTCCCCCAGAAAACCTGTGGACCTCGAAGCGGGTCGTTTTGAACCATTTTAGAAGCGAAGCGGAGTTTGGCATTAGTGGTCGGGCCACCCCCGCACGCCACGTGCCAGAGGAAATTCATCGATAAAAATTCCAGCCTTGGCCATGTGGGGCGTGCGAATCGGGGCAATGAAGCGTTCTTGACACCACGATTAATTGGCGGTTTTTCATATTTTACCGACCATTTGATTACCCTTTTCCTCCCACCATTTTTGGACCCTACGAACTCATTCCCCTGGTCCTTTAAAAAGTTCCTCACGTTTAGAAGATCTCTGACGAACAAGTTGTAGACTATTGGATCGTTTTAAGCCACCCGACAACCTTTGGGCCAAAGATGCAAAAATCTCTTCTTTACATTTTTACTCCCGAATCTTAGGATTTCCGTTGATATAAGTTTAGTAAATTTTGGACATCGTTTAGTTAGTTTTCCATTTTGGTCATGTCGGATGGTGAAAAGGTTTACAGGTGGTCGAATTAAGAGCGAGTTGGGATTGGATTAGTGAAATTGGACATTTGTATGTGGAGTTATTGGAGGTTGATTTGAAAATTAGCCCTCGGGTAAAAAGCCCCAATTTTAGATGCAGAGTGCGTATTATGCGAATGGTTTTACGGGTTCTAAAGATTTTGAAGTCATTTGGGGTGTCGATGTCTTTGGTTTGAACAATAATTTCAATGGTATTTTATTGTATCTGGCGCTCACTGAAGCCCCAGGAAAGCGTTCTGCGGAGGTAGGAATTGAACATGTCGCCAGTGCGTAGTGGTTTTACATGTTTTAAATGTTTTTTGGAATTATTAAACCCATGATATATAATTGTGGTTAATTATATAATATAACTTATTTGATCGAACGGTTGGTTATGCGTAAATATAATTATCTGTTTATATATAAACAAGTTATCATTTCATGTGGATTTTGTCAACATTTTAAATATTTGGAAATTTTACTGAGTTCATGGGTACATTTGTGGTATTTAAACATTTTGGTACATGGATTGAGGTTTTAAACCATTTTGAAAAGTTATTGATTTAAGAAATATGGATTTTTGAGACTTTATTGAAATAGACCATAATGCGTGTTGAAGGTACAATGATTATAATCGAGTTTACCCGAAGGTTTATTAGTTATGCCTGATCATCGAGGTTTACACGAAAGTTTATATTGGTTACTTGCACGTGATGTCGGAGGGTTTACGAAGGTTTATTAGTTGCCATGTGATGTCGGTGCGAAGGTTTAGTAGTTACCACCGTGATGTCGGGTTCTACTAAAGTTTATTGGTTGCGCGTGATGTCGGGTTCACCCGAAAGTTTATTAGTTGCCACGTGATGTATCGAGTCTGCAGAAGGTTTGTGGGTTGCCACTTGATGTCGGTTCACCGAGGTTTATTAGTTGCCACACGGTGTCGTGGGAGTTACTCTTGATGGTTTTATGGATATGGCACGGTACATTATTGTTTATGAGTAAAGTATATCCTCTCGATATTTATGGTTATTGTATTTTCATGATTATTTTTCACACATGATGGTTATATATACTTTATGCACCATTTTTTTTTGTTGTGAATAAATTCGAGTTATAAGGTTCTTGATAATGATGTTGGATTTAGAATTTTGACATAAATTTCACATTGTTATTGACCCAGGTATAAATTTGGGTTTTATTGAAGCAGATTCAGGGAACCTTATAAGTGATGAGAGGTCAGTGAGAGAGAGAATTTTGAAAATAAAAGCAGTATTGTACCATATAAATTATGCCACTATCATGAGATTTATTATTTCACGTTTTATTGTTTTAAATCCGTTCTCTGGAGTCCGAGAGGCGGTCGTGAGAGATCTACCTCATTCGACTTCCTCACGTCACTGGATTCTGCGGCGAGTTTAGGTATTCTATCTTATCTTTACGCCTTTGTTTTTATTGGACATGTATTTTTCGTTATACCACCACAAATTTGCGAGCACTCTTAGAATGCTCGATCTTAATAATTGAACTCATATGAGTCCTTATCATGTGTGTGTGTGTGTTGTGGTTTGTGACCTATAGTAAGATGGGTCGGTTGTGGGATTGAGCGGTTGTGGTGGACTTTATCTATATTGAGGTATTATATTAATGCGGGTGTTGATTACTTTCTTTCTTAAAGTTGGGGTCTAATTGGACCTCCACAAGGGTGGAGTGGGAACTTCTCTCGCTGCCAGAGGAATCTTGGAAGGGTTTCCGGGTCGAGTCTGTTACTATGGTGAAGATCTCTTTTCTGTACCGGTGGAACAACAATGAATAATCGCCCGATCCACCGACCCGGCTGATTCGGTATCCGTAGAAGTTCTCGAGGTATAAGTCATACAGGCGATTAGCTGCGGTTGCCCGGTTAAAAGGCTTAGCGATGGATGATATCTTGATACGGGCCCGAATCTTGTCACTTCATCCATCAGCGGAGCGAGGGCGCGCGAGAGAGATAAGAATTCAGCATTATGTCGATCTTGCGGCGGCGACGCCTTACCCCAGGCTAAATTAACAAAGCATGCGTGGTCAGAACGACTTTGCTTTGATCGAGAGGGTGGAATTACCAGTCTGGCGGGTGGGATTAATGTGACCTCCCTTAGCTCCCTCGAGCGACACCGCCGGACTTCGGTTGGTCCCTTTACCACGCGTCGGAGAGCCCGAAATGATGATCGCTTTGCATCTCAGAACCCCGTCGTGGAGGGCCCGATTGAGATCACTGTCGACACGATCGGCCTCCCTCTTAACTCTCTGTTTGCTTCCATTTCTGTGTAACGTTTAACAACCTTGTCATCTCTTCCTCCTCCTCTTCTTCTTCCAAAAGCTAGCGGTGACATGCCGGAACATTCTAAGAATAAAATATTTCACTTATCGAGCGTTCCGTCATTTGGGATGTCCCTTCTTTTTAGTCTTGTGCAGAGATTGGTCCCCTTTTTGTTCGCAGCGAAAGCTGGGGCGGTAACCCTTTTCACCTTGACAAGGTGCATTGAAACGAAGCAGGAACCCATGGTAGAAGCGGATGATCGGGTGAGTCAGAGGGACTTAGTTTTAGACTTGATGTTTGATCTTAGAACTTTGGATGAAGACCCATTGCACGCGGTTAAATTTATGCGGTCGGCGGTAATGAAAATGATTCCACGTCGCGATTTACGGCCCGGCCTTGTGGGCGTGGGGATATGTCGGAAGAGGCATCAGGAGTGGGTTCGCGTCTCACGTCAAATTTGGGTGCCGGTCGAAGGCGTTCTCGTAATGGCCGACTACGTTTAATCTCAGCCGGTGGCGGATTTTTCTCAAGGTTCTTTCACCGCAGTGCGATCACCCCTGGGTTCCGCACCCGGTAATCCATAGTCGGGTATGCGCCAAAAAGTCATATCGTGCACACACACATCAGTTGAACTCGGCATGCCCCTGAAACGCACCGGAAAAATTTGTGACGGGTTCTTGCGTCGAATGGAAGCAGGGAACACGGGGTCCATCGAGCCCCGACCAGTATCACACCCTTCGCCTCCATTTAGGTGGTCGAAGTCGTTAACAAATTGCAATGTTCAAAGGCGACATGGACATCAGGCCACCACGTGCTGCCCGCCAGTAAGTGAAACAAATCTCGGCCAAGCGAAAGGTCAGGATTGCGACAGAGGTTCGGTGCAACGCTGCCGTCCGATTAGAATCGAATGTTGGGATGAGATGGGGGCGGCGGCGACTGGTGAAATCTGCAAAATCGCTAACAATGGCAGGCACAGGAAGCCGGTCTCGCTGCAAGGTTCTGAAAACACGACGTTTTGTTCTCCACCCAGAGTAGACTCATCCGGCTCCTCCATCGTAAGGGATGAGATGATGCTGCTTGTTGAAGGCGTCCCGTGTAGGTCTTCGTGATCCGCCCGACTGGCGGCTGCTTCCCGACCTTCTCGCCATTCTCGCAAAGGCACTAAAAAGGAGCGTGATAAAACAAAAGTCAGCCCTAAGTCGTATATCAAACTGGTAAGAAGGCAAAGTCAACAAGCCTGAGCAAGGATCACCCGAACCAAAAAGTTCTAAATATACCCTCTCCCCAGAACTTCCTACGGCCGGAAATTGGCCGCTAACTAAGATTCAACACAAGAGGAAAACGAGATTTACTCCGTGAAATGAAAGATGATTAATGTCCGGAAGCTTCTGCTCATGAAAACTTAATCGCACAATGTACCCCTAGAGAAACTTGAACCAGAAGAAAGCTAGTAGACACAAATACGATAGAAATGGGAGAAGGCACAACTCAATGATGGCTCCCTATATATCAAACGCTCTAGGGCACCGTGACGCATTATATGCATCGACTCCATCACATCCATATCAATTTGGAATTATGGCTGAATGACTACTGCTAGTGGCATAGTAAACAAAAAGGGCCAAACTCCCTGCCCTCGTGATCATCTTAAATGGGCGTCGACCAATTATGTCATCCCAGCCTCTGCCCATTTCGGGCCAAAGATGCCACAATACCCATAGCCTTCGCCATGATAGTCAGTCATTGTCACTAGCCAGCAAATGAAGAAGGCATGGAGACGTGATATGGCATGCTAGATTTCAAGAAATATGAATTCATTAATCGCGCCAAAAAACGTTCGTAATTACACGACATCGTTTTTTTATAAAGTGACCGTACTATGACTACATAATCCATTCGGATCAAATACAGAGCTCAAACAAAAGCAATTATGGGAGCATAGGCAGAAAACGAGGAAAAAAGCAATGAAGAAGAAAGGCCCTATAGAAGTGGAAAGGAATGCGCATAACCCTGTTGTTGCGAGAGGGGGTGTCCTTGGATGCAGAGGCTTCCATTCGAGTTTTAGAACCACCCAAGGACCAACTAGAATAAGGGCAGGTTGAACACTCACCCTATCCTGTAATTCGATCTATCACGTCGGAATACGCCAACACACTATCGTGATTATCCTCTACTATAAACCCTTGAGTTCGACTTCCTGGTATCGCTACACTCACTGAAGACTGATGATTACTATGGTATGGGAACTCCCAACTTTGCAGGGACCTTCACTTGATGGGTGATCCCAGAACGGATCAAGAGTAAACATAATCCAAAGAAAATACTGAATACAGATGCGATTCATCATCATTCTACATATTGGCTAAACACGCTTTTTCCCACGGATAACCGCCTCCCCACGAAAAAGGGGCATTGGTGGGTACCATGGGTCGGGGCCCACCGCTTCCCCAGTCTCTTGTAAACTTTGGCGACCATAGGATGATGGCCCAATCTATGGGCCCAGCCGTTTTCCTCTATCAATCAGGTCCAAACATACACCCCCATCCGGGTAGGGTATATACCTCTTAGACGCTATTCCTCCTGGACGGATAACCTCTTTAAAAAGGCATTCGGATGACCTATCCGAACTTGAACAAGTATAAGTCATGCTCATAACCACCCTGAGGGTGGTCAAACATTTATCGAGGCGCAGCGCGACGATCGGCATATCTAAAGGAAGAACAAGTTATAACGCATGAGAAAAGCGCCACCTTCCCTTCCTGTTTTGGAAGGAAATCTTCTACTTTCCATGGAAAGAGGATCGCCTTCCTTGGGGATAAAAAGGAGGAAAGAACGGAAGAAAAAGGTACGTGATTCCACACTGAAAAGAATAGCTTTTTCACTCTTTAGAGAGACGAATCTAACTTAAGCATCGGAGAGGCGGCGAGCAAATTACCATCGTTTTCTTGTTTGTTTTGCAGGTATTCGCTAGCTAGTTCATGCTTCAACTGTTTAGTGATTTAGAAAGTTCAAGAGACCACAATAAATGCACGTAAAATAAGGGCATGCAAATTGCTTCATCATTCGGCTTACCAAATGACTCACAAAAGTGGTCACCAAATGCCAAAGTCTATAAAATATGAAAAGTCTCATATAGGTAAGAGCAATTCACCGGGCCAGACAACCAAATGCACAATTTCCCACCGATATGATAGGTAAAATTGTGTGGTTCATGACACTTAGTGAAATTCACACAAAATCCAGCACTGCAACAAATAATAAAAAGAACACAACACAACTTCACTATTTGTATGAATCTTAGCAAAATCAATGCGTAAAACAAGAGAAATTACAATTGCAACATCAATTCTAAAAATATCCGACATGCTCGGACTCACGAGAGACAAGTCCACAAGCATTCAATATTTCTCAATTGTCACCAAAGTACAATAATGCTAATAAATTTATTTTCAATATGATGCTATAAATAATGATAAATAGCATAAACATAAATTGTTGTACAAAATATTGTGAAAATTGAAATAGTAAAATATTGTAAATTGGGTAAAATTCAATTTATGCCAAACCAAATTTAATTTAATTGTTGATTAATGGAAAAATAAATTAGAATATTTTGTAAGTCTCAAAAGATGGCCATGTTGGTCATTATGATACAACATATTAGAATATTTTATGGGGAAAAAAAATGGTATGTACAGCCCATAATATACTAGTAATCAATAAAAAACATGTTTTTATTGAAAAACGTGAAAAGAAAAACAATTCTCAAATACCATTTCTCTCTTCATGTTTTCATTCATTAAAGTCATGAGCACATTATTTTAAATGTTCTTTTACCATCTCTCTCTTCACCATTGGATGGTAATTCATAGAAGAACCCCAAAATAAATCAAGGTTTCCATCAAAAGATTGACATGGAACAACAAAGAAACCGAAAAACGGGAGATCTTTAATGTCGAACCAAACCCAATCATTTTTAAAATATATGCCTTGAAATTAAGTTGAATTTCTGAATCCCAAAACCATAATGTTGTCTTTCTGTTCACTAATTTTCTTTAATAGAAACAACAAAATACAAAAAAAAACAAAAAAACAAACCCACAAATGCAGGAAAAAATTACTAGCTTCAATGCCAATTAACTCGGTTCGATATAAAATTGCTGATTTTGTAAAATCAAGAGTATTTACTGAAACAAAACAAATTATCAACAAGCATTAGTACCCAATAATTAAATATATTGCTAAATAAAAAACTTTAATTGTTCAAAGAAGCATATCAATTCAGAGCGTAGAGAAAACATATATACTCTTGGCATGGATCCAAAATTGTTATTGGGTCTATGTCTCCCAACTGGCAAGGGATGAGATCAAGGAAAATTAAGGTTGAAGATGAATATTTCTTCTCTCCAAACGTGTTCTACAAAATCTCTTGAAAATTGTAGGGTTCTATTAACTTATATAAATAGAGCATGAAGGAACAATTGAGTTTTAGTCTAATGGGCTTACAAAAACAAGGGAGAAAATAAAACCATGGGTCCATAACCAGTTAATGTTAAATAACATGCATAATTACACAATTAAAAATGTAACATGATTATATTTAGTTCATAATTAATAAATTAATCCAACAATTAATTGTTTTAAGTGAAAAATTATATAAGGATTTTCTAATTTGTTTTTAGAAGTTATCTTTGTACAAAACGACATTATAGAGCCCTCACATGGTCGCTATAGAATCCATCAAAAGGGGGTTTCCTTGTCTTTGTGGGTATATAAGTGAGTTTCTTAGGGTTTAAAAGTGGGGTGGGGGGGTATAGGGTGAATCGTATTAGCATTTAGAGCGTGTTTCGTATGTATATGTAACCTAAATGCTAGATTCACACCCTTATTCGTAAATATTACACTAATCCCTCATATGTGTGAGTTTTGTAGGTATTGAAAGTAAATCAAGTAAAGAAAAGGGTAAAAAGATAAGAAGGCATAACCTGCACCCAAAGGCACTATTTCGCCAAGGCAAAGGGACACCTTCGTAGCGGCGAAGCAGTTTGCCAAGGCAAAGAGAAAGCTTTCTTGTCACATGTTTCAAAGACCGAAACATTAGCTCGGTTCGCTGCTGCAAAGCAACCTTCGCCTTGGTTAACGGGTTCGGCTACGAAATAATTTCGTCGTGCTACAAAGAAGGAGCATCCTACATACACGAAGTTCCTAGTTCGCCAAGGCGAAGCAGGCCTTCATCGCAATGACGACCTTCGCCAAGGCGAAGGAAAATCAATTAGAAAAGAAGACACCTGTCTTCGCTAAGGCGAAGGATGTTGGCTGGGACAAAAATGCCCTAATTTTCAGCCTAATCTTTGGCCCATCTTCCCTATAATATAAATACCATACTTGTAACATTTCTAGGGAAACTTGAAAAGGGCTTAGAGGCTTGAACATTTCCTCTACTTAGGTTTCTCTTTTAAGCTCATACTTTAGGTCTATAGATTTTCTTAGTTTTTAGCTTGTTTGAGCTAAGTTGCAAGATCCGTACCGCTAAAGGACTTCTTGTAGTGGCGGAGCAAGGTTTTGGAGGATTTACTTCATATTTGTTGTAGGCCTAAAATTTATATATCTCTTTATCTTCATTATGTTTAGTAAACATGATTTTGTTAGGTTTTGAGGCCGCTATGAGTAGCTAGATCCTCCTCTAGGGCTGGTTGTTGACATTGGTGTTTGGTTTATATGTTGTCTTGAATGATTTTGTGAATAGAATCTTGTGTTGAGGTTTTATGGATGTGGTTTTATGACTTCCAAGCTTTTTATTCAATTGTTGCATGCTAGATAGTGAGATTGAGACCTAGTAGAGTTCAAAGGGTTTCCAAAGTGACAACTGAAGGCATACCCTTAGGACTTGATTTTCATTCCTACTATCTTATAATTGATAAAATCAATTTAACTTAATCAAAGAAGTCTAGGAAATTAGGAATGCCTGGTACTAGATGGATTTTATTAGGAGGGACATCATTTAGCCTTATGTGATGATCATATGGACTGAGAGGTGATCGATCGACCCTTGGCAATTCCACATGGATTGAGAGGTGACCAATAGAATTTTTAAGGACCGATTTCTTCTTAGAACAAGTATCACATTGTCACCTCGATGGACCGAGCGAGAATAGGGATTCAATGTGAGAAATTGTTGAGAGACTCGAAAGAGTAAACCTCATATGTAGTTCCTGCAACATAAGAGTATTTTCACTTGATTAGCACTTAATGAATATAAGGCATAAATGCACCAATGGAGACAACCGACCCTAGTGTCATTCCTTAGAGCTTTTCTTACAACTTAATCCAATCATTTGCTAATCTTTTAGAGTAGATTTTTAGTTTAACGTAGTTTCACTTTCAATTAACAATCAATCGCAATCGTTTATTTCATTTAAATAGTAAAATTCTCAAGTAGTCGGGGTACTTAATCCCCACTTAAGCCATCTCTTCCAGGGGTTCGAGCAGCCTAAGGTTTTTAATTTGAAAGCCACAGACATTTGTGACCCGTATTAATTCTGCTGTTTTGGTTGATTTTTTATCAAACTTTTATTTGAAGTTTTAGGTAAATTCGAGGAAACACTATGAAATGTCAAATTTATTATTATTATCATCATCATCATCATTATTACTATCAAAAAAATTATTATCATTATTATTTGAAGTGAAGTTTGTTTAATTGATCTATAAAAAAAAAAAAATTATTTGAAGTGAAAATTCAGAGATAACTAACTATATTTCATTTAGCAGCCCTTGAACTGAAAAAAGAGAATCCTATGTTTGACTTATAATTTAAATTTTTTTTTTTGAATTCATTCATTATCCTCATGGATCAATATTTATTTAATGATTCGAAGGAAAAATAAAATAGCTTTGAGAATGAAGATTTTTCTACCTTTAAAGATTTGAAGAATTCTTTTATGTAGTGTCCGTTCGGTCTAAGGTATTTATAGAAGAAGAACCTCTACATTTAATCAATTTTCGATTAGGCGTGTTCTAGACGAGGGTGGGTTAGATATTTTGATCTTTTCTTTTTTTTTCTCTGCACTTTAGGCATCTATCGTATTCCCCATGTATGCTTTTGTGCGCCCTCGACTCTTTCCCGTTAATTTTTTCTCCCAGTAGCTCCCACTCTAGCCACTCACCAAACTTTTCATTTAGGAAGTGTGCATCTACCAAAACTGGATAAGTATTTACTTAGTTGCATAGTTTTAAAAGGTGCGCCTTAAGCACCTAGGCTCGAGGCACAACCACTTCTTGGTTTAAGCGCCTCGCCTTCCAAACATGTGCCTACTAAAAAGGCGCGCCTTATAGGCTATATAATTTCTTTTTAAAACACTTTTATGCTTGAAATTTCTAATTATAAATATTGAAATTTATAATTGATATTCAGAGAGAAGTGTGTATTTTTTAACTTGTACCTTAGGTTATGTAGGGGACGCGAATTTCTGGGATCAACCTAGATCACCATGGAAGAACACAAACATCATTTAATGGAGAAAAACACTCCAGAAATTACATACCTTTGAATCCATGTGTCTCTTTTCTTTGTTGATGCGAATCGATGAAGAGCCGCAAAGAGAACTATCTCAAGATTCAAGATCTTCTCCCAAACGACCCTTGAAACCGGCTTTATGAGATTGCCGATCACTTTTCTCGCAGAAACCGTATGAGAGAAATAACGATGTGATAGAAAATGTATCCTTAGGGTTTGGGAGGGACTCGAGTTTTCTTAAATAGAGTTCTAATTCACGGCCCTCTCATAACGGCTGCCGAACTCACCCACACACCAAACAAATTCCATATGATTTATTAAGAAGCCCAATAACTCACTTTAATTAGACCAATCTTAATTCAGTTTAATTCCAATTACTCAGCTTCCAATTTAATGAAAAACCTTACATCTCTCCCACTCGCGAGCATTAATTGAAACAAAACCGGTGTGCGCACCTTTATATTGGTCTGTAGGATTTATTCCCATTAGTCAATCCGATCCCATAAAGTCTCAAACACCGAATCATGGCGGTAATTGCATCGCATCACGCAACCCCTTCCATGGTCATTGAGTGCTTTCTAACTTTACTGTGATATGGATTCAATATGGTAGTGTGTTTAAATGACACACTCATAATGAGTGGATACTTCATGTGTTATCCATTTTGTTAGTCCATATTCTCTCCCTTAAGTGTCACAAACCTAGTGTCACCAGAGAATATCCATTATGGTTCCAACGAACTCAGATAGTATATATATAACACCCTTGATAGGTAACTTTACTTAATGTGTAAATGTAATATGCTATTGAGGCTACGCCAAGAATGCCCTATACTTTTATCCGCTCATTACCATGCCTTGATATTTTTCTAATGTTTATATGTAATTAACTCGATAAACCTACATTCACAAATACCTTTATCAATGTAAAAGAGTTATTACATATTCAATTATTACAAAAAATGTAATGAAATTGAATTCAACCTTTATTAGAGCAACTTTCTAAAAACCAATAGCCCCACTAATTCACAAGATCCCATGATACTCCTAAGCCTGCACGACATGTCGCTCAAATACACAAGGGCGAAGGCCTTTAGTTAGCGGACTGGCAATCATATCATCCGCTGATGCTCCATCATAACGCCACCGCTTTGAACTTTTTTTTCCTTATATCGTGGTATTTGACCTCCATGTGTTTAGACTCCCTTGAGACCTCTCACATGTTAATAAACAACACGCAGAGTTGTCATTACAATACAATTGTACGGGCCATCCACAAAATCAAACACTCGTTAACTCCTTTAATTAGGTTTCAGCCAAATTGCTTATAGTTACCTAAAGATGTTACAAACTCCGCTTGCATGGTAGAGGATGCAATTAATTTCGTTTCACTTTTCCATGATATCGCACTCGCTAACTTAAAGATATAACCATTGTCGACTTCTTTTCGATCCCCGACAAATAAAGAAAGTCCGACCGAATACCCAACTAGCCGTAGGTCCTAACATGTTTTGTAAATCAACATATAGTCTTTGTCCTCTTTAGTACTCATAACCTTCTTGGCAAAGAACCCAATGATCATGTCCGGGTTTGACCGATATCCAGAAGTCCTGCTACAGCGCACATCGTGCCTAGTGCATACTTTATATACATACTCCCAAGCGCACTAGCATAAGGTATATTCTTCATTTGGGCTTTCTATATCTGAATGAGGACATTGTGAGACTCCAACTTATCACCCTTACGTACTAGAGTACCTCTGCCATATAGTTGCACAAGGAATCTTTTCTAAACACGATCAACATATGCCCTCTCGAGATAAACCCAATAGTCCGCAAGAACGAACTTTGCGAATCCTAATGCCTAGGACAAAAGACGCCACCAAGGTCCTTCATATCAAAAGTTATTTGACAACATCCGCTTATCTCATGCAAGAGAGATCAAGGTCACCGGCCGCAAAGGCAGATATCATCCACATAGAGTATATTAGAAAATGAATTTCTCCCACTCGACCTTTCATAAAGATATACATTGGATCTACTTTGTTCTCAACAAACCATATGAAGCAACAACACTATGAAACTTTTAAGTACCATTGTCTGTAGCTTGCTTAAGACCATAAATAGATTCTTTCGCCTACATACGAGTTTACCCGAATCATTTGCCAAACCTTCGTCAGATCATATAGACTTCTCATTAAGGTCTCCATTGAGAAATGCAGCTTTAACATCCATCCGTGTAACTCCATATCAAAATGAGCAACTAATGCCATGATCACTCAAAGAATCTTTAAAGAGACCGAGAAAAGTTGCTTCATAGTCTACACCTTCTTTCGAGTGAAACTCGCTACCATCCGGCTTTAAACTTCCTAATCTTTCCTTGTGGTCCTTAGTCTTATACACCCTGTTCAACGGGTCTATGACCTCGTAATTCAATAAGTTCCCAAACTCCATTATGCCTCATAGATTGAATTTCATTCTCATTGCATCTAACCACAGCTTCGACCGAGGACAAGCAGAAACAAATTTCATAGTTATCGGATCGGCCATGTAACCGATATCGTAGCTCTTGCTCTCCTATATAGACTAATAGTCCAAAGCAGCTGATCGCCTCTTTGCGGATCTCCCATCGAGTAGTAATAGCCACATTCTCGCACTGAGCCTTGATGAACTTATTAGGAGCTGTCTCTGTATCAATGTGGATCCCTTAGTCTCAATGTGTTCAATACGGTACAAGTAGGAGTTTCCACAATTATTGGTATGGGAGGAGATACGTATACCACATTACTCACCGCACTATCATCCTCAATAGTCTGCGGAGCGCCTACTTTCGCCACATCAAACTCCAAAACTTAGGCACATCTGTGATTCCACAATTCTTGTGCCTCCATTGGGATTATAGAAGCGGATATCCCTTTGAATGTTCAGGAGTAAGATACAAAAATAACACCTAGTGGTTACGGAGTCCAAACTTACTTAATGTTGGATTATATAACTTTACTTATGAGACATCCCAAACCTTAAGATGGTTTAAGCTAGGCTTTGTGATCCATAACTGAAAGGAGTGATGGGAACGACTTTCGTAGGTACACGATTCAAAATGTACAAAATTTGTTTTTTCAAAGCTACCCCATAGAAAACCGGGTAAATTTGTCCTACTAATCATACTCCTTACCATTTCCATAAAGTCTGATTCGCCTTTCGGCTATACCATTTTGCTCGGGACTCGGGCTATAGTAAAGCGTACCCATATCTGGAGTCCTCTAAGTATTTGCGAATGGCCCTTTAAGGCAATCGACATCGCCATGTTTGCCATAATACTCTCCACCTCGGTCGGATCTAACAACTATGACTTTTCCTGTTGTTTCTCGACCGGTCAGAAAAATCTTGAATTTTCAGAGACTCGGACTTTTCTTTAATCAAGTACAAATAACCATATAGAAATAGTCATCAATAAATGTGATGAAATAAAAACTTCTACACAAGGTTGCCACACCAAGGTCCACTTATGCTCCGGTGTGAATGACTTCCAACAGAGTCGAACTACGGGAGGCTGAGTTTTCTTTCTTATCTTGGTCATTTACCCACCTTGGTCTACGCATATCTCTAAGTCATTTTAAGAAGCGAGGCGGGATATTAGTCTTTATTAGCCTTTCCTCCTTAGAGATATGGCCCAGTACGTTTATGCCATAATGCATAGACTCATCCTTAAGGTAATAGTCTTTTGAAACAACCTTTAATTTGTATAAATATGCATTATATGTTATCGGGAGATAAACTTAATCTATATAATCCAGTTGGACATATGTGATCTTGACCTTGTTTGGATGAAATATTGAAATAATATTGCTCTTAATTTCAAAAAGAATAATCATGAATCGAAACATGATACGACAAATTCCTTCTAAAAAGAGAATGCAGCCAAAATGTATCTTTCAACATCAACTTAAAACGAGAATCTAAACTAAGATTACATCTCCACGAACATGACTTGACCTTCGTTATTTCCCACGGTGAGCTTTGATTCATCCTTGTTTAAGCTTCAGGTTTATGAATCCTGTATGAAGTAGAAATGCAACATGATTAGTTGCTCCACTATCAAGCCACGAGAAGCTGGATGGTGCTTGAGATAGAGTTGGATTCACAAACAAGTATTAAAGAATCATTACACATGGCTTACATGGACATCAAACTTTTAAATTTTTGTCTGATCCTTCTTCATGTGACCTTTCTTCTTACAAGCGGCTGATCACCATCCTTTTCAAGAATGTCTTCTTTGGACTATATTCTTGATTGACAGGCATTTCATGAGCACCTTTATGAGTTCGACTTTTGAACTTCTTATTCTTCCTCTTATGGGGACTTGGCATATAGGCCATATGCTCTTTTATCCTTCTTAAACTTATATTCCTCTGCCACCACCTTGCTATCAAGTCATTCTTGACCAAGTTTCATCTTGGTGTAGTTGTCTTTATAATCCAATCGGGTGGAAGGGTGTTGAAACTTGATGCCTGATGCAAGCATCGGAGATGGTAACATTAAGAGCTTGGGCTTCGCCTTTAGATTACACCATCCTGAGGACATAATCTCTAGCTTGGTGTACCATCATACTTCATGTTGAAGAGCTTTTGAAGAAGTGTTCCAACCTCGGCATTGGATGAAACTGATTTCTAGCCTCTATGGGCACTCATCTCCTTAGCGGTCTGATCCTCTTGGCAAACCACTTTTCAAGTGTTCTTGTATGGATTTCTTCATTGTCAACAAGCAAATCCTATTGCCAGCTCCCGACGGCATGGTGTCAGTTTTCTCAGAATTCGGTGCTAGAGGTTGTGATATCTGGCTTATCCATTCAATAAGCGCCGTGATGAGACATGTGACTCCATTCAAATTGAAAATCCTCTTCCATTTCTTGAAATTCAATCGATGGGATCTACGATTGAAATGGAATTACATCATGAAAAATTAGTGAAAAATAAAGCAAAAGCAATCTGATCGACATCGCGTGAATACTCGCTAGAAATTACATACATCATCACATAATCACCTTTGATGAAAATATGACATGCGTTGTACACTCTCCACATGGCCGGCGGCCATGAGAACATATTCTATTATGCATTGAAATCACCACCTTTGGGTGTATGAACCACTAAGATCGGTCATTTCTCATTGCATGCCATCATGTATCCACTCCACGAACTAACACAGATCACCTCCTTTGGGAGTATGACCATGCATTAAAGCGAGGAACATCCGCTACAATGAGGTTGATGTTTCTCAAATGATCAAGTGTGCTACTTGGCGGTCAATGATTGAATTCTTAAAATCAGCTTTCATACCAAGGATATAAACTTTATGTATCACATTCAATATATATATGTTATACCAGTTATATTGTTCAATTCATTAATAGTCAATTATTTAGAACACACGGCCCTTATGCGGTGGTATTCATGTTAGTTACCTTATGTTTAGAAACCATGAAATACCAAAATGCGATAATACCTAATAACTAGGCATACATAGGGTTACATCGTATTTCATATGCTGTAAAAGCTTCAAACATGCTAAGTCAATATCTGCGAATTGTAGAGAATTTCGTCTGAATGCTGGGTATCCAAATTGCTAATGCCACTACGCGCCTCACGCGCCACGGAAGGTTATTTGGCGTGTGGAAGTGGCGATGGCGGCACGATGTGCCGAGTGCGGGGTACGTATTGGCCGGTCGGGTTGTGGATTGGCCGATTCGCCAGTTAACCGGGTGGTTTGGCCGTTAACCAGTCGGGTTGTGCGTTGACCCGGAATTGGGTCCCGGTGGCCGATTCGGGTTTAATGGTGGCCGAATTCGGTCGTCTCGGTCAGATCCGGGTTGAATCGCGGCGTCATCCAATGTCGGCCGACCGTCGAAGCGCCCTCGCCCAGGCGGGTCAACAAGCGGATGGGACGATCCGGTTTAACGGTCGGTCTTGGCAGGTCATCGCTGGCGATCATCAATGGCGTCAGCGACCCGTTGGATTCGATCGCGCGTGTCTTTGCCGCAGCGCCCGTGGATCTTGGCGTGGTGGCGTGGCGGTAGCGTGAGCGGCGTGCGGCGGTTTCCGGCGACGTGCCACCCACCGTTGTGATCGTCTCGTCGTGAAGATTCCAAATATGTAAAAATATTTAATTTTGGATGTATAGAAAAAATCCGAAATTGGACGGAATATTCCAGATTTTCATAAACAAAAAAATTTCTCCAATCAGGCATGTTTGAGTTTCTAATCCATGGTTGGCTACGATACCAAGCGGGATCAATTTCTATAACCTAGATCACCATGGAAGAACACAAACATCATTTAATGGAAAAATAGCATCAAATTACATACCTTTGGAATCGAAATGTGTCTTTTCTTTGTTGATGCGGGCCCGATGAAAGTTGCGAAGAGCCGATCTCAGATCTACCGAATCTTCTCCCAAGCGACCGCTGAAGCGGCTTTATGAGATTGCGATCCTTTCTCGAGCAGGTATGAGAGAAATAACGTATGTGATAGAAAATGTATCAGCTAGGGTTTGGGAGGAACAGGCTTTCCTTAAATAGAGTTCGACCACGGGCCTCTGTAGCAGTGGGGTGAACTAAACCACTTTCAACCTGGCCCATATGATTTATTAAATACGATACTTTCCGTAGATGGGCCAATCTTAATTCGGGTTTAATTGGAGTGTGAAGCCCTTAGAAACCTTCACAGGTTATTTATCATGAAAGATATGATAAAGGACTCCTTTCTTCTGGCTGGCACGGATGTGATTGCAAATAGAGTTACTTCCTTGAGGAGGACTTACGGTCATGTAGTACGTAGGCAAAGATGAAAAAGAATTGAAAAATATAAAAATAAAGAAAGCTGCTCCAGATTTTCCACAGCTATATCAAACGATGAGCCTGGATTTAACATAAAAGTTGCATGGTAATGGTGTTAATGTTTAAGCTAACACCTTAGATTAATTTTCAATTAGAGCCATTTCCATAAAACATTGGAGCTTTTAGTAAATCTTGGCTTAAAATGTTGATTCTTGATCCTAATACTCTTTGTACTTCCTTGCCATTTTTCATCTATTTTGTACATTAGGTAGCACAGAATTTTGTCACTATATACTGATTTAGAAATATGAAAGAATGTTAATTTGTTTCAATTCTGTATTTACGTGGCAGGAGCTCCAATCCAGTACGTGGTCAACTTGGCTACAGGCAGTCAAGATGTTTCAAACTTGAGGTATATGCTCAATCTTTGGAGTGCCTATGCCCATTTTCTTCTCAATCGTTTAATTTATTACTCTATTATTTTGTAATCAGGAGTTGTTTCTGTCAAAGGAAGACTGTTTCAAAAGTTACTAGAGAGTTGTCATTGTTAGTTCAATATTACAAAGAGTGTTTCAATAGTTATATAGAGTTATAATTGTTTCAACCGATGTTAGAAATTACCTTCATAGTTACTTACTCCTGCTCATACTTCAATGAGGATGACTACATTGACTAGGAAAGCATTACTTAACACTGGAAGAAAATGTTTAGATATTATAGTATGAATAGATAGATCAAAAAGTAATTTGTGTATGGCCTTTTCACTTTTTCATGTATTATTGGCAGCCTGAATGGGAGAAATTAGACCAACCCAGTGGACATGGCAGACTTTGTCTAGCTACAATATGGAGACCTACAAAGGAACGACTGCACAAAGAAGACAAGGCTGCCTCGAACAAGCTCTAACATAAATGAAGGCAGAATCTGAGGCATGTGAGTTTGGCTGCTGGGCACCACAAATGAAAGCCGATGATGCTGAAGCTCAACTCTGTTTACTTTTGTTACCTGAAGGCACCAGGTGGTTTGTCAAATCAGATTTATTTTGGGATGAATTATTTTTTATTAACCAGGTTCTTTCTTTGATAGAGAAAAAAATAAGCTTATGGGATTCTTTGGCTGAGATGGGCCTTTTTCTCATATGAATACATGTTGTGTAAGTTCTTACTATATGTAGTTTTTGCATATGACTCACACAATTCTTATCGGTCTGTAATTGAATCAAAAATATAGATTTGAAGTATAGTATAGGCTTACCATTTGTACCCTCAGAGAATGATTTGAAAAACTTCTCCATTGTCTTTATTATTCTTCTTGTAATTTCTTACCACCTTAATATATTACTCACTACTAGGTGATGGCATCTTAGGACATGTTTGGTTACGGCTTTTTAAAAAGTTATAAAAAATAAGGAGAACATTTATTATTATTATTATTTTCTAAAAAACACGAGGAAAATAGAAAACACTAAATTTAGAGAACAAGAACAATTTTAGAAAACAGTTTTCTATATTCTTTTTATTTTTAAAAATTATTCTTGAGAACAGTTTTCAACACCATGAACTAAACATGCGTTTAACTTTCAACTTGTTTTATGAATTAACTCATTTTTATAATAAATTATTAACTGTTTTAATTTTTCCTCTTTCTTTTGTTCACCTTCCTATCAAATGAATTAATGTCTCATAAAATAATGCAACTCCTGAACATTTTCTTCTTCTCTGATCCATGAAACCATTCAATCTCTCATGCATCTCTTCCTCCTATCAATCTGCTACGCTTACATTCATTTTTCTTGTTACCAAATAATTAATTTCATTTTTCTTCTTCAAAATTAAAGAGTGTTTGGTATATCAATTTAATGATTCATTATTGATAATTCAACATATTTTATAAGCAATTCACCATCATAATTTAGTGAAAATAAATTTAATATTAGATCAAGTATTAATTTGTTTTAATCTTAATTCTATTTGTCTTGTTTATGTACATTTAATAAGAGTATATTTTACGTTATGATTAAACATCTATAGTTCTAATATATTTTATATTGAATTTATTTTAACACATTATATATTTTTTTTGACATCAAGGCAAAATATGGCATTATAAATTAATAGCATCTGTACATAATCTGGTTTGGATGACCAAAGGGGGGTCATTCCAAACCATAAAATCAGCATGTCTAATAGCATTTCTCGCAGGGATATAGGCAGCAACATTGTTTTGCCTCTTGGTAAAAGCCACAGAAAAATAAGGTTCTCCTTGTAAAAGGGATAAATAATCTTTGATCAAAACACCAAACTCACTAAAATCAGCAACTCGGTTACGGCTTGAACTACTTGTAGTAGAGTGCGCCAAATATCACTCGCTCAAAACCCAGCTGCTTGATCCAAGACAATGCTTCCCACAAGCCCAAAGTTTCCAGCTCCCTAACTTGAAATAAGCCATTCACTGCCCGAGAGGCGGCATGAAGAAATAGTCCTTGTGAATCACGAACCACAATTCCCATTTCTGATTTGCCTTCCCTGTCGAAACCGGCGCATCTATGTTTGCATTTACAAGGCTGGTAAGTGCGTTGCCAATGTTGCTGAAGAGGGGAAGGTATGGCTTGGCTGACAGTTTTAGTGCTCTCTTGAATAGAGATCCAATCAAACAAAAATTCAAGAGCCAAATAAACCGTTCTCGCTGCGGATTCATGAGAGCCAGTTCGGTCTGGGTGTTTACGTTGGATCCATATAATGAAAACCTGACCTTTGATTTTCCTATAGCCTCCGCTTGTTTTGAGTTTTATCGGTTTAAAAACCATTCTCTGAGGCTTTCGGAAAGTGTTAGCCATAGAGAGTAATCAAATCGAGACACCTTCAATTTCGACCCAGCGGGATATAGCAAAGAGCGAAAATAAATATATGCGAGCTCTCGAGGCCATTCGTACAAAAAGGCGAGCGAGGAAACATCTATGCCTTTTGATTGGGTTGCGGCTTGGTAAGGGAGAACCCTCTACATTCTCCATAAGAATTTTGATCGAGGAGGGGCCTTCAATGCCCATATGTTACTCGATCTCCTTCACGGGAAGCGGGACCATGAACGCAATAATTGAGTAAGTACATGATACCCTGTTTTCACTGTGTACTCGCCAGAATTTGTAAAGTGCCATACATGTTCATCTGCAACAAAGGATTGAGACAAAGGTATACATTGTATTTCAGCAACATCTCTAGCCATAAAGAGTTCCTCAAGCAGCTCCACATCCTCAATTCTGCACGGAATCATTAAATCAACGACTCTGAGCCATCCCAGTTACGCTCCTTGAGTTGTTTGTACCCAAAAATTCGATCATCTCGACCACGGATCGGTCAGGCATCGATCATGTACCATTACCTATTCTCCATCGAATACACCTTTAACGATGGGAAATCTTTGGAAGATACTCCGCCAAGTAAAACTTGGGTTAGACCCAAAAGTGGCCTTTAGAAAATCACACAATAGGAAAATATTTGCTTTGAAGATCTTGTAAACAAAGTATGAAGCTTAAAACAAAGCTTCCAACCAATCTTTCCTAACATAGCAATGTTGGAAGCATTAAGGGATTCTGAGAGCCCATCTAGTCATTGCTTTCTTCATACTTGTATCCCATGCCAACCATTTTTATGCCACCATTTCCATCTTTTGAAATCCCCACCCAAGTTTAGCATCTTTTGAATTTCATCGAGAATAGAGGTAGAGCGCATAAAGGTACTCATATAATACGTTAGGATGGATTAAGCTATTTGCCTTGATCAACACTTTCTGACTCACGGATATGAGTCACATTTTCCAGCCTTGGATTCTTTGCCACTTGCGTTCTTTAATATGGATGAGATACCATCTTGTTCTTTCTTCCCGATCGATGAGGGAGCCCAGTACACGCGATTATTGAGGGGTTGATACATCCATACTTGATGACAGGTAGCAACTGAGTTGATGTAACATTCGAACTGAACATGATGCCAGATTTTGTGAAGTTTACCCCTTGCCCACTAAGCCTGCCGTATTGGAGGAGAAGTGTCTTCATCACGATACATTCACTCTCGAAGCTCGGAGAGAAAAGCAGGCTATCTGCCAGAAGAGAAAGCTTGATTGGACCGAGTTCTACTACCCCGACATCCATGCAGTAGTCCCTTAGATTCTGCCCTTTTGATCAATGAGGATAACCCCTCAGCACATAAGATAAAAAGATAGGGAGATAGTGGATCACCTTCATGAGCCTCTTTTTCGGAATAATTATTTTCCTCCTGCAAACTCACCGGGACATTATAACGCAGCATAGAAACCCTGAGCATCATGAGATCCACCCATCTATTATCAAAGCCAATTTAAACATAATCCCTCACGAGGAAACCCCGAGTCTATTTTGTCACCGAGCTGGCGATGTCAATTTTAAAGGCCACATCCCCTGTTTACCTTTATTCTTCCTCTTCATATGATGGATTATTTCGAATGCCACTAAGACGTTGTTCGTGATTGATCTTCCTGAAACAAATGTAGATTGCTCTTGAGAGATGATCCGAGGTAACAATTTCTTCAATCGGTTTGCCAAAACCTTGGCCAGGATTTTATAGTTCACATTCTGAGCCCATGATTGCTGTAATCCTTCACTAGTTCTTGGATTACGATGTTTGAATCAAACGTATATTCGTGTGGTTCATCGACGGAGGAGAAAACACAAATTATTCATCATCGGAATATCTAGATGCCATCATCACCTACAGATCCCAAACCTTTGATAAAACACGGGGATTGAATCCATCGAGCCACACGGCGATTTGTCGGTGCATGCATAATAGCCTCCTTAAATTCTTCAGCCCGAGAATGGTAACGACAGCGTTATTCTCATTTCTCATAATTCTAACATCAAACGTTCCAAAACTTTTATCATACTTCACGGGGACTATTGAATACGAGATCAAGAAAATAATTCATTTGCTACTCAGATTGAATATCCTCATACATTTGGACCCAATCTCCCTTGTCCATTAATCAACCGGTAATCTCATTTTCTTTTTATTAAAAGCGATTGCATGAAAGAAGCGGTGTTGAAATCACCTTCTTTGAGCGATAAATTTCGATCTTTGCCTCCGGTATGTAGCTTCTTGGTCCAATCTATGAGACAGCTGAGCTTTCAGCTCTTTGAAATACTAATGACGCCTCGTCGGTTTTAAGCGGGAAAAATTCGGCTCTGCATACCATAAAGCCGATCGACGCCATTTACCTAACCCCGTCTTGATCTCACAAGTCGATATGATGGTTAGAAGCTCGTATTTGTGCATTTTTCCGAGATCTTTCCATAAAACATCAACTCCACCTCTCTACCTAGTCATCTTGCCGGGCATTTGAAAACCCAACTACCCTCGAACTTCTATTTATTCTTGCAGACAATGTCTCGAGCAAAAAAAAAGCTACCATGGGCTTGTGAGTTTAGACCCGACTCACTTAAAACTGAGCTTTGCATGGGCACGGCCAGGCCCACGTAATTCCAAGCGGGGGCGGATCGTTGGGATGGGCGGGCTGTTGCGATAAGGATTCTCTTGGTTTTGTTGGAGTGGGAGAGTGCGCATTTCGATATTAACAACATTGGGTTTGGCTAAGGTCGTAGTACGATTGGGCCTCGAGCGTACGACTTTACGTAATATGCTTGATTAGCGAGATCTTCATCCTCGCCACCACATTGAGCCTATGAGAGTTTCCCACCCTCGTCCACCGTCCATACATACATGTTCTTAGTCACCGGTGCCAGAAATTTGCTCATTGAAATACGATCTGTAGGAGTTACGGGTTTCTTGTGCCATCAACGCTCGACCGCTTCTCCTTCCGATCGTTGTAAACCCTCGGCATGACTCAAGTGGTGGCCTTGATTTGTGTGTAACCAAGGATTGAATCCAGCCACGAATCGAGATGAGCGACGCTTTGAGCCCAGGCTCCCGGCCACGGGTAATATATACGGAATCGTGAGCGGCATGGGAATGAAAACCGTCTGAATGCCCCTCAGCAACCACATATGAAACAAAAAAGGCTAAGTCTTTCGTATTTAAAGGAAACAAAGAACCCGTCCCCTTTGGGTGTCCTTAGCCGTTTTCCACGCTTTAATGGAAGTCGAACATCCATGGACACACGTAGTCTCATATGTTCCTTAATACTTCCCCCGTTATTGTTGGTATCATATTCAAGAAAAAAACCAATATAATTACCCAATTGTTTGCCGATTGATTCCGACATATAACTAGAAGGTAGGTCAAAAATTTGAACCCATATATCTATGGAATTCAATGGAATCTGGTTAGGGCATTCACCAGGTTGAATCCAATGTAAGATCAACAAGTGGTTGTCATATGTCCATGGTCCTCCCGCCAGAACTCTTTTGAGATCTACCACATGGAAAAACTTAAAGATATACCTCTGATTAGCGAGTTCAGAAATACATACACCCTTTCCTGGCCTCCATAGATGAGATAAGCGATCCCGTATAAAATTGAAGTTGATGGAGCGTCGATTTAGAAAACCTTCCTACCAAACTCAGCTCAAACGTATCTTCACAGCCACCATCATCCACCTTGAGACGAAATTCAGTTTCCACATTGGGAAAGAGACAAGCGTCGAGAGAAAGATCCATGATTGCATAGAAAGAAGAGGCAAGAAACCTGCGTGAATTGAAAACTAACAAAGCGGGGTGAATATTTTACATACAAGTATTTGATAAACAGCGTCTTTATCGAACTATTCATGTGTTCCCAATAATACTAGTTTCTTAGAGCATTAGGCATCCATTATAATTGTTTTATTTTTTTACTGACAAAGTCTATTTTGGTCACGTCCCTCTCTCTTTCTATATCACTTACCATTTAATTTATTACAACTGCATGGAAGTTTATACTCTTATATGTACTAGGGATTTGTTCCATATAAATTTATTATATTTGTCTTTGCTTATTGTTGTTACATATTAGTAAGTGATATTTGTAAAAAAAAAAAAAAATTAAGTGATATGTTTTGTACGTAGATGGTAGATGATATTTGAATCGATTTCATATCCATATGAATCAAATTTTATATATTATAATTTCATTGGAGAAGGTTTGCGTCTCGATAAGAATAGTTACTATATTGTAACAAAGTGTTAAATTATAAAAAAAAAAAAAAAAATCTGAAAATAAATAAAAAGCGAAGAATATGAAAAAGTTTAAAATTAAATGAAATATCAAAACTCCATGCAATTATTTTTAAATAAAATACATGTTGTAATCATGAATTCTATACTTATACCGCAATAATTAAAAAGGATTAACGACATAAAACTAAAATAAACTCCACATATAAAGAACTATGTGAGTTAATCCATTTATAATTTTATAAAAATCAAGATTGCTAAGAAAAATCACAAACTAAAGAATTATAAATCATTAAAACTCTTTGCATTTATAATTAAAGTTATATATTTAATCCATTTCAATTTTATAAAAACTAAGGACACCTATGGTGGCAAAAAGACATAGTACCAAACAAAATACATTCTTCTTCTTCTATGAGATTCCTAGTCGCCCCTCCTATGTACTCTCTTTTAGACCCTTATTTGTTAGAGAGAATGGGTGATTTTTGATCATTCTTGGTTTGAAATCACTTATTAAGCCAGTTTTCTTCGTATGTTTGTGTTTTCCTTTCCAATAAAGTGGTTTATTCTACACCAATCTAATTTTGTTTTTGTTTTTTCTTTGTTTTTGTGTTTTTGTCGTCGACTTATTGTGATATGTTTTATCACCGATTTTTTGTTGCGTATTTTGTCTTCGACTTATTGTAGCGGGTAGTTGTGTACTTGTGTTGTCGACGATTAACTTTTTGTGGTTTTTCACATTGGCAATCATAAGATCAAATCTTGTTCAACAATATGCTACAGATCTGGAATCTTAGGTATTCTAGGTATTTTGGATTTTATGTGTAGGTCTTGAGTTGATTATTTTTTTTATTAACCTGGATGTTGTGTTATTTTCTAAAAATTTTAACACTTTTGATTATGTGTTTCTATCAACGGTATTGCTAACCTGAATCAATAAATTTATATTCTTTTTCAAAAATATGTAAACCAATAAATTGCATGACAAATAACTAAAATGGGCATGATTTAAATTCTTTAATCTTATTGAAATCTAAGGTCATCTTCCAATATCAATATTTTTGTAATTGATGAGATATTGGTGTATACTAAAAGGAATACTTACTTTTTTGCATATTTATAACCACAAGCCTAAGCAATTGATTAAGCGTTCATTATCTGTGGCCCCGGAGGAGGAGTAGATACGCCACCTGGCAATCTGGAATTAAATCACGAGATAAAAAGTTGATAATGGACCTCGAGTCCGAGTTCTGATGTAACGCCTGGCGACTAAGGCGGACTCTTTCTCCACTTTCGTCCCTTCCTTGATCACTTCCACACCTCTAGCAAACATGGAAAACATCCTTATCCTTTGCGAGATGGAAGCTCATTTCTCTATTAACATCTAAGATTAGTCTTTAATATGGAAATGTTTTTGTAATTGATGAGGATATTGGTGTATCTTTAAGAGCTCAAATCTTTACTTTTGTGTGTTATGTGTAAAGCAGCAGTTGGTTAGAGCGTTCAACGTTTAAAGGTTGGACATGGGGAGGGGAGGGGTTCAAGTCTTAATAGAGAGGCAGGTTTACTACATTATATTAAAAAGTGATTAACTTTCAAAAAAAAAAAAAGTGTGCCGCGTACTATGCATTGAAATTTTTATATTATAATAGTGAAATTAGTATCAATTTTATAAATATTATTTATCATAATTGTTTATATTTGATATTTTTGGTTAATCTTTTATTATAAATTATTCATTATTTACCTGAAACCTTTAATATTTCATTTTATTATTATTGTGATTTAAATGTTAATAACTTATTATATAGTCAAAATTAATAAAACAATTTTAATAATTTTATTATTTATTAAAATTAGTTTGATTTATTTATAGAAAATTAAATAGTTTATGAAAATATAAATTTTGAATAATTTTAGTAATATAATTTTTATTTATCTATATAAAATTAAATAGTTTATAAATATATAAATTTTAAATAATTTTAGTTATATAATTTTTATTTTTACACAATCAAATATAATAAAAATTATTTTTTACATTTTTCTTTCATTTACACTTTTTAAAGACAAACAAGTTGATTTTTTAAATCTTGGTTTTGGTATATTTTCCCAATATTTTAAAAACCGAATCAATGACTGAATTGGAAAAATTACATGTTCACGAATAGCCCAGTTGAGCGAGAGTGAATCTCCATTGAATTGGTGACTTCATAAATAGATAATTAATATATTATTAAAAATAAAAATCACTATAAATGGATTTGATTGGTTCAATCGCGGTCGACGGTTTAAAGAAAAATGGTTTTAACCTTTGAAAATATTTGGTTTATTACAAATCCTTTGTCGATTGGTCGGACCGATCGATTCGGGTAGTTTTTACCTCCATAGTAGAAGAAAACTATAAGTGTTTGTTGACACTTTTTCCGCGAGCAAATCCTTGGTCATCATAAAGATATATCAGTAAACTTATCATCCACTAACTTATGGCCGAATCATAAACCAACCACCTTAAGAGTATTAGTACACCGATATGTCAGCATGAGATCCTTAGTACTCTGAAGATACCTCAGAACTTTCTTAGTTGCTTTCCAATGGCTTTGATTAGGATTACTCAAATACCTATCCAACACGCCGACAACTACAGCAATATCAGGACATGTACATAATTGATTATACATGTGCCACAGGCGAAGAATAAGGGGCGCTTTTCATATGATCTCTCTTAATATTATTATGAGATATTTACCCCTTTGGAAAATCTATCACCACTTTACAATTGATAGCTTTCGAGAACATGATTGCATATTGAACATTTCGAATGCCGTTTAATATATGTTTTGTTGAGACAATCTCAAAATGCCACTTATTTATCGAAGATGCTTCCTAAAGATTCTTTACATCAAAATGGCTAAACTATATTGCTTTGTCTCAGCGATAGGTACCGTATCATTGGCTCTCGGCAAATAATAATCCATATAAAACCAAAAATATGTGTTGCTTTTCAGCGACCTTCATATATATGTGATCGATGATGTTCTCATACAAGACCAAGTGATAATGACATCTTCATCAAACTTGGTCTGCTTGCACAGCTTGTTTTAGACCATAAATGGATTTTGAAGTTTACACACCATGTGTTCATACCAACTTCCTCAAAAACTAGTAAGGTTGAGACATTTAAACATCCTCAACTAAGTCTTCATTCAAGCTGTCCTCATCCATTTGATGCAACTCCATGTCAAAATGAGCTACTATAGCCATAATAATGCATAGAGAGTCTTTAGTGGACACGAGAGAAAATGTTCCCATAAAATTGATACTTTCTCGTTAACTGTAACCCTTAACCACTAATCTTGCTTTATATCTCTCTACCTGTCCCTTGGCATCATGCTTGGTCTTAAGCACACATTTGCACCATTGAAGCTGACTGACGACTCACACTTTATTCTTTGACATGGAGTCATCTCATCTTTCATTCTGTTGATCCATAAAGTTTGATTGAGGGCCAACAATGTCTTTGTAAATCGGATATGATAAATCCTTACATCACCTTGTGCTCTGCAAGTAAACCAATGTAGTCATCTTGAGTGCGGACTCTGACGCTCTTTGACCTCCTCGGTATCCGTGACTACATTCGAGGCTTCTTGGTCTACTTCACTCAATTGGACATTAGCTCGGGAGTAGCCTGCCCAGATCTTTGGTCGACATGAGACTGAGATCGAAGCTAAAGCGATAAGCGCGTGACTAAAAGCGGGTGTTCTTTGACCCACGATTTCTCACCCATGCCCTTGGATTGTACCGATATCATCCCTCAACTGAATAGTTGATCTTGAATCAGTACTCTAGTGGTGTGTAACAAGCAATAAAATATGGAACCTCTTGATCCCACACAATTACTAATAAAGTACCCATTGATGGTGTTTGGATCAGAAGTTTCTTGGATATTAATGAGTTATGCAGTATGCACTTCCACCTTGTAGCTAGAACATGGAAATTGTGAGAAAAAGGCCCATAGCTCATATGGAGTCTTAGAAACAGACTTACTAGGCACTTAGGCAGAAATATAAAAATTTGCAATTTTCAAGCTTCCTCACAAGAACTCGAGGTGAGTGAGGAATTAACAAGCATACATTACTTAGTATCAAGAAACATCTGATCCCTCATAACCAATCTCGTGCATTGAGGAGATCTGGGACGTGCCACATTGAGCATCAATGCCACATTCTTGAGAGTACTTTGCAAATGGTCTGGAGTTTGTGTCTGTCTCATCATATCTATAATTCTCACTACCCTTTTGAATGAACCAGCAAATCTGGCACCCCTTATTCTGACTTCGACTTTAGTTTTGAAGCTTTTTGAAAGCCTCCGAAGAGTTCAGACTTTCACGAATGAGCTTAAAAACCATGGCGAGAATGTGTTAATGAAAGTGATGAAATATTTGTGGCCACCCATAGCAGGAGGGGTGAATGACCCACAAATATCTATATGAGTAACCCTAAGCAACTCGGTACATCTTTTAGCCTTAGCATTTCTAATCTTAGCGGTCAATTTACCCTTGATGCAATCTAAAGATATCAAAATCTCGAAATCAAGATGTGGAAAGAGAATCTCATCCTTAATTAATCTCTTCATTCTTTGTTTGAAATATGACCTGAGCTCTTGTGCGAAGAATAAAGACTTTTCATTCAATCCCAAACATTTGGTACTACTAATAGTATTAACGATGGGAGAAATATAGAAGCAAATTAATACAACTCTAATATGTGAATTTTCTGAAAGTGTTCCATTGCTAATCAATAAAGAAATTATAGGTATAAAGTAGCTTTTAAAGTTCAACAGAAAACTATGTCCGAGTCTGTCTAAAATGAATTTTCCCAAATATCAATTTTCTCTTAGTGGAGGTAGCAGACACACATTATGCGAATTCCCTAAATATTTTCTATACTAAGCACACAATCAACAACTCCCAACAACTTGGACTCTTGTGCCATCTCCCATGAGCATCATACTGCTCTAACTAGTTGGACTCTTTTGCATATCATTGCCTACATGAAATTTGCAAGCGTGAATAGTAGCTACTACTAACCACCAAGTATCATAGGCTCATCAATGACATTCAAAACAAACATTGCAAATGATTACCTTTTTTCTTGAAACGACCGTCGAGCTCTACCACAAGTTGTCTTCTTGTCACTCCAAACTTGCGGAAATAGTTGCATTTTTCCTTAAAGCCCTCATTCTTAAGGGGATTGGAAGTGGAAGGCACATTCTTGCCATTACCTATGGAACTGGTATTCTACTTCTTGACAGACTTCTTCTCATTGGAAGCGTTAGTATAAAGGATACTTTCTCATTTATTTTAACGCATGGCGGAGTCACCATAGAAATACTCATGGATCTTCCCTTCTTCATGTCCGCCTCCTCTTTAGCAAGGATGGAAGTCATCTCTTTAATGGTCCATTGCTCAATTTGAGTATTATAACTAGATTTAATATTGTTAAATTGCGAAGGCAAAGTCTCCATGATCAACTTGAGCTCCAGCATAATCTAAAGTCAAACTCCATACTAATGGTCTTAATTTTGTTATAACAAGTTAATATTTTATCAATGTGTTCTTGCACCCCACTTGTTCCATCATAGAAAGTGGAGTGAAGAGTATTTAGAAGCTCATTCTTTGAGAACTTTGTGTATTTCTTACGACACATCTAAGAAATTCTTTGCTTTCTCGATCTTAGGCGTGCTTTCGTAAATGATCCCTTCATATCGTTCTCCATGATTATCAAACAACAATTGTTGAATACTCTCAGTCCTCATAGGACTTTTTCTCCTATGCAGAACTCTTAACAATGGGTTTTAGAGGAGCTACAATTTTCAAAGCCAAGTTCAGTTTCATAATCATCAAATTCATCATGAGAGATTCAACACATTACTTTTAAGTCTCATTAAGTTTTGTGCTGACAGAGAACCGAGGAAAGCTTAAAGCTAAAAAATTAATAAGAGAGCAATGTCATAAATGTGGGTACCACACGGGCCAGAAGCTTGGCTTGCTCCCGCTAGCGAATACGACCAATTAAGGACCTGAAGATGATGATGGCCCGATCTACAGGTCTGACCGTTTTTCTGTCGGTCGGGTCGAACATACCCCCATCGGGTAGGGTATATACCTCTTAGACTACGTCCCCTCTTGGCGGACCTCTTTAAAAGGCATCCAGGATGACCTCGCCGAACTGAACAAGTATAAGTCACACTCATAACCACCTTGAGGGTGGTCAAACATTTCTTGAGGCGTAAAGTGCGAACAACTGGGCTATTTAAAAGGAAGAACATGTCGCCAATGCGAGAGAAAAGCCACCTTCCCTTCCCGTTTGGAAGGAAATCTTCTACTTTCCATGGAAGAGGATCGCCTTCCTTGAGTGATAAATGAGGAAAGAACGGAGAAAAGGTACGTGATTCCATACTAAAGAATAGCGTTTTCACTTTCTCGGGAGAGACGAATCTGGCAAGCATTGGAGGTCACGTTGGGCCAAACCATCTTCATTTTCTTGTTTGTTTGCGGTGTTCGCTAAGCTGGTTCATGCTTCAGCGGTTTTAGTGATTCGAAAGTTCGAGGAGACCTGGTGGTGCCGTTTGTGGGAAAGCGCCAAGCAAGAAGTAGTCTCATAGGCGTCTGCGAGCCTTGGGTACGATCCCAGTGATCTCCAGTTTTCTGAAGCTTTGGTAATTCGATCATTCAGACGTCGGAGTTGCTCGCCATGTCTACCAATCCGGTGAACTGGCTATCGAGGGATCGAGTTCCTCCGCTTGCGCGAATGGAGGCGAGAAGCAAGAAGAATAAGGCGGTAGATGGCGAGTGCGACCACGCGTAAATCGCTGCGGCGGGAGAATGAGCGGCCGGCAAATCCATCCCGAACTAATCGGGGTGACAACTCGAGAAGGGCCCATTCATCCACGTACCCCGGCTCGGCCAAATAGATGAAGCCCATCCTCATGGGAGTGATCCTAACGAGGCGATGGAACTATCTTAAGCGACTCTCCTCCTTGCCGCTCACACGCTAGAAACGACATAGAGGCGAATCGAGGGCTTAGAAGCCCAGCGATCGATCGATCTGTCGGTGGCGGCGCTTTCCGCGAGGTATGAAGAGGCCAGTAGAGACAATTGCCATTCGGAACTAGCCCTAGAATATATGCCTATCCGGCCCCTGGGGCATGGCTCCTCAGTTTCCGCCCATGTATCATCCATTCGGGGTAGCCTTCGCCCCATTTGGTTTCTTTTCCCGTTGTCTTGGGGGTACGGGGATATCTTGTCTCACCCTAGGCCATATCTTTAGCTACGAGCCCCACGACCGTTATGCTTTGTCATTGCTATGTCACGATGACTCTCTTGACACGTACATCTAAGCGGTCGACATTAAAAGCCCGGATGGCGCGATGTGGCTTGTTGGCGGTGTAAGATAACATCTAGCGGTTAGATTAAAGCCGGATGACCCGTTAAATGACTGTCGGCGATATAGATAACTCTTAATGGTCGCTTAAAAGCTGGATAGGCGCGATGTATTCTCTCCAGGCCCAATATGAGAACATCTGGCCCCGGACAACTTAAAAGCATGGATGGCGCGAGTAAATGACCTATCAGGCCAGTAGATAACATCCTAAGCTGAATGACACTAAGCGAATAACGTGATACGATTAATAGCCTATTCGGCTCAAAGCCTAGTTGGCCACCCACATATGCCATTCGGCTAAATAAGAAGAAACTATTTCATCCACCACCAAGTTCGACACATTTCATAAAAATCGAAATTAAGAGGTATTGAATGTCAAAATACAACAAAAGAAAAAAGACTCGTAGCGAAGCTCAAGGTTTTAAACCTTAATATCAGTCGCAACCGGTTCGGCGTCCGTTCTAGCCCAGGAGCTCCGTGGCTGTATCTGTCCCATCAATAACGACTAAGGACTCTCGAAGCGAGAGGTTCCTCCTAATAGTAGTGGTAGTAGGTCGAAAAGCACTTGGAAGACATCGGGGTTGATAAAACTGCGGGCATCGACTACGTATCCACGCCGAAACCCACCTAGGGCATGTCCAGTCACCTCAAGCCTTCGACTGAGAAGGTTTGAAGTGTGAAAGCAACACTAACCTTCCTTATGCTAGTTGTCTCCAATTACCAACACATGTTCAAAGTAAATGCACAACTTTTTAAATTCATAAATTCTCCAAATTCAAAATTTCATGCCGACAAAAATTACTTCTAAATATCCAAATCTCAATTATGCATGTCATATAAAGCTGTTCAGAATATAACAATATTTGGGATCTCTCAAATCCAACTTTGTACTAATATAAAAGCGAATATTATCATCCAAGTGACTTTCAATAAACTTTCAAAACCCGACATTTCACATACACATGAACTTATTAGTTTGTATGATCCAACATAAAGTTCTGTCGAATCCCAATGATGTGAGAGTCTGACCTAGCCATCACTCCTCCCAGAAACTAAAAGTACCTAAAAATATGTCAATGAATGGGGTGGCTTAAAACTCAATAAGAAATACTAATACATTTTCATGGATAAAGTTTTCAATCATATAACGATAGGAGTGTTTTTCATCAAACTTTAGATTCAAAAATAAGTTGGAACATTAACAAAATTTACTTCAAAACACTCTCACATCCAATTCAGATCAGTTTCATATCAAATGTGATTCAAACAATTTCATATCAAATTTCGATTCAAACACTTTCATATCCCGTCCAAAATCAAATACATTTCAAATATATTTTTCTCTGGTCATCAAATATCAAATGGTGTCCAGCCATGTGGAACTTTCAAATGGGTGGCTAGCCAGTAGTGTTCCTTTTAAGGTGGGCCAGACCAACACTGTCGTACTAACAACACTCCTAACTTCCGAAACCCCTAGAGGCTGGGGTTCAAATCAATTACATTCGCCACCAAGGAATGTAAAAGTCAACTATTATTCCTACTGACAAGGGTCAAATAGTGTCAACTATTATTCTCTGGGTGATGAACCAGCCAAGTCAGAAGAATTTTCATTTCAAAAGTTCAAATTACAAAACATCATATCTCCACATTTTCTTTCGTAAACAAAACAAATCTCAAAAGTTCAATCATACAAAACTACTTTTTGATCCATGGATAATCAAAAAAATAAAAAAGTAAAATCTTTCATAAACCAAGATTATATATAATTCAGTGAAAACAATTTTCATCCTCAAATGAAGTAAAAACAAACAATTTCTTTTAAAGATGCGTAATATCCCTTACCTCGAAGAATTGCTCAAAAAGCTTTGAAAGAGCTAATTCGAAAGAATTTCCTCAATGGAATATTCTAAAATAATAAGGGAGAAACTATCATCATTACTTATTTATTCTTAAAACTTTCTTAATTTGATATTTTTAACAATGATATTATTTTTAATTTTTTAATCCATAATAATAAAAGTTAATGGGTTTCTAAATATTTTATAAAATTTGTGATTTATAAAGTTTATTCTATCCAACATGATTTTCTTGTTCCACCTCGAACATATTGACAATTGTTCAAATGATAACTTCTTGAATTAGGTAGTTTTACAAATTTTATAAAACTCATATTCTTGGATCGGTTTTAATAATTTGTTTATTTTCTATGCTCTTAATCCGAACTAAATCTTTTACTAGAAAGAAATAATATTAATAATATTTTACAAATTGTATTATTACACAATACTCATCTAGCCTTTTTATCTAACAATTATCATACTTGACAATTAGTATTATTAACGGATCTTATTTCCTATAATTGCTAAATAATTATTTCTAATCATATTCATATAAAATTCTCAATCCTTAATAAAATATTTACTTGCCAAAATACATATATCTTTAAATACTTATCAAATACATATATTTATAAAATTAAGCCTTTTCAAATTTATCATATTTGTTTGTATTATTTTCTTTCAAAAATTATCCTCAAATATTTGTTTTTTTTCTAAAATAAATCTTGAATATCTAACATTATTCTTTTTTTTTTCAAGCATCCGTCATGAATCGAATTTCCTAGATTTCTTATACCTAAGTTTTCAAGACTTATTTCATAACAAGAACTTTTTGGTTTTTTTTTACCACATTCCACTTTTGTCTTTTCACTTATACCAATAAAAATCATGCAAATATATCATTTTGACTTTTCAACCAACTTGCCATATAGTATTTTTATTCAAATGTCTACAATTCCCTTATGTTTTTTTTTCTTTTACTTTTTCATTCTCCTTACAAAAACAATTCAGTCATTACCACCAATTCTTATTTTATTTCATTTTTTTATAGAGCGAGTGAAATCCCAAATCTGAACTACTTTCGAGGGTTAAATGCAAGTTGAAGAAAATTAAAGTCTACATGAAATCTAAAAATAAATAAGGAAGATCTTACCTGAAAATTTGTTCTAGCGAGCCACACAGATCTGAAAATTAAAGTAAGTCATGAATTCTAAAGCAGAAAGAATTCAAAGAAGAATGAAAGGATTTTCTTTCTTACTCCAATTATACCTAGGGTATCTATTAAGAAAATGCCTTTTACCCATCTTTCATTAAAATTAACTAATTAATTACTAATTGAATTATCATTATTATTTTCATAACGTATGCCTATAAATTCTGTCATTAATGTCCCTAATTTAGACTTCTCTGAAATTCTGGGTGTTATTATCCCCTCCTTTATAAAAGTTTAGTCCTCTAAACTTGACATACCTGAGTCTTGAAATAATTGAGGATGCTTTCTCTCATCTCTTCTTCTACCTCCCAGTGGCCTCTTGGATACTATAGTTACTCCATTGGACTTTTACCAGCAGCCATGTAGTAGAGACCTTATCCATCATCCACACGACGAACGGGCACCTCTTCATAGGTCAAGTCCTCAAAAATCTGAATAGGCTCCAACTCCACAACATGAGAAGCATCAAAAACATATTTCCTCAAGGTCAAAACATGAAACACATTATGAATCTTAGACAGGCCTGGGGCAAGGCTACTTTATATGCCAAGGTACCTACTATCTCTAATATTTCAAACAAGCCCACAAATCGAGGACTGAGTTTTCTTTTTCTCAACAGATTTTCTAGATTTCAAATATCTCAATTTAACTCAATAAGCAAACTTTAAGATAACATAATCACCAAATTCAAATACCAAATATTGCTTGGGATTATCAACATAACATTTGTGTGTACTTTGATTTTCTTCCATATTCTCTTCAATGGGGATTATCCTTTCAGTAGTCAATTACACAAGTTCATGTGTTAATTATTTTATTTTTTTTCTCCAATATGATCATAACACATAGGGGATCATAAACTTCTACCATAAACCTTTACGAAGATATAATCTCATTGCTAGCTTAAAACTATTCTACAAGAAAATTTAGCATAACCAGGTAAAACTCTATTCAGATTACTTTTCAAGTCTAAAACAGTATATCTCAACAAATATTTCCAACTTGCGATTACTTTCCTCAATTAGTCATTAGTCTAAGTTTGAAAGCTACTATCAAAACTTAGTCCTTCAATTTTTTTTTTTTTTGATGAAGTCAAAATCTAAAAGTAAATTTAGAATTCTTATTACATACCATAGAATCAAATATTTCATATATTATCAAAATCTCTTTGATATCGAGAAGCTAATCTGATAGAAAAATTATTAGACTTTGTCCATAAACAAACTTATTTTATTTCATATATCATGCCAAGTATTTTACTTTTTCATTCTCATACTCAAAGCAATTCAGTACGACACCACAAATTCTTATTTTATTTCATTTTTTTTAAAACGAGTGATATCTAAATACGGCTTCTTCGGGGTTCATCAAAAGCTGAAAGAAAATTAAAGGAATCACATCAGAAATACAGAAAAATAAAATAGAATATACACACCAGAAATTTGTTCTTGAACCTAGATCAGAAAGCATTAAGTCTCTGGAATTCTAGCACGAAGAAATTCAAGAAGAATAGAAAGGATTTTCTTTCTTACTCCAATTTATACCTAGGGTATCTATGGGGAAATTACCTTTTACCTCTTTCATTAAGATAATTAATTATTACTAATTGAATTATCATTATTATTTTTCATAGCATTATGCCTAAAAATTCTTGTCACGATATTATTTTCCTAACCCAGACCATACAAATTCCTAGGTGTTCTTGTATGTGGGCGTCCGGTTGGATCTGTGGGTTTGCTAAATACTATCATCTTGCGCAAGCATAACCATAGTTAAAGATACATCCTTTGCTTTCGCATCAGAATTCTTCCTCCATTGCTTTCCTTTCCCTTGCCTTTGCACGGAAGGCGAGAGTTCCCTCCCCTTCACAAGCCTGAGCTCATAGTTAGAACTGATCGCTCATACGATGGCCAGAACATATCTCCTCATGTCGCCTTCGGCGGGTCTCCCTCACAGCTGACTAAGGCTTGTTGGTGAGTCCGGCCCAGACTCCAGCCTTGTGGACACCTTGGAAGTAGGTAAGGTCACGCATTTGGACCGGGTCGACTCAGTTATCTTTGCACGGGCACAACCCACCGCGTCAACCTCTAGACGTGCCATCGCCACTTCATGTTGGGCGGCATCCCTCTCTGCCTCAGCACGAGCCACCTTATCCACAACTTCTTTAGCCTCCAGCTCCCAGTGTCGGGCATTTAATTGAGCCTCTTTCAAAGAGGCATTCAAGCTCTCCTGGTCAGCCCCTCACGAACATCTGATAGAAGCTTCTCAGTGTCTCTGTCCGGGTTGGAATTCATGATGCTGGAGGGCCATATTAAAGATGGCGGTGATTTCCTGCAAAGAAGCATATTAGGAATACGACAGGATATGACGTCAACACTTTTTATGAGTACTACTACTTTACCAGCTCAGTCGATTGGACGTAGTTACGTTACTGATTTGAATCCGAATCGACTATCACATGCTTTGACCGTACCAAATAATACAAGTTTTAAAAAGCGTTTGACCAAGTTTGACCCGAGTGGTATGTGGGCTGATTGGCTTTCCAAAGGATGGATATTTTTTGGGTTGATTAAGACACCATTTCATAGGCCTCGTCGTCTGAGTTCATAGGCGGGTTGAGCGTCAAAATCCGACTTATGGATAAAAAGTTATGGCCCTAGGGAGTTCAAACAACAACATTTTATGAGTGTCCAAAGCTGTCTTCAATTTTTACCTGAAAGCGACCCTAGGCCCTATATAAACATAGTTTTGCGTCCCAAAGAGAACCCTAGCCCCAACACACTCATTTTGAGCTCCAAATACTAGAAAATTCCGAAACACGTGGACTACCTGGCTGGTCGTTTGAATATTTAGGCCAAGCGGGTTTTAGTAGGTGTGAGTGATTCCGGCCACCCCTTGCTACGTGCCATCCGGGGAGGAGGAGCGGCGACCTCGCGATGGAGATTTCGACCAGCCGCGGACGTGCCCGGATCGGGCCCAGACGGGCGTGGGCTGCGGCCTCATTTGTGGGTGGCCGGTTTCATATTTTCATTTCGGACTACCCGGCTACCTCCACTCACCATTTTTTGGACCCTCTGGACTCATTCCTGGTCCCTTTTCGTAGATTCCTCACTTAGTTTGAAGATCTGACGAAAACAAAGTTGGCCAGGCTATTGGATCGAGGTTTTCGACCACCACGACAACCTTTGGACGAAAGTGAAATCACTATTTGTTTCTACGGTCTCTTGGGATTCGGGTTGATATAAAGTTTGTAAATTTTGGACATCGTTTGGTTAGTTTTTCCATTTTTGGGTCATATCGGGTATTCTGAAAGGTTTACCAATTAAAATTAAATTAGAGCAAAATTGAAGTTGGATTAGTGAAAAATTGGACATTTGTATGAGTTATTGGAAAGGTTCGATTTTGAAAATTAGCTCTCGGGTAAAAAGCCCCAATTTTAGGTAAGTGCAGCAGGGCACCTTTGTATAGTGGACCTGTCGGGGTCCAATTTAGATAGTTTCACAGTTCTAAAGATTATTCAAAGACATTTGGGGCGTCCCAATGTCTTTGGTTTAGTTAATGGAGCCTAAATAACATTTTTATTATATTACAGTGGCTGCGTGAGCTGGGAAACGTTCTGCGGAGGAGTAGGAATTTGAACATGCGTGATACAGTGAGTGGTTTACATGTTTTAAATGTTTTGGGGGTATTATTATGATATATAATTGTGAGGTTAATTGTACCATATATAACTGGCCCCAATCTAAACCTTGGTTGATTATCGTAAAATATAATTATCTGTTTATATATAAACAAGTTATCATTTTTTTTTCATAGTTTTGTCGACATTTTTAAATATTTGGAAATTTTCATGAGTTCATGAGTGCATTTGTAGTATTTAAACATTTTTGGTACATGGATTGAGGTTTAAGCCATTTGAAAAGTTATTGATTTAAAAGAATGGATTTTGAGACTTTGTGAAATGATTATAAATGCGGTATTGTTGGAAAGGTTACAATGATTATAATCGAGTTTACCCGAAGGTTTATTAGTTGCCACGTGATGTCAGGTTTACCCGAAGGTTTATTAGTTGCCACGTGATGTCGGGTTTACCTGAAGGTTTATTAGTTGCCATGTGATGTCAGGTCTACCCGAAGGTTTATTAGTTGCCACGTGATGTCGGGTTCACCCTAAAGTTTATTAGTTGCCACGTGATGTCGGGTTCACCCGAAAGTTTATTAGTTGCCACGTGATGTCAGGTCTACCCGAAGGTTTATTAGTTGCCACTTGATGTCGGGTTCACCCGAAGGTTTATTAGTTGCCACGGTGTCGTGGGGTTGGGTTTACTGATGGTTTACTATGGATATATGGCACGGTACATTATTGTTTATGAGTAAAGTATAACCATCTCAATATTTATGGTTATTGTATTTTCATGATTATTTCTACGACATGATGGTTATATATACTTTATGCACCATTTTTTTTGTTGTGAATAAATTCAGGTTATAAGGTTCTTGATAATGATGTTGGTTAAATTTTGAGCATAAATTTCACATTGTTGTTTCAGGTATAAATTTGGGTTTGTGAAAGCGATTCAACGGGAACCTTATAAAGAGTGAAACGTGAATTCTTGAGAGAAGGAATTTGAAAATAAAAATATTATTTTCCATATAAGTGCCACTCTTTAGTTTATTATTTCACGTTTATTGTTTTTTAAATCCGTTCTCTAGGTCAGTGAGTCCGTAGAGATCTGCCTCGTTCCGGCTTCTCGTCACTCGTTTATAGCGTGATTCGCAGTATTCTATCTTATCTTCTTTGTTTTATTGGACCTATATGTTTTTAGATTATACCCATAAATTCTGGCTTACTCTTAGAATGCTCGGTCTTAATATTGAACTCATATGAGTCCTTATCATGTGTGTTGTGATTTGTGACCTATAGTAGATGGGTCGGTTGTGGATTTTGGCCAGTTTGTGGACTTTATCCTATATATTGAGGTATTATATTAATGCGGAATTTCTTTCTTCTTAAAGTTGGGGTCCCCAGGACCTCCACAGGGATTGTCTGGTGGGAACTTCACTGGCGGGAGCCACCCAGGAGATCTTGGAAGGTTCAGGTCAGTCTGATACTATGTTGAAGATCTCTTTTCTGTACCCGATGGAACAACACTTGAATAATCGCCCAGTCCACCCAGGCCGGCTGATTCTGCAATTTATCAAGTAGAGTTCTCGGAGTATAAGTCATCTAGACGGTCTTCAGTTGCTGCAGTTAAAGGCTTCTAGCGATGGATGATATGCTTGATGTCTTCGGGCAGGTCTTGTCACTTCATCCATCGAGAGGCCAGGACCGCAAGGAGATAAATTCTGAGTATACGATCTTAAAAGTAGCGACTTCTTACCCCAGGCTCGTGTAAGCTTGTGTGCATTGTCCGACGACTTTCCGCGCGATCAAGAGGGTGGATCACTGCAGTCTTGAGTGGGATTAATGTGACCTCCCTTGGCTCCCTGGGGCGACACCGCCCGGTTCAGTTGGTCCCTTTACCCCATCCGGGAGGCGAATGATGATCTTTGCATCCCGACCTTGTCAGTGGGGAGGACGTTGATCCTTGGCCTGATGAGCTCCACTCTGGCCCTCTCATAGCCTTTATTTCTACAGCGGCGTGGTCACAACAACCTTGTCATCTCTTCCTGCTCCTCTTCTTCTTCCCAAGCTAACGGGCTATTCAGTCAGGACGAACCTAAGGAATAAAATATTTCACTTGGGCCTCGAGAACGTTCCGTCGCTGGGATGTCCCTTCTTTTTTAGTCTTTAGTACCCGGGGGACAGAATTGGTCCCCTTTTTTGGTAACAAAACGCTTTCCGGGCGGTAACCCTTTTCACCTTGACAAAGGTGGCGCGTGAAAGCGAAGCGGAACCCCCCCTTTGGTAAGCGGATGATCGATAGGGTCGGGACACTAGTTTTAGACTTGTTTCGGATGAACCCTTTACTGCGGTTAAATTTAGCGAGTCGCGGTGACAAAATGTTCCACAATCCACAATTTACGAAGGCAGGCGTGGGATGTCGAAGTACATGGGCCGAGTTGCGTCTCACATCGGCTAGATTCTTGGTCGAGAAGATTCGTAATGGCGCTTACGATCAAAATCTCAAGCAATGAGTTTTCTCAGGTTCGCCTTTTTCCACCCGGTGTACCCGATCTACCCCCTCCCGGTTTTCCTGCACAGATAATCCATAGTCAGGTATGCATAAAAAGTCATATGCGTGCACACACATCGTTGAACTCGACAGCCTTTACACAAACTGGAAAAGTGCAGCCGGTTAACATCGATGGGAAGCCCGGGAACTTTGGGTCTCATCAAGGCAGCCCCCAAACTAGTATCACACCTAGCCTCCATTTTAGGTGAATCGGGAAGTCCATTAACAAACTGAAGTCGGGAACTGCAGGCAGACATGGACGTAGGCCACCTGTGCTACCCTCGAGAAATAGGCGAAACCGTCTCTTAGCAGAAAATTGAGTTGGAACAAAGAGGTTCGATTACACTTGCATCCGATTAGAATCGAGATGTTGGGATGGATAAAGTGATGACATTTGGTGAAATGCAAATCTGTAGCAATGGCGGCACGAGGAAGGCCGGTTGCGAGTGCTCGTTAAAAACACGACGTTTTGTTCTCCACCCAGAGTAGACTCATCCGGCTCCTCCATCGTAAGGGATGAGATGATCTGCTTGTTGAAGGCGTCCCAATTGGGTCTTCTCTAGTGATCGCTGATGGGTGGAAGTTGGCTACGACCTCTCGCCATTACGCAGAAAGCCCAGGACCAAAAGGAGGGGTGATAAAACAAAAGTCAGCCACAAGTCGTATATCGAGCGGTAAGAAGGCAAAGAGTCAGTGAGCTGACGAGATCGCTGGGAACGAAAAGTTCAAATATACCCTCTCCCGAACTTCCTACAGTAGGAGGTGGCCGCTAACTAGATTCAACACAAGAGAGGCAGATTTACAGTAAAATGAAAGATGAGCAGATATGCGGAAGCTAGGTTCATGAAAAAAGCGAGAATCGCACGGTGTACCCTGAAACTTGAACCAGAAGAAAGCTAGTAGACACAAATACGATAGAAATGGGAGAAGGCACAACTCAATGATGGCTCCCTATATACCAAACGCCTAGGCCTGCGGACGCATTATATGCATCGCTGACTCATCACATCCATAGACAATTTGAATTATGGTGACGATTTGCCTGTTAGGGCATAGTAAACAAAAGTGGGCCAAACTCCTGGGCCCTCGTATCATCTTAAATGGGCGTCGACCAACTATGTCATCCCGAGCTCGGCCCATTTCAGTCAAAGCATGCCAAATACCATGACCATGATGGTCGATGCGTGTCACTAGCGGCCGATGAAGAGAAGGCGCCGACGAGTATATCTGGTATCTGCGAGATTTGAAATATGAATTCGTGTCGGCGTAGCGTTCGTAATTACCGACATCGTTTTTTATAAAGTGACTTAGTACTATGACTACCATAATCCATTCGGATCAAATCTGAGCTCAAACAAAGAAAAATTATGGGAGCATAGGCGGAAAACGGAAAAAGCAATGAAAGGCCCTATAGAAATTGGAGAAAGATACTTTAACCACATTTGTTTAGAGAGGGTGTCCTTGGATGCGGAGGCTTCCATTCGAGTTTAGAACCACCCAGGACCAACTAGAATAGGACATTGGTGGGCTCCACCCCGTCCTTACAATCTTCGATCTATTTCATGCACGAAATCCGTTCCAACACGTCTATCATTGATCATCCTTCATTGAAGCCCACAAGGTTTGACTCTGACAGCATCTAGCAGGCCTTCTCATTTTGAAAGACCAAGAGTTACTAATTGGCATGAAGAATCCGCCTCCTCAGAAACCTTTTATATGGGACCTCTAGCCTCAAGGTATCAGCTTGACCATGTAATCTGAATCCAAAAGTTAGAAAATTAGGCTTTAGGTGCCTAACATTGATTGTCATTTGATTCCCCGTACTGGGTTGGTGACGTTTTCTTTTTCCAGCAGGGATAAGCGCCCTCCCCGCAGGAAAAGGGGCATTGTGGGTACCATGGGCGAAGCCCATTGCTCCTGGTACTCGGCCCAACTAAGGACCATGGGATGATAGCCCCGATCTATGGGCCAGCCGTTTTCTCGTCGGTGATCGAACATACCCAATAAGATGGGGTATATACCTCTTAGACGCTATTCCTCCTGGACGGATAACCTCTTTAAAAAGGCATTCGGATGACCTATCCGAACTTGAACAAGTATAAGTCATGCTCATAACCACCCTGAGGGTGGTCAAACATTTATTGAGGCAGAAAGTGCGGACGATTGGGCTATCTAAAAGGAAGAACAAGTTATAACGCATGAGAAAAGCGCCACCTTCCCTTCCTGTTTTGGAAGGAAATCTTCTACTTTCCATGGAAAGAGGATCGCCTTCACCCAGGATAAAAAGGAGGGAAAGGAAACGGAAGAAAAGATGCGTGATTCCACAGCGAAAGAATAGCTTTTCACTCTTTAGAGAAGGCGAATCTAACTTAAGCATCGGAGCGAGGCAAATTACCATCATTTTCTTGTTGTTTTGCGAATTATTAAGCTAGCTAGTTCATGCTTCAACGGTTTAGTGATTTAGAAAGTTCAGAAGACCACAATAAATGCACGTAAAATAAGGGCATGCAAATTGCTTCATCATTCGGCTTACCAAATGACTCACAAAAGTGGTCACCAAATGCCAAAGTCTATAAAATATGAAAAGTCTCATATATAGGTAAGAGCAATTCACCAGTCGTAATAACCAAATGCATCAATTTCCCACTGATATGATAGTAAAATTGTGTGGTTCATGACACTTAGTGAAATCTCGTCACAAAACTAAGCATCATAACAAATAATAAAGTAATTAATAACACAACTTCACTATTTGTATGAATCTTAGCAAAATCAATGCGTAAAACAAGAGAAATTACAATTGCAACATCAATTTAAAAATATCGAACATCTTCCGAGGTCCACGAGAGACAAGTCCCTGACATTCAATATTTCTCAATTGTCACCCAAGTACAATAATGCTAATAAATTTATTTTCAATATGATGCTATAAATAATGATAAATAGCATAAACATAAATTGCTAAAGAAATATTGTGAAAATTGAAATAGTAAAAATATTGTAAAATTGGGTAAAATTCAATTTATGCCAAACCAAATTTAATTTAATTGTTTGATTAATGGAAAAATAAAATTAGAATATTTGTAAGTCTCAAAAAGATGGCCATGTTGGTCATTATGATACAAATATTATTAGAATATTTTATGGGGAAAAAAATATCTTCAGCCATAATATACTAGTAATCAATAAAAAACATGTTTTATTGAAAAAACGTGAAAAAAGAAAAACAATTCTCAAATACCATTTCTCTCTTCATGTTTTCATTCATTAAAGTCATGAGCTATTTTAAATGTTCTAACACCATCTCTCCTCTTCACCATTGGATGGTAATTCAAGAAGAACCCCAAAATAAATCAAGGTTTCCATCAAAGATTGACATGGAGCAAACAAAGCCGAAAAACGGGAGATCTTTAATGTCGAACCAAACCCAATCATTTTTTTAAAATATATGCCTTGAAATTAAGTTGAATTTCTGAATCCCAAAACCATAATGTTGTCTTTCTGTTCATCAATTTTCTCTTTAATAGAAACAAATAAAATACAAAAAAAAAAAACAAAAAAAAACAAACCCACAAATGCAGGAAAAAAAAATTAATAGCTTCAATGCCAATTAACCTGGTTCTGATATAAATTGCTAGATTTTGTAAAATCAAGAGTATTTATTGAGCCTAAAAACAAATTATCAACAAGTATTAGTACCCAATAATTAAATATATTACAAAATAAAAAACTTTAATTGTTCAAAGAAGCATATCAATTCGTAGTGTGTAGAAAACATATATACTTGGCATGGATCCAAAATTGTTGGTTGTCATATGTCTCCCAAATCACACTTAGGGATGGGATCAAAAGGAAAATTAAGGTTGAAGATGAATATTTCCTTCTCTCCCAAACGTGTTAAAATCTCTTGAAAGATGGTTCTAGTAACTTATATAAATAGAGCATGAAGGAACAATTGAGTTTTAGTCTAATGGGCTTACAAAAACAAGGGAGAAAATAAAACCATGGGTCCATAACCAGTTAATGTTAAATAACATGCATAATTACACAATTAAAATTGTAACATGATTATATTTAGTTCATAATTAATAAATTAATCCAACAATTAATTGTTTTAAGTAGAAAAAAATTATATAGGACTCGATTTGTTTTTAGAAGTTATCTTTGTACAAAACGACATTATAGAGCCCCCATATGGCTGCCAAGTGGAATCCATCAAAAGGGGGTTTCCCTTTTGTCTTTAGGTATATAAGTGAGTTTCTTTAGGGCTTCTAAAAGGGGGGTGGGGGGGTAATAGGGGTGAATCGTATTAGCATTTAGAGCGTGTTTCTCGTATGTATATGTAACCTAAATGCTAGATTCACACCACATTAAATAAATCTTACTAATCCCTGTATAACTCTTGAGTTTTGTAGGTATTGAAAGTAAATCAAGTAAAGAAAGGGTAAAAGATAAGAAGGCATAACGCACACTGCAAAGGCACTATTTAAGCGAGGCAAAGGGACACCTTCGTAGCGTGACGGTTGCGAATGAGAAAGCTTTCTTGCTGCGGCTGAGACCTGAAACATTAGCCTCGGGTTCGCCAAGGCAAAGGCTAACCTTCGCCTTGGTTAACGGGTTCGAAGCTACGAAGAAGACCCCTCATTACTTGTGAGAAGGAGCATCCACACATACACGAAGTTCCCCAGTTAGCGAGGCGAAGCAGGCCTTCATCATAATAAGCGACCTTAGCGGCGAAGGAAAATCAATTAGAAAGAAGACACCTGTCTTCGTAAGGCGAGATGTTAGTGGGACAAAAATGCCCTAATTTTCAGCCTAATCTTTGGCCCATCTTCCCTATAATATAAATACCATACTTGTAACATTTCTAGGGAAACTTGAAAAGGGCTTAGAGGCTTGAACATTTCCCATTTCTAGGGTTTCTCTTTGCTCAACACTTTTAGGGTTTGTAGATTTTCTTAGTTTTTTAGCTTGTTTTTGGAGCTAAGTTGCAAGATCCAGCTGCTAAAGGACTTCTTGTAGTGGTGGAGCAAGGTTTTGGAGGATTTCTACTTCATATTTGTTTTGTATATCTAAAATTTATATATCTCTTTATCTTTCAGCATTATGTTTAGTGTAAACATGATTTTGTTAGGTTTTGAGGCCGCTATGAGTAGCTAGATCCTCCTCTAGGGCTGGTTGTTGACATTGGTGTTTGGTTTATATGTTGTCTTGAATGATTTTGTGAATAGAATCTTGTGTTGAGGTTTTATGGATGTGGTTTTATGACTTCCAGCTTTTTATTCAATTGTTGCATGCTAGATAGTGAGATTGAGACCTAGTAGAGTTCAAAGGGTTTCCAAAGTGACAACTGAAGGCATACCCTTAGGACTTGATTTTCATTCCTACTATCTTATAATTGATAAAATCAATTTAACTTAATCTCAGAAGTCACAGGAAATTAGGAATGCACGATGCTTTAGATGGTTTTATTAGGAGGGACATCATTTAGCCTTATGTGATGATCATATGGACTGAGAGGTGATCGATCTTAACATGGGCAATTCCATTGCATGGATTGAGAGGTGACCAATAGAATTTTTTAAGGACCGATTTTCCTTAGAACAAGTATCACATTGTTTGACTCGATGGTACAGAAAGGAGAATAAGTTGATGTGAAATTAAGGAGAGACTCGAGAAAGAGTAAACTATATATCAGAGTTCCTTGGGTAAACATAAGAGTATTTTCACTTGATTAGCACTTAATGAATATAAGGCATAAATGCACCAATGGAGACAACCGACCCTAGTGTCATTCCTTAGAGCTTTTCTTACAACTTAATCCAATCATTTGCTAATCTTTTAGAGTAGATTTTTAGTTTGACGTAGTTTCACTTTCAATTAACAATCAATCGCAATCGTTTATTTCATTTAAATAGTAAAATTCTCAAGTAGTTAGGTACTTAATCCCCACTTAAGCCATCTCTTCTCATGTGGGTTCGATATCTAGGGTTTTTAATTTGAAAACCACTATATTACTTTTGACCCATGCAAGGTTTTGATTCAATTTTATCAAACTTTTATTTGAAGTTTTAGGTAAATTGAGGAAACACTATGAAATGTCAAATTTATTATTATTATCATCATCATCATCATTATTACTTATCAAAAAAAAAAAATTATTATCATTATTATTTGAAGTGAAGTTTGTTTAATTGATCTATAAAAAAAAAAAAATTATTTGAAGTGAAAATTCAGAGATAACTAACTATATTTCATTTATAGCATTATGAGCGAAAGAAAATCCTATGTTTGACTTATAATTTAAATTTTTTTTTTTTTGAATTCATTCATTATCCTCATGGATCAATATTTAATGATCTGGAAGGAAAAAAATAAAATAGCTTTTGAGAATGAAGATTTTTCTACTCAAAGATTGAAGAATTCTTTTTATGTAGTATGTGTTCTTGGTCTAAGGTATTTATAGAAGAAGAACTCTACATTTAATCAATTTTTTGGATTAGGCAGGTTCTAGACGAGGGTGGGTTAGATATTTTGATCTTTTTCTTTTTTTTTTTTCTCTGTACCCTTAGGCATCTATTGTATTCCCCATGTATGCTTTGTGCAGTCCTTTGGACTTCTTACATTAATTTTCTCCCATATTCCCTACAGCCCTCACCCAGACTTTTCATTTAGGAAGTGTGCATCTACCAAAACTGGATAAGTATTTACTTAGTTGCATAGTTTTAAAAGGTGCGCCTTAAGCACCTAGGCTCGAGGCCTGACCATGCTTTGGTTTAAGCTGGCCTTCAGACATGTGCCCTCTTAAGGCGCGCCTTATAGGCTATATAATTTCTTTTTAAAACACTTTTATGCTTGAAATTTCTAATTATAAATATTGAAATTTATAATTGATATTCAGAGAGAAGTGTGTATTTTTTTAACTTTGTACCTTTAGGTTATGTAGGATGCGAATTTCTAACAACCTAGATCACCATGGAAGAACACAAACATCATTTAATGGAGAAAAACACTGTAAATTACATACCTTTGGAATCCATGTGTCTCTTTCTTTATTTAGTCGAGCGATGAGGCGCAGGGGCCAATCTCAAGATCTCAAGATCTTCTCCCAAACTGACCCTTTGACGGCTTTATGAGATTGCCGATCACTTCTCTCGGAAAACCGTATGAGAGAAATAACGTATGTGATGAAAATGTATCCTTAGGGTTTGGGAGGGCCTTGAGCTTTCCTTAAATAGAGTTCTGACCACGGGCCCTCATAACGGGCGGGTAGAACTCGGCCCTGACCGGCCCATTATGATTTATTAAGAAGCCCCGATAACCTCATAATTAGACCGATCTTAATTCGGTTTGAATTCAATTAATGAAGCCCACTTAATGAAAACCTTACATTCTCCCACTTGGCGATATTAATTGAAACAAAGCGTAATGCAGCACCTTTATATTAGTGCAGAGATTTATTCTTAATAGTCGATCCGATCCAATAAAGTCTCGAACAACTGAATCATAGGCGGTAATTGCATGTACTCACGCAACCTTCCATGGTCACGAGTGCTTTCAACTTTACTGATATGGATTCAATATGTGGTAAGTGTGTTTAAATGGACAATACCTCATAATGAGTGATACTTCATGTGTGTTATCCATTTGTTAGTCATATTCTCTCCTTAAGTGTGTGTCACAAACCTAGTGTGTCACGAGAATATCCATTATGGTTCAACTGAACTGTATATATATGTTACCTTGATAGGTAACTTTACTTAATGTGTAACAAAATATGCTATTGAGGCTAATGCCAAAATGCCCATATAGCCTTTATTCGAGTTTACACAATGCCTTGATATTTTCAACGATTATATCTTACTCAGCTCGATAAACACACATTTCACGAAATACCTTATTAGATACAAAAGTTGTTATATCATTATATTCAAATGTAATGAAATTGAATTCAACCTTTATTAGAGCAACTTAAAACTTAATAAACACTAATTCACGGTATCCCATGATACTCCTAAGCCCCATGTTAATGACATGTCGTTCAAATACCTGAGGCGAAGGCGCTTTAGTTAGGATGCACATCATATCATCAGTTGATATGTGCTCCCTTTACTGCTTTACGTCAGATTTGAACTTTTTCCTTTATGGTCCAGGTATTTGACCTCCATGTGTTTTAGACCCCTTGAGACCTCATTTGTTTATTTAATAAACTAACCTTTGCGGATTCTTTGTCTAATATCCACAATTGTATGGGCCTATCCACAAAAATCAAACACGGTTAACTCCTTAATTAGGTTTGAGCCAAATTGCTTGAGTAGTGCTTGAAAATACTACAACTCAAAGCATGGTAGAGGATGCAATTAATTTGTTTCTCCTTTTCCATGATCTGCACCTCTTAACTTAAAGATATAACTGATTGTTGACTTCTTTTCATCTGACGGCCCGTGAAAGTCCGAATGCGAATACTTGACTAGGCGTAGGTCTGAACATGTTTGGCCAAATCAGCATATAGTCTTTGTCCTCTTTAAGTACCTCATAACCTTCTTAGCGGCAACCCGATGATCATGTCTGGGTTTGATATCTGCCTAGAAGTCGCATTACACTAAAGGCAATATGAGGCTAGTGCATACTTGAGCATACATAATACTCCCGAGTGCACTAGCATAAGGTATATTCTTCATTTAGACTTTCTCTATATCTGAATGAGGACATTGTGATGGGCTGACTTATCACCTTTACAGGGCAGGAGCAATTCTGGCTTACATGGTGCATGTTGAATCTTTCTAAAACCACGATCCAACATATGCCCTACGAGATAAACCCAATACGCAAGAGCGATCCTATGAATCTCGATGCTGGGAATGACGGCTTCACGAGGTCCTTCATATCGAAGTTATTTGACAACATCGCTTTGTCTCATCGCGGTAGACCAAGGTCCTTTGCTTGCCAGCGAGGATATCGTCCACGTAAGTATTAGGAAAATGAATTTATCAGCAGCGACCTTCCGGTATATACATTAGTCTACTTTGTTCTCAAACAAAACCATATGGCAACAACACTCGCAAACTTTAAGCTGCCTACCATTATCTTAGAAGCTTGCTTAAGACATAATAGAGCTTTTTGATCCATGGAGTTTCACTGGAATGTTTACACAAAACCTTGAGTTTATCATATAGACTTCTTCATTAAGGTCTCCATTGAAATGCGAGTTTAACATCCCATCTGGTGTAACTCCATATCAAAATGAGCAACTAATGCCATGATCACTCTGAAAGAATCTTTAGAAGAATTTGGAGAAAAAGTTGTGCCAGTACACTTTCATGCACTAAGTGAAACCTTTGGCTGCAGTCGGCTTTTTAGCTTCTCAAATCTTTCGCATGATTATTTTTTAGTCTTATATTTCACGACCAATGGGTCTATGACCCTCGGAGTAATTCAATAAGTTCCCAAACTCCATTATGCCCCTGTAGATTGAATTTCATCTCATTGCATCTAACCACGATTCGTGGGACCAACTTGACTTCTGCAAATTTATTGGATCGATCCGCGAGCGTCTCGTAGAATCTTGCTCTCCTATATAGACTAAATAGTCAGGTGGTATAGGCGATCGTCTCTCCTTTGAGTGGATCTCCTTCTTTGGAGTAGTAATAGCCACGTGCACGAGCCTTGATGAACTTCATTAGGATTTGTCGTCAGCGAGGATCCCTGGTCTCACGGGTTCAATATGGTATGTGGGAGTTTCACAATTATTTGTATGGGAGGAGATACGGTCTACATTACTCTTAGTACTATCATCCTCGATGGTACGTGGCGGCTAACTCTTGACCCATCAAACTCCAAACTTAGGCATGCGTGATTACAGTTCAGCACCTCCATTGGGATTATAGAGCCGATGTCCGCTGAATGTTAGGTAAGACCAAAATAACACCTAGTGGTTAAGGTCAACTTGCCAATGTTGGATTATATAACTGCCCTGCGAGGACATCCCCAGGCATAAGATGGTTTAAGCTAGGCTTTTCGCCAGTCCTGCTGAGTCGTGAGCGACTTTCGTAGGTACCACGATTCAAATATTACAAGGCATTTTCAAAGCTTCACCCATAAGCAGGGTAAATTTGTCCTACTAATCATACTCTTACCATTTCATAAGAGTACGATTCGCCTTTCGGTATACCATTTTGCTCGAGGACTCGAGGCATAGTAAAGTACGTGCCGCTATCCGGGAATCCTCTAAGTATTTGGCGAATGGCCCTTTAAAGGCTAAATCGACATCAACCATGTTTGCCATAATACTCTCCACTCGGTCGAGATCTAACAACCTTTATGACTTTTCCCAAATTTGTTTCTCGACTTGATCAGAAAAATCTTGAATTTTTCGGGGGCTGGACTTTTTCATTTGTCATTACAAATAACCATATCAGAATAGTGGCATCGATAAATGTGATGAAATAAAAAACTTCTGCAAGGTTGCCACGCAAGGTCCACTTATATCGGTGTGAATGACCCAACAAGTCGAGAACTACGAATCTGCCGATTTTCTTTCTTATCTTGGTCATTTACCCTATAATGATCTACGCATATCCTCTAAGTCATTTTTAAGAAGCGTGAGATATGATCTTTATTGTAACTCTCTTCTATCTTAGAGATATGGCGATCGTTATGCCATAATGCATAAGACTCATCCTTGATGGTCTTTTGAAACAACCTTTTTTAATTTGTATAAACGCGTATATGTTATCGGAGATAAACTTAATCTATATGTCCGTTGGACATATGACGGTACTGACCTTATTTGGTTAAAATATTGAAATAATATTGCTCTTAATTTCAAAAGAATAATCATATGAATCAAACATGATACTGAAACTAAATTCCAGCTAAAAGAAATTTGCATAAAATGTAATAACAACATCAACAAAACGAGAATACAGAAACTAGATTACATCTCCCACGAACATGACTTGACCTTCTCTCGTTATTTCCCACGGTGAGCTTTGATTCATCCTTGTTTGGCTTCCACCGGTTTATGAATCCTGTATGATGATAAACATGATTAAGATTTGCTCCACTATCAAGCACGGCTGGATGGTGCTTGAGATCTGAGTTGGATTCTGAACAAGTATTAAGAATCATTACAGCATAAGCCACGCTTGGACATCCAAGCTTTAAATTTTGTACGATCTTCTTCATGTGACCTTTCTTCTTACAAAAGAAGCGGCCGATCACCATCCTTTTCCAGAATATTTCTTTGGACCTATGTTATTCAGGATGGCCGGTAGTTTTCATGAGCACCTTTATGAGTTCGACTTTTGAACTTCTTATTCTTCCTCTTGTAAGGGACTTGCGGCATATAAGGCCATATGCTCTTTATCCTTCTTAAGCTTCAACCTGCCACCACCCTTGCTATCAAGTCATTTACTGACAAGTTTCATCTTGGGAATTGTAGTTTGTCTTGCAATCCCCAATCGGTGGGGAAGGGTGTTCGAACTTGATGCCTGATGCAAGCATCGAGGAATGGTAACATTAAGAGCTTGGAGCTTAAGCCTTTAGGTCTACCATCCACGAGGACATAATCTCTTGTTGTACCATCATACTTCATGTTGAAGAGCTTTTGAAGAAGTGTTCCAACCTCGGCATTGGATGAGGGGCTTCGATTTACAGCCTCGTAAGTGCATATCATCTCTTATGATACGGTCCCTAACGGCAAACCACTTCAAGTGTTCTTGTATGGATTTCTTCATTGTCAACAAGCAAATCCTATTGCTCCTTTTGACTGACATGGTCAGTTTTCTCAGAATTCAGTGCTAGAGGTTGTGATGTCTGCAGAAGGCTTATCCATTGTAAGCGCCGTGAACATCATGACTCCATTCCCAGGTGAAAATCCTCTCCACATTTCTTGAAATTCAATCCGGTAAGGATCTGGTGAAATGGAATTACGCCTCACGAAAAAATTGGTAGAAAAATAAAACAAAACAATACAATCGGCATCATGTGAATACTCATAGAGAATTACATACATCATCCACATAATCACCTTTAGGCGAAAAATATGACATGCAGTTGTACACTCTCCACATGACAGCGGCCATGAGAACATATTCTAATCCTTCGTGAAATCACCACCTTTGGGTGTATGAACCACTAAGATCAGTCATTTCTCATTGCATGCCATCATGTATCCCTCCACGAACTAACACAAGATCACCTCCTTTGGGAGTATGACCATGCATTAAAACAGGAGACATCCCACCACAATATGAGGTTGATATTTCTCAAACCCAATCAAGTGTGCCACTTTGGCGGTCACAACCCAATTGAATTACTTAAAAATCAACTCTTTGGATAAGCTTTATGTATCACATTCAATATATATATTATGCGATTATGTTGTTCGATTCATTAATAGTCGATTAATTTTAGAACTTACACAGCCACTTATGCGTGTATTCATGTTAGATTACTTATGTATTCAGAAACCACCATAGAAATACCAAGAATGCGTGAAAATACCTAATAACTAGGCATACATAGGGTTATCACGTATTTTCATATCTGTAGCTTGAGTATGCTAAGTCGATATACGAATTGTAGAGAATTTCGTCGAATCTTTAGGTATCAAGAATTGCCCCCCCGAAATACCCTCTCCCGCCCTCCGCAGCGCACGGAAGGTTCGTAACGTGTGGAAGCTAACGTCTTGGCGCGTGCTTAGTCTGAAATTTGTGTTGGCCGGTCGGGTTTGTGGATTGGCCGATTGACCTTGGCCGGGTGGGTTCAATGGATTGATCGGGTCGGGTTTGACCGTTGACCCGGGTGGGTCGGTGACGATTCGGGTTTGTGAATTGGCCGGTGGTCGATGTCGGGTCGAGATCCGCGGGTTGGGTCAAGTGGCGTCATCGATACGTCGGCGTGCGTCGGCGGCCGCGTCAGCGCCATAGTGAGCGGGTCTTCGGCGGATCTGGTTGAATCGGTTGACTGGTCGGTTCTTGGCTTGGAGTCATCTTGGCGTCATCAATAGCGTCGGCGACGGTTAGTTCGATGCGCGCGTGTCTTTGCCGCCTTGGCCGTCGTCTTCCCGGCATGGCGACGGTGACGCGTGGCGTAGCCGTGAAAGGAAGCGCGTCTTTGGCGGTTTCGGCGGCGATGCCACCCACACGTTAATGATCGTCTCGTCGTGAAGATTCCAAATATGTAAAAATATTTAATTTTGGATGTATAGAAAAAATCCGAAATTGGACAGAATGTCCGATTTTTCATAAAACCCAAAAAAAAAATTTCTCCAAATCCGTATGTTTTGAGTTCTAATCCATGGTTGGCTCTGATACCAACTGTAGGATGCGAATTTCTAACAACCTAGATCACCATGGAAGAACACAAACATCATTTAATGGAAAAACCTTTGTAAAATTACATACCTTTGGAATCCATGTGTCTCTTTCTTTGTTGATGCGGAATGATGAAGAGAGGCTGTGAGAGAGCCAGATCTCAAGATCTCAAGATCTTCTCCCAAGCGACCCTTTGAGCGGCTTTATGAGATTGATCCTTTTCTCGAGAGAAAGCGTATGAGAGAAATAGCATTATGTGATAGAAATGTATCCTTAGGGTTTGGGGAGGGACTTGACTTTCCTTAAATAGAGTTCGACCACGGGCCCTCTCATAACGGGCGAGGCCAGACTCGACCCACACACTAGCCAGCCCGTATGATTTATTGAAGCCCGATAACTTTCCTTAATTGAACCCGATCTTAATTCAGTTTTAATTCCAATTAATGAAGCCCACTTAATGAAAACCTTACAGGTTATTCTGTCATGCTGAAAGATATGATAAGGACTCCTTTCTTTACAACTGCTGGATGTGATTGCAAATAGAGTTACTTCCTTGAGGGGAGGACTTCTGGTCATGGTACGTAGACAAAAGATGAAAAAGAATTGAAAAATAAAAAATAAAAAGCTGCTCCAGATTTTCACAACTACTTCTATCAAAGCGATGAGCCTGGATTTAACATAAAAAGTTGCATGAGTAAGCGGTGTTAATGTTTTAAACTAACCTGTAAGATTAATTTTCAATTGAGAGCCATTTCCATAAAAAACATTGGAGCTTTTAGTAAATCTTTGGCTTAAAATGTTGATTCTTGATCCTAATACTCTTTGTACTTCCTTGCCATTTTTCATCATTTTGTACATTAGGTAACTGGTTGTCACTATACTGATTTAGAAATATGAAAAGAATCTTAATTTGTTTCCAATTCTGTATTTACGTGGCAGGAGCTCCAATCAGTACGTGGTCAACTTGCTTCTGAGCAGTCAAGATGTTTCAAACTTGGTGCATATGCTCAATCTTTGGAGTGCCTATGCCCATTTTCTTCTCAATCGTTTAATTTATTACTCTATTATTTTGTAATCAGGAGTTGTTTCTGTCAAAGGAAGACTGTTTCAAAAGTTACTAGAGAGTTGTCATTGTTAATTCAATATTACAAAGAGTGTTTCAATAGTTATATAGAGTTATAATTGTTTGTTCAATGTTAGAAATTACACTCATGATTACTTTACTCATCTTTGCTGTGGGGATCGACTACATTGACTAGGAAAGCATTACTTAACACTGGAAAAGAAGAAAATATTTAGAATATGCACTCATGCATGAATAGGTAGATCCAAAATGTTGTATATGGCCTTTTCCCTTTTTTTTTCTTCTTCTTCCTTGGCAACTGAATGGAAATTGAACCAACAGGTGGACGTAGCAGAACTTCGTCAAAAGCTACAAACAATGGAGACCCTACAAAAGGAACTTGAGGCTGCTACAGAGACAAAAGGCTGCCTCAGAGCTCTAAACGCAAAACAGAGGCGAATCCAAGGGGCATGTGGATTTGGCTTGCTGGAACACCTGATGAAAAGCCGACGATGCCTGAAAACAAACTCCGGTACCCTTTTGTTACACTAGAAGAAGACACATAGATTTGGTTGTCAATCAATTTATTTTTGGGGGTGGTATTTTGTTAACCCAGTTCTTTTCTTTGATAGAGAAAAAAATAAAACATAGGTTCTGCTGGCTGAGATGGGCCTTTTTCTCATATGAATACATGTTGTGTAAGTTCTTACTATATGTAGTTTTTGCATATGACTCACACAATTCTTATCGGTCTGTAATTGAATCCAAAAAATATGATTTTGAAGTATAGTATAGGCTTACCATTTGTGCCCTCAGAGAATGATTTGAAAAACTTCTCCATTGTCTTTATTATTCTTCTTGTGTTTCTTACCACCCTTGGTATATATTACTACTACTAGGTGATGGCATCTTAGGACATGTTTGATTCTGACTTTTAAAAAGTTATAAAAAATAAGGAGAACATTTATTATTATTATTATTTTCTAAAAAACACAGAAAATAGAGAAAACACTAAATTTAGAGAACAAGAACAATTTTAGAAAACAGTTTTCTATGTTCTTTTTATTTTTAAAAATTATTCTTGAGAACAGTTTTCAACGCACCATGGCCCAAGCATCGATTTAACTTTCAACTTGTTTTATGAATTAACTCATTTTTATAATAAATTATTAACTGTTTTAATTTTTCCTCTTTCTTTAGTTCACCTTCCTATCAAATGAATTAATGTCTCATAAAATAATACAACTCCTGAACATTTTCTTCTCTGATCCTTAAACCATTCAATCTCTCATGCGCTCTGCCCCTCTATCAATCTGCTACAACACATTCATTTTCTTGTTACCAAATAATTAATTTCATTTTTCTTCTTCAAAATTAAAGAGTGTTTGGTATATCAATTTAATGATTCATTATTAAATAAATTCAACATATTTTATAAAACAATTCACCATCATAATTTATTGAAAATAAATTTAATATTAGATCAAAATTATTAATTCGTTTTAATCTTAATTCTATTTGTCTTATTTATGTACATTTAATAGAAATATATTTTACGATTATGATTAAACATCTATAAGTTTATAACATATTTTTTATATTGATTGTTTTAACACATTATATATTTTTTTGACATCAAAGCAAAAAATATGGCATTATAAATTAATAGCATGCGTATAATACGGTTTGGATGACCAAAGGGGTCATTCCAAACCACATAAAATCAACATGTCTAATAAGAACTCGCGGGGATATAGGCAGCAACATTGTTTTGCCTCGCGGTAAAGCCACGAGAAAAATAAGGTTCTCCTTGTAAAAGGGATAAATAATCTTTGATCAAAACACCAAACTCACTAAAATCAGCAACTCGGTTCTGCAAAGCTTGAACTACTTGTAGTGAGTCTGCTTCAAATATCACTCGCTCAAAACCCAGCTGCTTGATCCAAGACAATGCTTCCCACAAGCCCAAAGTTTCCAGCTCCCTAACTTGAAATAAGCCATTCACTGCCCGAGAGGCGGCATGAAGAAATAGTCCTTGTGAATCACGAACCATAATTCCCCAGCTCGATTTGCCTTCCTATCGAAAGACAGCCGCATCTATGTTGCATTTTACAAAAGCGCAGTAAGGTCGTTGCCAATGTTCTTGAAGAGGGAAGGTATGAAACACGGCAGCCCGATTTAGTGCTCTCTTGAATAGAGATCGATCAAACAAAATTCAAAGAGCCCGAAATAAACCGTTCTCGGCTAGCAGTTCTGAGAAGCGGATTCGATGCCAGGTGTTCACGTTGGTTCCATATAGCCCAAAGCACGGCGATTTTCCTATAGCCTCCTTGTTTTGGGTTTTTATCGGTTTGCCATTCACAAGGCTTTGAAGTGTTAGCCATAGAGGTAATCCGTCGAACCTTGTGATTTCGACCAATGAGGGATATAGCAAAGAGGCCCGAAAATAAATATATGCCAAGCATTCTCGAGGCCATTCGTACAAAAAAGACAAGAGGCAGAAACATCTATACCTTTTGATTGGAGTTGCAGCTTGGTAGGGAGAACCCCTCTACACATTCTCCATAAGAAATTTTTGATCTGAGGAGGGGCCTTCAATGCCCATATGTTACTCGATCTCGCTGCAGGCTTGATTCATGAACACCCAATAATTGAGTAAGTACATGATACCCTGTTTTCACTGTGTACTCGCCAGAATTTGTAAAGTGCCATACATGTTCATCTGCAACAAAGGATTGAGACAAAGGTATACATTGTATTTCAGCAACATCTCTAGCCATAAAGAGTTCCTCAAGCAGCTCCACATCCCACTCCAGTCTACCTGGAATCATTAAATCACTGACTCTCAAGCCATACAGTTACGCTCTCAGGTTGTTTATTTAAATTCTGATCATCTCTCGACCACGGATCGGTCCATACATCCAATCATTGTACCATTACCTATTCTCCATCGAATACACCTTGACAATGGGAAATCTTGGAAGATACTCCGTGATAAAACTTGGGTTAGACCACCTAAAAGTGGCCTTTAGAAAATCCTATGGAAATATTATTTAGCTTTGAAGATCAGCAAGCAAAGAGTATCAGAAGAAAAACAAAGCTTCAACGATCTTCTTTCCCTAACATAGCAATGTTGGAAAGCAGTAGAAGGTTACGAGCCCCATCTAGTCATTTGCTTTCTTCATACTTAGTTTATCCCATGCCAACCATTTTATGCCACCATTTCCATCTTTTCGAAATCCCCACCAAAAAGAGTTTAGCATCTTTTGAATTTCATCAAGAATAGAGGTAGGCAGCATAAAGGTACTCATATAATACGTTGGGATGGATTAGGCAACTGCCTTGATCAACACTTTCCTACCAGCTCTGGATATAGGTCTATTTTTCCAGCCTTGGATTCTTTGCCACTTGCGTTCTTTAATATGATTGAATACCATCTTGTTCTTTCTTCCAATCAATGAGGGGCCAGAGTACCTACCCGTATTGGGGGGTTGATACATCATAACAGGATGTGGTGATGCCAGGTTGTTAACATTCGAGGCTGAACATGATGCCAGATTTTATGAAGTTTACCCCTTGCCCACTAGCTTCTTCATATTGGAGGAGAAGTGTCTTCATCACATTACATTCCTCTCGAGCTCGGAGAGAAAAAGCAGAGGCTATCGTCTACTTGAGAAGAGAAAGCAGTTGGACGGTTCTCTTGCAGACATCCATGCATTAGTCCACTTAGATTACGCCCTTTTGATCGAAATGAGGATAACCCCTCGGCACATAAGATAAAAGATAGGAGATAGTGGATCACCTTATGAAACCTCTTTTCGGAATAATTATTTCCTACCATTCACGAGGACATTATAGCGCCTTTGTAGAAACACATAGCATCATGAGATCCACCCATCTATTATCAAAACCCAATTTCAACATAATCCCTCTGAGGAAACCCCAGTCTATTTATTCATAGGCTTTGCTGATGTCAATTTTAAAGGCCACATCCCCCTGTTTACCTTTATTCTTCCTCTTCATATGATGGATTATTTCGAATGCCACTAAGACGTTGTTCGTGATTGATCTTCCTGAAACAAATGTAGATTGCTCTTGAGAGATGATCCGAGGTAACAATTTCTTCAATCGGTTTGCCAAAACCTTGGCCGGGACCTGCAGTTCACATTCTGAGGCGCAATTGGCACCGCAGCCTTCATAGTTCTTGTAGTTACGATGTTTCGGAATCAAACATATATTCTTGTGGTTCACTTAGACGGAGGGGAAAACACAAATTGATACATTCACTCAGGATATCCGATATACATCATCACCTACGAGATCCCAAAACCTTTGATAAAACCGCAGGGTTGAATCCATCGAGGCCACAGCGATTTGTGGGGAGTGCATACATAATAGCCTCCTTAAATTCTTCCTTCGAATTAAAATCAACAACCAACGCATTATTCTCATCTCTCATAATTTGGCTGTCGACACATTCCAAACTTTATCCTTGCAGGGACTATTCGAATCTGAGATCAAAGAAAATAGTCGAATTTGCTACTCGTTGAATGTCCTCATCTGTTTGGACCCAATCTCCCTTGTCAGTGATCAAACCAGTAATCTCATTTTTCTTTCGAAGTAGCGATTGCATGAAAGAAGCGGGTGTTGAAATCACCTTCTTTGAGCCAATAAAATTTCGATCTTTGCCTCCAGTATGTAGCTTCTTGGTCCAATCTATGAGACAGCTGAGCTTTCAGCTCTTTGAAATACCTAATAGACGCCTCGTCAGTTTTAAATGAGACAATTCCGGCTCTTTGCGAATTAGCAATTTCCTTTTGAGTCGAGGCCAATTCCTTTCCCCCCAGTGAGCGAAGAGACGGCACATGGAGTTCAATTTGCTCAGTTTGCACTGGCGATTCAAGCCAAGCTGTGAAACTATTTGATGTAATTACGGTTGAGGAATATGACGGTTGTTCTGTGGAATTTTCGAAATCTTCTCACTTTTGTGATACGACCTTGTTGTAAGAGGATTGGTGAGTGATCGGTGCAGAGCGATCGAATTAAAGAAACACTGCGGAAATAGATTGGCAAACATCCAGAAGCAAAGCAATGATCTAGCTTTTCCTCTACCCATGTTGGCGTCCCTTTCCCTCTTTCCCATGTGAAAGGGTAACCTTCAAGAGGTACATCTGTTAAGCCACAATCAAACACAGCATCACGGAACCCTCGGAATAGCCAAGCAGGGTGCTCGACATTTCCTTTCTTATCTGACTCCTCAAGTAAATCATTCATATCCCCTATCACACACCAACGAAGCGACGAGTGGGAGTGAAGAGATCGTAGTAGATTCCACGAGTCTCGTCGGTGATTTCGCTCCTGCATACCATAAAAACCAGTCAAACGCCATTTACCCCTAACTTCATCTTCAATCTCTAAGTCGATATGATGGTTCGAGAAGCTCATGACTGTGCATTTCGGATCTTTCCGCCGACATCAGCGCTCCACCTCTGCCTGGTGCGTCTCTTTGCCCGGAGCATTTTGAAACCAGCTTTGCCACCGAACTTTTATTTTTATTCTTTGTGAGACAATGTCTCGAACAAAAAACTACCATGGGCTGTGAGTTTAGGGCCAGCTTCCATAGAGGCTTGAAGCGCATGGGCACGACCCCGAGCCGCAATTGACTGAGCGGATCATTGGGATGGCGGGGCCACTGTTCTGATAAAGAAGTTCTCTTGGTTTGTTGGAGTGGGAGAAGTCTGCATTTCGATATTAACAACATTGGGTTTGGCTAAGGTCATGGTACCAATTTGGGCCTCCAAGCTTGGCCCAGCTTTCTGTCTTTTTATGTCTGCAATTAACTGAAGATCTTCATCTCATACCATTGAGCTATGAAGATTTTCCCGCCCTCATCCACCCGATCCATACATACATGTTCTTCCGTCACAGCTGCCAACTGCTCATTGAGGCCCTGATCTGTAGGAGTTGCCCGAGTTTCTTGTGCCATCACTGCTCCAACCCTTCTCCTTTCAGTCGTTGTAAAGCCACTCCAGCGCGCGCTTCAACTCAGCGGTGGCGCTTGATTTGTGTGTAACCAAGTTGAATCCAGGCCTGTCGAGATCAGGCGCGCTTTGAGCCAAACTCGACCACGGGTAATCTCCTCTTAAGGTCGTGAAGCGATGGGACAAAACCGATCTGAATGCTAACAGCCATATATGAAACAAAAGGCTAAGTCTTTCGTATTTAAAGGAACAAAGAGACGTCACTTTGGATTGTCCTTAGCGGATTTTCAGCTTTATTAATGGAAGTGTTGGGACATCCGTGGACACCACGTAGTCTCATATGTTCCTTAATACTTCCCCCGTTATTCTTGGTATCATATTCAAGAAAAAAACCAATATAATTACCCAATTGTTTGCCAGATTGATTAGACATATAACTAGAAGAAATTGGGTCGAATTTGAACCCATATATCACATGGAATTCAATGGAATGGGTTGGGCATTCACGAGTTGAATCCAATGTAAGATCCCAGCCAATGGTTGTCATATGTCCATGGTCCTCAGCGAAAACTCTTTTTAGATCTACCACATGGAAAAACTTAAAGATATACCTTTGATTGGCGAGTTCAGAAATACATACACCCTTTCCTGGCCTCCAAAGATGAGATAAGCGATCCCGCATAAAATTGAAGTTGATGGAGCGATCGGTGAGAAACCTTCCTACCAAACTTCGGCTCAAGCGTATCTTCCGCCTACATCGTCCACCCCTTGAGACGGAAATTCAGTTTCCCCTTGGGGAAGAGACAAGCGCGTCGAGAGAAAGATCCGCCGATTTTTGAAGAAGAACGAAACACAATGAAGTGAAAACTGTAAACAAATGAATTGAATATTTTACATACAAGTATTTGATAAACAACGTCTTTATCCAAACTATTCATGTGTTCTCAATAATACTAGTTTCTTAGAGCATTAGGCATCCATTATAATTGTTTTATTTTTTTACTGACAAAGTCTATTTTGGTCACGTCCCTCTCTCTTTCTATATCACTTACCATTTAATTTATTACAACTGCATGGAAGTTTATACTCTTATATGTACTAGGGATTTATTCCATATAATTTGTCCTCTTTGTCTTTACTTATTGTTATTACATAATAAAGCCGTAATATTTTGTAGTTAATGTATATATTTTATGTAGATAGAGTTGATAATTTGATAGTTTTATGTCAGCATGGATCAGAACATGTGTTATGGTTCATTGGAGAAGGTTTCGTCTCAATAAGAATAAAGTTTTCATATTGTAACAAAAAGTGTTAAATTATCAAAAAAAAAAATCTGAAAATAAATAAAAACCAAAGAATATGAAAAAGTTTAAAATTAAAAATGAAATATCAAAACCATGCAATTATTTTTAAATAAAATATCTTTACACATCAATCATAAATTCTATACTTATACACATAATTAAAAAGTTAGCAACATAAAACTAAAATAAACTCCACATATAAAGTTATATGATTAATCCATTTATAATTTTATAAAAATCAAGATTGCTAAGAAAAAAAATCACAAACTAAAAAATTATAAATCATTAAACTCTTTGCATTTATAATTACAGTTATATATTTAATCCATTTCAATTTTATAAAAACTAAGGACACCTATGGTGGCAAAAAGACATAGTACCAAACAAAATACATTCTTCTTCTTCTATATGAAGTTCTGATGCCCCTCCTATGTACTCTCTTTTAGACCCTTATTTGTTAGAGAGAATGGGTGATTTTTTTATCATTCTTGGTTTGAAATCACTTATTCCATAGTTTTCTTTCATATGTTTGTGTTTTCCTTTCCAATAAAGTGGTTTATTCTACACCAATCTAATTTTGTTTTTTTCTTTGTTTTTGTGTTTTTGTCGTCGACTTATTGTGATATGTTTTATCACCGATTTTTTGTTGCGTATTTTGTCGTCGACTTATTGGCCAGATGGTGTATTATTACTTGTGTTGTCGACGATTAACTTTTTGTGGTTTTTCATTGGCAATCATAAGATAAATCTGTTCTGGCAACCTGCTACAGATCTGGAATCTTAGGTATTATAGGTATTTTGGATTTTATGTGTAGGTTTGAGTTGATTCTTTTTTTTATTAACTTGGATGTTGTGTTATTTTCTAAAAATGTTAACACTTTTGATTATGTGTTCTATCCAACGGTATTTTAACTGAATCAATAAATTTATATTCTTTTTCAAAAAAAATAATAGCAAAATAATAATAAGTATGACAAATAACTAAAATGGGCATGATTTAAATTCTTTAATCTTATTAAGAAATCTAAGGTCATCTTTAATATCAATATTTTGTAATTGATGAGATATTGGTGTATACTAAAAGGAATACTTACTTTTTTTGCATATTTATAACCACAAGCCTAGCTTAATTGATTAAAGCGTTCATTATCTGCTGACGGGAGGAGGAGCAGATCGCTACCACCAACCAATACTGATTAAATCATAGATAAAAATGTTGATAATGGACCTCGAGTCCGGTTCACAGTATAAGCACTTACAATGACTAAGGGGACTCTTTCTCCACTTTCGTCCCTCCTCGATCCACTTCCCACACCTCTAGCAAACATAGGAAGAGGAAACATCATATCCTTTGCCGAGATGGAAGCTCCTTTGCTCTATTCGAACATCTAAGGTCGTCTTTAATACCAATATTTTTGTAATTGATGAGATATTGGTGTATACTAAAGCTCGGCTCACTTTTTGCGTATTTATATCCATAAGCTTAGATTAGTTGGTTAGAGCGTTCAACGTTTAAAGGTTGAACATGGGGAGGGAAGGGGTTCAAGTCTTAATATAGGCAGTTTACTACATTATATTAAAAAGTGATTAACTTTCAAAAAAAAAAAAAAAGTGTGCACGTACTATGCACGTGAAATTTTATATTATAATAATTGAAATTAGTATCAATTTTTATAAATATTATTTATCATAATTGTTTATATTTGATATTTTTTTGGTTAATCTTTTATTATAAATTATTCATTATTTGCACAAGCCTTTAATATTTCATTTTTGTTATTATTGTGATTTAAATGTTAACCTTATTATATAGTCAAAATTAATAAAACAATTTTAATAATTTTGTTATTTATTAAAATTAGTTTGATTTATTTATAGAAAATTAAAATAGTTTATGAAAAATATAAATTTTGAATAATTTTAGTAATATAATTTTTATTTATCTATAAAATTAATAGTTTATAAATATATAAATTTTAAATAATTTTAGTTATATAATTTTTATTTTTACACAATCAAATATAATAAAATTATTTTTACATTTCTTTCATTTACACTTTTTAAAAGACAAACAAGTTGATTTTTAATCTTGGTTTTGAGTATATTTTCCCAATATTTTAAAAGCGAATCAGCCAGTTAATTGGAGAAAAGGATTACATGTTCACCCCAGGTTAAGCTGGTTGAGCGAGAGTCGAATCTCCATTGAATTGGTGACTTCATAAATAGATAATGAATATATTATTAAAAATAAAAATCACTATAAATGGATTTGATTGGGTTCAATCTTAGGTCGACCAGTTTAAAGAAAAATGGTTTTTAACCTTTGGAAATGGCCCCAGTTTTGTTACAAATCCACGGTCCAATTGGTCGGACCGATCGATTCGATCTAGTTTTTACCTCCATAGTAGAAGAAACTATAAGTGTTTGTTTGACACTTTTTCACGAAACAAATCCTTCAGTCATCATAAAGATATAATCAGAAGTGAACTTTTTATCATCCACACAACTTGCATAATCGGAATCCCTAAAACCAACCACCTTAAGAGTATTAGTACACCGATATGTCAACATGAGATCCTTAGTACTCTGAAGATACCTCAGAACTTTCTTAGTCGCTTTCCAATGGCTTTGATTAGGATCACTCAAATACCTATCCAACACGCCGACAACTACAGCAATATCAGGACATGTACATAATTGATTATACATCAGGCTGCCCACAACTGAAGAATAAGGGACTGCTTTCATCTGATCTCTCTTAATATTATTATGAGGATATTTGCCTTTGGAAAATCTATCACCCTTTACAATTGATGGCTTTCCAGAAGAACATGATTGCATATTGAACATTTTAGAATCTTGTTTAATAATATATGTTTGTTGAGACAATCTCAAAATGCCACTTGGCTATCGAAGAAGATGCTTCCCTAAGATTCTTTACATCAAAATGGCTAAACTATACTTTGCTTTGTCTCAACCAATAGGTCGGTATCATTTCTGAGCAGTATAAATCGCCATGAGCAAAATATGTATTTGCTCTGACTGACCTTCATATATATGTATTGATCGACGATGTTCTCCTTAAGACCATTGATAATGACATCTTCATCAAACTTGAGATACCCTTTTCGGGAAGTCTGTTTTAGACCATAAATGGATTTTTGAAGTTTACACACCATGTGTTCCTTACCAACTTCCTCAAAACTAGTAGGTTGAGACATTTAAACATCCTCAACTAAGTCTTCATTTAAGAAAGCTGTCCTCACATCCATTTGATGCAACTCCATGTCAAAATGAGCTACTATAGCCATAATAATGCATAGAGAGTCTTTAGTGGACACGAGAGAAAATGTTCCCATAAAATTGATACTTTCTCGTTAACTGTAACCCTTAACCACTAATCTTGCTTTATGTCTCTCTACCTGTCCCTTGGCATCATGCTTGGTCTTAAGCACACATTTGCACCCATTAGGCAACTCAACCAACTCCACACTTTATTCTTTGACATGGAAGTCATCTCATCTTTCATTGCATTGATCCATAAATTTGATTGAGGACTAACAATGTCTTCTTTGTAAGAAATCGGATATGATAAATCACTTACATCATACTTATGCTCCTGCAAGTAAACAATGTAGTCATCTTAAATTGCGGGCCTACGACGCTCTTTGACCTCCTCAAGGGTATGTCCATGACTACATTCGAGGCTTCTTGGTCTACTTCCTCAATTGGTTTATTATCAGGAGTAGCTACTAGATCTTTGATCGGCAATGAGGCTAGAGATCGAAGTAGCGATAGGCACATGACTAAAAACTGGGTGTTCTTTGACCACAATTTCTCTTAGCCCTTGGCTTGTACCAGTATCATCCTCAAAACAGATAGTTCGATCTGAATCAATTACTCTAGTGGTGTGTAACAAGCAATAAAAAATGGAACCTCTTGATCCCACACGATAACCAATAAAGTACCCATTGATGGTGTTTGGATCAAGTTTCTTGGATTGTGAGTTGTACGGTATCACTTCCACCTTGTAGCCCCAAACATGGAAGTGACGAAGAAGCCCATAGCTCATATGGAGTCTTAGAAACAGACTTACTAGGCACTTAGGCAAAATATAAGCTGCAATTTTCAAAGCTTCACTCCACAAGAACTCAGGTAGTGAGGAATTAACAAGCATACATTGCACCGTATAAAGAAACATGCGATCCCTCCTCTTCTTAATCTCATTCTGTTGAGGAGTACCGGACATTGTACATTGAGCATCAATGCCACATTACTGAAGGTACTTTGAAAATGGTCTAGGTTTGTGTCCTGTCTCATCATATCTACCATAATTCTCACCACCCTTTTCAGAATGAACCACTTTAATCTTCTTCCCTTGTTAGAGCTCAACTTTAGTTTTGAAAGCTTTGAAAGCCTCCAAAGAGTTAGACTTTTCACGAATGAGCTTTAAAAAACCATAACGGGAATAATCATTAATGAAAGTGATGAAATATTTGTGGCCACCCATAGCAGGAGGGGTGAATGACCCACAAATATCTATATGAGTAACCCTAAGCAACTCGGTACATCTTTTAGCCTTGGCATTTCTAATCTTAGCGGTCAATTTACCCTTGATGCAATCTACAAAGATATCAAAATCTAAGAAATCAAGATGTGGAAGAATCTCATACTTAATTAATCTCTTCATTCTTTGTTTGGAAATATGACCTAGACACTTGTGCCAAAGAAAAGAAGACTTTTCATTCGATCAGAGCATTTGGTACTACTAATAGTATTAACAGTAGGAGAAATATAAAGCAAATTATACAACTCTAATATGTAAAGATTTCCACAAAGTGTTCCATTGCTAATCAATAAAGAGTCTCGGTATAAATTAACTTTTTAAAGTTCCAACAAGAAAACTATATCAAGTCTGTCACAAAATAGGTACAAATATCAATTTTCTCTTAGTGGAAGTATAGACACCACATTATGCAATTCTAAAACTTTCTATACTAGCTACAATCTATGACTCCCAAAAACAACTTGGACTCTTGTGCCATCTCCCATGAACATGTACTTCTCCTAACTAGTTGGACTCCTTTTGCTTATCATTGCCTACATAGAATTGCAAGCGTGAATAGTAGCACTACTACCTAACCACCAAGTATCATAAGGCACATTAATGACATTGGATTCAAAACAAACATTTACCTGATGATTTTACCTTTTTTCTTGAGCGACCGTCAACTTCACCACAAGTTGTCTTTCTTATGCTCAAACTTGCGTAAACTTGATTGCATTTTCCTTAAAGACCTGGAATTTCTTAGGGAATTTGGAAGTGGAAGGCACATTCTTGACATTACCTATGGAGCCAGTACATTCTGCTTCCACTTGACAGACTTCTTCTCATTAGACGTTAGTATAAAGGATACTTTCTCATTTGACCCCAACGCCTTAAGTAGTCACCATGAAATACTCATGGATCTTCCACTTCTTCATGTCAGCCTCATCTTTGGCAGGATGGAAGTCATCTCTTTAATGGTCCATTTAACGATTTGAGTATTATAACTAGATTTAATATTGTTAAGTGCGAGAAGGCAAAGTCTCCATGATCAACGAGCAACATAATGCGAGTCAAACTCCATACTAATACCGTGCTTAATTTTGTTGCAACAAGTTAATATTTATCAATGTGTGTTCTTGCACCCCCACTTGTTCGGAGTCATGAGTGAGTGAAAGTATTTAGACTCATTCTTTGAGAACTTTGTGTATTTCTTACCAACGCACATCCAGAAATTCTTTGCTTTCTCAATCTTGGGCATGCTTTCATAAATAGAGTCCTTCATATCGTTCTCCATGATTATCAAACAACAATTGTTGAATACTCTCAGTCCTCATAGGACTTTTTCTCCTATGCAGAACTCTTAACAATGGGTTTAGAGACACAATTTAAGCCAAGTTCGATTTCATAATCATCAAATTCATCATGAGATTCAACATTACTTGTAAGTCTCATTAAGTTTTGTCTTGTGAAGAGCAGGAAAGCTTAAGGTAAAAAATTAATAAAGAGCAATGTCATAAATGTGAACACAGTAGAAATGACCTCGTAGCGAATACGACAGTCAGGACCACAAGATGATGGCCCAATCACGAGGATCAGTAGTTTTCCTCATCGGTCGGAGTCCCGAACATACGCTATTACGGGTAGGGTATATACCTCTTAGACTATGTCCCTCTTGGCGGATAACCTCTTTAAAAAGGCATCCGGATGACCTCTTGGGCAGACAAGTATAAGGGTGTAGCTCATAACCACCATGAGGGTGGTCAAACATATCTTGAGCCAGAAAGTGCGGACGGTTGGGCTATCTAAAAGGAAGAACATGTCATAATGGAAAGAGATCATATTATACAGCGCACGGAGGAAATATTCTCACTTCCATGAAGAGATAGCCTTCCTTGGTGATAAAAATGAGGAAAAACGGAAAGAAAAGGTCGTGATTCATACCCAAAAGAATGGCGTTTTCCACTCTCGGAGGCGAATCTAGCAAGCATTGGAGATGCGGTGAAGCGAGCCATCGCCGTTTTCTTGTTTGTTTTGCAGGTATTCGCTAGCTGGTTCATGCTTCAACGGTTTAGTGATTCATAAAAGTTCGGGGAGACCACGGTGATGCGTGCAGTGAGCCAAGCAAGTAGTCTCTCATAGCGTCGCAGGCTTAGGTACACAGTCGAAGTGATCCGTTTCTGAAGCTTGGTAATTCCGTCATTCCACGAACCAGTCGGGTTTATCGCCATGTCTACCAATCAATATGAACTAGCCTGCTCGGATCGGTTCTCATTGGCCTTGAAGATGGAGCGGCGAGAAAGATCAGGCGGTAGATGGCCAAATTACCTTTGACCCGCGTAAATGCGCTTTACCTGCGAGGAGAATGAGTCAGCCGAGCCCATGGAGGCCGTCGGTGACCTTCCGAAGGGCCCGTTCATCACCTTTGTTCGACCAAAATAAAGGTAAGAGCCCATCCTCATGGGAGAAAGTGATCCTAACGAGCGATGAACTATCTTAGCGGCTCTCAGCTCCTTGCAAAACTGCACACTAGATGGCATGGGGGCTGAATCTCAAGGCCGGCAGCGATCGACGATCACATCGATGGCGCGCACCGCGGGTATGAAGAGAGGCCGATGAGACGTTGCCGACCGGGCTAGCCACTAGAATATATGCTAGCCGGCCCACGGGGCATGGCTCCTCGGTTCCATATGTATCATCCATTGGGGTGGCATATGACATTTGGTTTCTTTTCAGTTGTCTTGGGGGCTAGAGGATATCTTGTCCTCACCCTAGGCTGCATATCTGGCTGAGCCCCCACGGCCGTTATCTTTGTCATTGCTATACCGATGACTCCCTCTTGACTGTCTGACCATATGCTACATTTAACCAAACAATGATTTTGCGCGAGTAGTAGCCATCTCATGTGCTAGATGTTATTCCAGCCCGGCTGAAGGACCCGCTCTAGCCTGGTTTCACAAACTCCCGTGAGGATCTATAAACTCATTCAGCGATTTATGGGTAGCGTTCATCTCCCAGTACTTATGCTCGGTATGATAGAAAGGAAACATCAGCTCACTCCAGGCCATCCTCGCGAGAAAGGTAGAATCTATAAAGGATTTCACTCGAGAAGATTTGGGAAAATTTGTCTATCAAATTGATATTCTGACATGGATGTAGTCCTTGAGAACTTAGAAGAAGCTTAGACTATACTTGCTATTTGATCTCTATCCTGGATCCTCCTTGACGATGGAAGAAGCGTATGCGTGAAGCCGGACAAGTAATCCCATAGAGGATAATATCAGGGCAGCTTCCCGAATAGTAATGATAGCTGCTGGAACCCGACAAAGGAAGCCACTAGGAGGTCAGCGAGCGAGAAAGGAAGGTAAGAGCGAGAGAATCAGCTCCCGAAACGGTCGAGAAAAAGGGGCCTGCGATTCACGTTCTCAACATCTCTTATGATGACTACTACCTCTCATCTGGGCCACCCCTATTTGGTATTTATGGCGTAACCAGGACTAACCCATGATCGATCGCTAGGTGCGATTACCGCAGGGACCATGGTATGAAACCAACCTTGTTTTAAAGCCTAAGGTTCCGTTAGAAAAATTGTCTGGTGGGCTGCAAAGTTACATTTGAGCTAGGCAGCGAGAATAGCTGCCATTGCCAACAAGGCAGTGTGGTCTTTGAACACCATCTAAACACGAGCCCGCCACTCCAGCTTCCTTGTGGGAGGCTCGTAGATGGCCGATGCCAATTCAAACTACAGAGAAGAAAAATGCTCTACGCAGCCTCGGTTAGAGCCCGAGTAAATACCATCAGTACCCCAGACGGCGCAGCAGATTCAATCGGTTGGCTATTTATATCCTTTTCCTCTTGGCTTGGGCCGAGTGCGTCACTCCTCATTATGATGCACTTGTACTTACTTTGTGTATTAACAATTTTGATGTGCATAGAGTTCTTGTTGATCCTAGCAGTGCAGCTAATTTGTTGCATCTTCCAGCCTTCGGATGAAATCCCGGCTTAGTCTTAGTTCGGTGACGGAGTTTAATGCAGGTTCAATGGAACGCCCACGTGGCGATTGGCGATATTGTTCTTTCATGACGGGTGGTAGCTACGGCCAAGTATTGTTTTCGGTGGTTGGCGAGGACTTGGGACGATGCAATCTTGTATTAGGTCGGGGGCATGGTTACATGCTATAAAAGCAATCCCCTCAACCTATCACCAGCATCGAGTTATCGGCCACTTCAGGAGTAAGAGTTGACCTCGGAGTAGCCAATTAGCCGCTCAACAGTGTTACTAGTTATCAGTGTAAGAATGTGAAAAAGATGAAACCTCCAACGATAGCGAAGTTCAGCCCTCGAGAATAGCAATCACGATTAACGCGGAGTAACTATGGAAGACGAGGGAACGAGTTGAGCGTGGTTACTGCGGAGTCCATACTCATTGGCGAGGCTTGTAAGTACACATGTTAGTTCCTTTTGACGGAAGAAGAAAGGGCCTGATGCACAAATACTCTGACTAATGTTGGCGTATTCGCACGGACCCATTCGGATATAGCGGAATCGATCCTATGCATGCTTCTCCTGAGTTAAATGTTGTCTCATCTGCTGAACTGTCGGGTAAAGTAGTAGCTCCCACGGATTTGCCACCAAATCATCAATAGGGTGGATAATCTTCAAAGTTGGGTTTATCGGAGAGAGTCGAAATGCACGGAATGGCGGCCCCAGCGTGGTGGTGGTTTCTAAGAAAGAGGCGAAATGGAGAGTATGCGTAGATTATACGGATCTTAATGACGCATGTCCTAAGGACAGTTTTCCTTTACCCCGCATAGATCAAATAGTCGACGCCTCAACGGGGCATGGCATGTTGTCCTTCCTCGATGCATTTTTAGGGTATCATCAGATTCCCATGCACCCTTGATGTAGAGAAAACATCTTTTATCACCCCGCGGGCTCTTTTGCTCTGACGCCAATGCTATTCGGGTTAAAGAATGCAGGAGCCACCTATCAGAGACTAGTAACTAAGATGTTTCGGCCATTGCTCGAAAAAACTATGGAAGTGTATATCGATGATATCATTGTGAGTGAGAGTCGAGGAGCGCCGGATCATACCATCACCGCGTGCATTTGAGCTCTGGGCATATGACATGAAACTTCTGACCCTACGAAAGTGTGCATTCGAGGTCGGTCACGGGCTGTTCTTGGGATTCCGGTGGCAGGGGTGAGGCCCGACCAGCTCGGCTTCAGAAGTTATTTTAGAATCTCGGCTCAGCTCCGAAAGGGAATCTGACAGTGCCGATCGGTTGGAAATTTGCCTTAGGAAGAGTTTATTTCGAGGTTCACGAGGCGCTAAAGCCATTTTGCCTCCCTCGAGGAAGCGACCCGAGCGGGATGGAATGAAGAGTGGGATCGGGCTTTGCCCATCAAACGATGCACAGTAAAGCCACGATTCTTACTAGTTCGGACGTTGGTGGTTTTTGTATGTTGAGTCTCTCGGAGTGCGATGAAGTCTTGTTTGTTAAAAATGTGAGAGTCGAGAAGCACGTGTTAGTCGATGGAAATCCTAGCCAACGCTGAAACTCGGTATAGTCACCTTGGTAACGGCGCAGCTGAATAAGCGGCTAGGCTCGCCCATATTTCCAAGCACATCCCATTGTGGTACTAACCGATCTTCCTCTCCGGAGCACACTCCATAAGCTTGACTTTTCTGGTAGAATGGCCCGTTGGCTGATCAAACTAAGCGAGTACGACATCCAGTACAAACTAAGGCTATAAAAAAAGGGGCAGGTGTTAGCCGACTTCATAGCTGAAATCCCCCGGTCTAAAACACACCTCGAGAACTCGAATTAATGGACACTTAATGTAGACAGGGCATCAAGGTAAATTGGAGTGGGAATTGGTCTGCAGTTGAAATCTCCAACCGGGGAAAGAATCGAGCAAGCAATCCGGTTAGGCTTGAACGCCTCTAATAATGAATCAGAATATGAAGCCCTGCGTACGGGGTGGGCAGCTGCGTGTATCTTCGAAGCTCTGATGGAGCTTTTAGTTGGTCGTTGGAATGAGTCAACAAAGAATTCGAATCCAGGAACACAGGAGATATTAAAATATGTCTCTGGGTAAAATGCAGCTTGGGCGGAGTTTTGATTTAGAAAGCGGAACATGTACCACAGGGCTAGATGATCGCGGTCACCTTAGCAGTGGCTGCCTCTCTGCCAAATAGTCGAAAACAATATTAAATTGCCCATCTACTCTGTGGTTTTCTCTATCTCTCCCCTCCCATTGAGCAAGGTGAGGAGGATCACTCTCCTCATGGATGGACCCTTAATGGCCCATCGACGCGGGGAACTCCCACCAATGAAGGATAAGGCCCATGGGGTGCAAGTCAGTCGACGGATAGGTGATGTTGAATCACTGGGCGGTTTGTATTTGAAATGTTTGGCCTTGAATAGAATTCGTATGTGTTAGCGAGCTTCATGAGGGAATATGTGGGGAAACCATCCAGCAGTGGCAGAACTTTGGCTGCAGGTACTCAAAGGGTACTATTAGTAGGCCATGAACTTCGGCGCTGCCAATCATGCAGAAAAAATGTGATCGTTGCCAACGGCTAGCTCCCGTCCTGAAATCACTAGTGCAAGATCTGATCTCCATCTCGAGCCCTTGGCCGCGTGGGGGGTGATATAGTCGGTAGCGCCGCAGCGCTGGAAAAATTATTGCTGGTGGCAGCCCGACTATTTCGGTAAATGGGTAGAAGCGAGGCCTTCTCATCGATCAGGAAGGATGTTACTGAGTTCATATGGAAAAAATATTGTTTGTCGTTTCAAGCATCCCGATCGTATCAGACGGCGGCCCCGGTCGATAGTCGGGGATGTGAAACACGCCGAGGAATTGAGAAATAAAAATCTCGTACTCCACCGGTGTCAGTGAGCAATGGACTAGAAGCCTCTATGAAACCACATTGACTACCACGAAGCGGTTGGATTTGGCTAAAGGTAAATGGGTAGATGAACTCCCTGAGGTGCTTTGGGCTTACAGAACTACCGCTCGCAGATCTACCGGCATATCCCCCTTTGCGATTACTTATGGGATGGAAGCTATAATCCTGATTGAAATTGGAATGCCTACCATCCGGAGTGATATGCAGCGGGGAAAATCTGCGAGGGAGATTGGTGATCAAGGACACGGACACGGTCGATGAGCCGCGAGTCGGCGCGATGCATAGCGTCCTGCGCCGGCTTGGCAAATTCTTACAACAAACGGGTAAGCCCCGGATGTTCCAACCAGGAGACTTAGTCCTAAGAAAGGTATTCGAAAATACTGCCGACCCTGCGGCCGGAAAGTTCAAGCCCAATTGGGAGGGACCATATCTGGCTGGCCGTGAATCCGGATCTTACGCTTTAGACGAAGCAGTGGGAACCACATTACTGCAGAATGTGGAATGCCATGCATCTTAAGGTATTATCAATAAAGGATGATTCAATATTTACACATATTTTTGTCCATTTTTCTCATCGTACAAGGTCAACATTAAAAGCCCGGATGGCACAGTAAATGACATGTCCAACCTAGTATAGATAACATCTTACTAGTCAACATTATAAGCTCGGATGGCGTAGTAAATGACATGTCAGCGATGAATCGCATCTAGCGGTCAACATTAAAAGCCGGATGGGCGCGATTAATGACTGTCCAGGCCGGTATAGATAACATCTAGCGGAGTCGACATTAAAAACCCGGATGGCGCGTGCGTATTGTTCGACCCGATTATAGATAACATCTAACTGGTTAAAATTAAAAGCCCGGATGACCCAGTAAATGACCTGTCCGGCCCAGTATAGATAACTCTTAACCGGTCAACTTAAAAGCTTCCGGATAAACGTGATAAATGACCTATCAGGCCCAATATAGAACATCTAGCGAATGACTTAATAGCATGGATGGCCTTGTGAGTAAATGACCTATCGGAATACGAGTAGAACATCTAACTGGACAACACTAAAAGCCCGAATAACATGATACGATTAATAGCCTATTCGGCTCAAAGCCTAGTTGGCCACCCACATATGCCATTCGGCTAAATAAGAAGAAACTATTTCATCCACCACCAAGTTCGACACATTTCATAAAAATCGAAATTAAGAGGTATTGAATGTCAAAATACAATAAAAGAAAAAAGACTCGTGGCGAGCACGAGAGTCTAAACAGCCATCGAGTACTATGACATCGGATTCGCCGTCTGTTCTGTAGGAGAGCTCGGCGGCATATCTGTCCCATCAATAACGACTAAAGGACTCGGCTTGGGGTTCCTCCTAATAGTAGTAATGTGGGAGGAATTAGAAGGAAGCATAGAGAGGCATGAAGTTGAAAAACTTCTGGAGCGTCTGACTCTGTATCTTGAGGAAACCCACCCTAGGGGTATGACTGTCAATTCACACCCTCAAACCTTCGACACAAGGTTTGAGAGAGTGTGAAAACGACACTAACATTCCTTGTAACTGGATTTGTCTCAATTTGCAACACATGTTCAAAGTAAATGCCCAACTTCTGAAATTCATAAATTCTCCCAGATTCCACAAATGCGGAGCCAAAATTGCTTCTAAATATCTCAAATCTCAATTATGCATGTCATATAAAGTGTTCGAATATAACAATATTTGGGATCTCTCAAATCCAACTTTGTACTATATAAAACGAATGTTGTTATCATCAGTGACTTTCTCAATAAACTTTCAAAACCCAACATTTCACATACACATGAACTTATTAGTTCAACATGATCCAACATAAAGTTCTAATCAAATCCTAATGATAGCGAATCCCCACGACCTAGCCATCCTCCTCCCGAGAAACTAAAAAGTACCTAAAAATATGTGTGAATGGGAGTGAGAGAAAAGACTCAATAAGAAATGCTAATACATTTTCATGAATACAAAAGTTTTCCAATCATATAACAAATAGGAGATGTTTTTCATAAAACTTTAGATTTCAAAAAATAAGTTGGAACATTAACAAAATTTATTTCGAAACACTCTCACATCAATTCCAAATCAGTTTCATATCAATATGATTCAAACAATTTCATATCAAATTTCGATTCAAACACTTTCATATCCGTCGAAAATCAAATACATTTGACCTATTTTTCTCACGATCATCAAATATCAAATGGTGTCCACTCATGTGGAACTTTCAAATGGGTGGCTAGCTTATGAGTGTTCATTTTAAGGTGAATGGAACCAAGAAACACTATTAGTACTAGTAACCTCAGCTTGAAACCCCTAAGTGGGGTTCAAATCAATTACATTCGCCACCAAGGAATGTAAAGGTCAACTATTATTCCTGTTGACAAGGGTCGAATAGTGTCAACTATTATTCTCGTTGACAGGGCCGAACCAACTAAAGTCAAATATTTCATTCAAAAGTTCAAATTACAAAACATCATATCTCCACATTTTCTTTCGTAAACAAAACAAATCTCAAAAGTTCAATCATACAAAACTACTTTTTGATCCATGGATAATCAAAAATAAAAATAAAATTTTCATAAACCAAGATTATATATAATTCAGTGAAAACAATTTTCATCCTCAAATGAAGTAAAAACAAACAATTTTCTTTTTAAAGATCTGCATTAATATCCCTTACCTCGAAGGAGTACTCAAAAGCTTTGAAAGAGCTAATTCGAAGAATTTCACCTCAATGGAATATTTCTCCTAAAATAATAAGGGAGAAACTATCATCATTACTTATTTATTCTTAAAACTTTCTTAATTTGATATTTTTAACAATTATATTATTTTAATTTTTAATCCATAATAATAAAAGTTAATGGGTTTCTAAATATTTTTATAAAATTTGTGATTTATAAAGAGTTTTATTCTACTCCGACAGTTTCTTGTTCACCTGAGAACATATTGACAATTGTTCAAATGATAACTATTTGAATTAGGTAGTTTTACAAATTTTATAAAACTCCTATTCCTATTGGATCTTATTTTAATAATTTATTTATTTTCTATGCTCTTAATCAGAACTAAATCTTTTATAGAAAGAAATAATATTATTAATAATATTTTACAAATTGTATTATTACACAATACTCATCTAACCTTTTTCTAACAATTATCATATGACAATTAGTATTAACGGATCTTATTTCCTATAATTTGCTAAATAATTATTCTAATCATATTCCTTATAAATTCTCAATCCTTAATAAAATATTTACTTGCCAAAATACATATATCTTTAAATACTTATCAAATACATATATTTATACAAAATTAAGCCTTTTCAAATTTATCTTATTTGTTTATTATTATTTTCTTTCAAAAATTATCCTCAAATATTTGTTTTTTTTCTAAAATAAATCTTGAATATCTAACATTATTCTTTTTTTTTTTCAAGCATCCAGGTATAAATCAATTTCCTAGATTTCTTATACCTAAGTTTTCAAGACTTATTTCATAACAAGAACTTTGGTTTTACCACGTTCCTCTTTTGTCTTTTCACTTATACCAATAAAAATCAGCTGCAAATATATCATTTGACTTTTATTGACTTGCCATATACTCTTTGTTCATCTCTGAATTCCTTATGTTTTTTTTTCTTTTACTTTTTCATTCTCATACTCAAAAAGCAATTCGATGCAACACCACCAATTCTTATTTTTATTTCATTTTTTTTTTAAGAGAGCAGAGTGAAATCTAAATCTCACAGCTTCCCTCTCGGGGTTCATACAGCGAAAGAAAATTAAGAACTCTACATCAAGAAATCTAAAAAAAATAAAATAAGGAAGATCTTACCCTAGAAATTTATTCTTCCAAACCCCTAGATACGAGTGGCTGCGTCCTGCGGAATTCTACCGGCCCGAGAAGAAGTTGAAGAATAGAAAGAGTTTTCTTTTCTTATAATTTATACCTAGGGTATCTATTAAGAAAATTACCTTTTTACCCATCTTTCATTAAATTAACTAATTAATTACTAATTGAATTATCATTATTATTTTCATAACGTATGCCTATAAAAATTCCTGTCATTATTATTGTCCCTAATTTAGACCTATACAAATTCCTGGGTGTTACATTGGCTCCCACTCCTTTATAAAGTTTAGTCCTCTAAACTTGACGACATACTGAGTCTTGAAATAATTGGGGATGCTTTTCTCTCATCTCTTCTTCTACCTACACCCAGTGGCCTCTTGGATACTATGATTCTCCATTGGAACACTCAGCTTGACAGCATGTAGTAGAGACCTTATCCATCACATCCGCAGCTTAGGCGGGCACCTCTTGTGACACCCCGGCCAGGGTCCAAGTGACTAAGATCAACCTCTTGCGAAAACTTGTATGTCTCATATCATGGAGACCCATATGAGTAAAATGGCCCAATAGGGCCCATCGTCATACTCGTCCATGCAGTTTACAAGACCATACATTTCTATAGATCTAAAGGGTTGTACATCACTCCCTAATACAAAACATATATTAAAACTAGATTAGTTCTAATAATATACACAAAATAAGAATCGAGGCTACAGTCAGGCCGGCTTCAATCCAGGCCTCTAAGAGACACATCGTGCTGTACTGTCCTGGCCTTTTGAAGGGGTCCCACGACGGGGTGAGCTAACTCCCAGTAGAGATAAATCCTATAAGGGCTATTTCCTACCTAGGTGCACATGCAAATGATCATTTCACAGTCAAACCCACCCAAGCAATCCCGTTGCATACATGTTATCCCTATCATGGAAAAATCTACATGCATGTATGAGGCGACCTTACTTGTACATGGCGATGCCGGAATTGACCTCAGGCCTACCACTACTTGTAGAGTGCGATGGGAAATCGATGCAGGAGTCAATTCCGACTCCCATCTCACAACTCACAGTCTATGTGATATTTATTTGATCGTTTCGTGTCTTTTTGGGCATGAGAACTTTTCGGGGTCTCATGGTCTCGCTACCCTCAGGCATTTTTCGGGCTTTCACCTGATGGATCACATTTGTCTAGCAGGTTTCAGGTTTTTTCACGAGGGGCATCTATCCCCTACTTGCTACGCCCTACACATTTTATTTTCCATTTTCGTTTAACACTATGGAACTCAATTTGACTTCGTCCCATTCCCAAGCCCACATGATTCAACACCAAATGTAGTGCCAAATCAGTACCATGTACACACTCTCATGTAATGTGGTGTTACCGCACACCAATGCAATGCAATTTGTGCCACTGCACTCAAACCCATGACCAATGTATGAAAACCTCTACATGGACATTCTACACCGTACATTATGTGTGCTATGAATACTCATGTCTAATGCACAACATTTCATATATTGCTTTATACATGCAGTCATGTTATTCCACATATTCAATCATTTACATCTGCATATGCTTTAACCAGTTAGTTCCAGAAAATTCTGCATGGCATTCATTCAAGTAACAACAAGTAACTGATTTTCAGTCTTAAAACTCAGAAAAACAAACAGCATCCAAAAACATGCAATAACCATATTAGTTCAAGAATTACCATGTTAATATTCACAATTCTGCATGTTATTCATCGGTCATCAGTTCCATGAAAATTCTGCATGTTAACATCCACAATTCTGAATTAATATTCACAATTCTGCATGTTATTCATCAGTCATCAGTTCCAGGAAAAATTCTGCATGTTAATCATGCATGAAAGCCCATAAAATTCTGCATGTTTTCATGCATACAAAAATACACCAAACTAAGTTTTTCTTCAGTATAAAAAAACCTAGAACATTCTGCATGTTAGTCATGCATACAAGGATACACCAAACTGAGTTTTTCTTTGATCTAAAAACCTAAAACATTCTGCATGTTAGTCATGTATGAAAGCCCATAAAATTCATATGTTTTTCATTATACAATAATACACAAAACTGAGTTTTTCTTCAGTATAAAACCTAGAACATTCCACCGTAGTAGTCATGCATACAAGGATACTCAAACTGAGTTTTCTTTGATCTAACCCAACCCAAAACATTCTGCATCTTGGTCATGCATGAAAGCCCAGAAAATTCTGCATGTTTTTCATGCATGCAATACTACACCAAGTGGAGTTTTCTTCAGTCCTAAAAACCAAGAACATTCACCATGTTGGTCATGCATGAAAGGATAAAACTGAGTTTTCTTTGATCCTAAACACCCAAAACATTCTGCATGGAAGCCCAGAAAGTGCCATGTTTTTCATTCTTACAATACTACACCAGATTGGGTTTCTGCAGTCTAAAAACCTAGAACATTCCTCCACATGTTGAAAGTCATACATGAAGGTCTTACAAAACTGTTTCTTTGATCTAAACACCCAAAACATTCTGCGTGGAAACCCCAGAAATTTCTGCATGTTTTCCTTCATGAAATAATACACCAGATTGAGGTTTTCTTCAGTCTAAAAACCCTAGAACATTCTGCATATTTGAAATTAAATGCATGAAAAGGATACACAAACTGAGTTTCTTTGATCTAAACACCCAAAACATTCTGCATGGAAGCCCAGAAATTTCTGCATTTTTCATTCATAAAATAATACACCCAATTGGGTTTCAGTCCTAAAAACCAGAAAAAAACAGCATAACAACATCAATTCAGTCTTCAAATCCAGAAAATTTGCTTAAATTACAACATCACAAATTCAGTCTTAAAACCAGAAAATTCATGGACAACATCCTGGAAATTCGGCATGTTATTCCTTCAAACAATGCATAGCAAACTCAGCAAATGCCATTTCCATGGCCCAAACAGGAAATAACCAAGAGGAAAGATCCTCACCTCTTGAAGTGTAATAGGATCCAGTTCTTGATCCACCCAAATCTGAAACAATGGAGGAAAAAAAAAAACTTCCCTCCTCCGCACCTCCTTTCTTTCTTTCTTCTTGTTTTCTTTTCTTCACTTTCTTTCTTTTCTTTCTTTCTTTCTCTCTTTTCTTTCTTCTCTTCTTCTCTCACAATTGTTTGCCATCTCTCCTCAAACTACCGCCGTTGGTTTGACCCTAGGGGAGCCCACTAACATCCATTTGTTTACGACGCGGTGGCTTCCAGACCAAGTGTTCTCCATCACCACAACTTCAACCACTTTCCATGCTCATGCATGAGGGTAGCTTGACATTGGCTCCCACCCAACTCATGCAATCCTAAGGGCATGACGCCTTGGCCCATCCGTAGTGCCAGAAGTGTCTCCCCATGCAAGTGCCACACTTCGGCACCCCATGATTGGCAGTTAGTCTTGAAATACGTGCAAAGCAGGCAGGTCTCGAACGGCGATTCGTTTGGTTCAACTAGATTTCGAGATGATTCTAACGGCGTGATACATTTTTCGTCATCAGGTCTAGAAAGATCCCAGGGTTTTTGTACATGCAGATTCAGGGTAGAATTACCAATTCGCTCATTTTCAAAAAAAAAAATTTTTTTTAAGGTTTCATTCTCCCCCTTAAAATAATTTCGTCCAGAAATTCATATATACAAACAATCAACCACATGCATATGCAACAGTCATTTAAAGCATTAATGGCCGGCCTTTCTTCCACTTTAAGCAAAGAAGGGATAGTTGGTAGCGTCACGGTGTCTCAGCGCTCCGTATCGCCTCGCCGACTCGCCGGTCTGGCCAACACCTTCCGCAAAGTCTCACCGAGTCTTTCTACTCAAAACTGCTCTCGGCTTATCCATGATACGCCTTTGGTCCCTCCTCGAAGGTCCATCGGCATCAACAACAGCTCTCCCCCGATCCTTATATGACTTGGATGCAGGTGTACTTAGGAGCATAGAGGCGTGAAACACCTCATGAGCGCTGAGCAAACTCGGTGCTTGGCATCGCCGTCACATAGCCGCGCCCACCCTCTCGGTACCTCGAAGGGTCAGTGTACCACGACGGCTTCCACTCGTTTTTCGAATCTGATCGCACTCCTGCTTGGCGTCACCTTCAAGAAGACATGATCACCCACCTCGAACTCTAGAGGTCGTCGTCGTATATCAGCGTAACTCTTTTGTCGGCTCTGAGCAGTAAGGAGACGCTTCCGGATCATACCCACCTTCTTTGAGGTGTCTCTAATCAAATCTGGACCAGTGATGGAACTCTCTCCCACCTCTGTCCAACATATCGGTGATCGACATGGCCTCAGTAGAGCCTCATAAGGTGCCATCCCGAATGCTAGCTTGATGGCATTATTGTGGCGAACTCTACCAAGGGCAAGTGCTCCTCCCGACTACCTTGAGATCCGGGGCGCATGCTCGTAGCATGTCCTACAAAATCCCCGAATAATCACTCTCGATTGACCATCCAGTCCCGAGGATGAAAAGCGGGTACTCATCCTGAAAACTGCGTCCACACATTGTATACGGAAACTCTTCGGGCGAGGCGAAATAATAGGGATCCGTCCGGAATACTATGGAGGCTGGAACTCCATGCGTAGTACTATCTCAGAGTATACAACTGTGAGAATTATAGGTGTGAAGAATTCGTAGCGTGAAAATGTGCCGACTTGGTGAGTTGGTCACCCCATAACCCATATCGCATCATACTTAAGTGATGTGGTGCCGTGGAGTCACAAAGTCCATCGTGATGTGCTCCCACTTCCACTTAGCTATCTCGATAATTTGGGTAGCCTGGCGCCTCACGGTGCTCGACCTTAACCCTGGCAGCGCGTGAGGCGAGTGGGACAAATCCGACATGCTCTTCCATCCAGCTCGATGTCACGGCGAGGTCATGATACATCTTGTGCCACTGGATGCCCGGTGAATCGGGAGCGATGGAACTCCTTGAGGACCTCCTCCGCGAAATCCATCATTTGGGGACCACGGCGAACCCTATCACAGAAGGCCCCGCCATCACGTGTGGATGGCCCGATATAATCACGCTATACTGTACTACATTTGATGGATACTAGTTACCGTCACGCACACAGGACTCTATCACTCTGCTTTCGGTAAGGCGGCTTAGCCATCATACATCCCAGGTACCTGAGCACGCTTTCGTCATCTTGCCGATCCCGAACTACCCACATTTTGTCTCGAGCATACGCCATTCGAGAGCTGTACTAGCCCGGCCTCCTGTGCCTTTATTTCGCGCGCCGGCCACCATTTGCCCCTTCTGGGATGGTAATGCAAAAATGAAGTCGTAATCTTCAAAAACTCCATCCACTACATTGCCTCATGTTGAGGTCGGCTAGCGTGAGGTGTATTCAGACTTGTAGTGCGAAAACACCTCGGCCTCACCATATAAGTAGTGGCGCCAAATCTTGAGGCGAAGACTACGGCCAGCTCCATGTCATGCGGCGGGTAGTGCTCGTGATTCTTCAGGCTGCAGGAACCATAAGCCCATGACCTTCGATTGCATCAGGGCTTTTCCTGGTCGGGTCCTTGACATCCACGGTACAACTGTGTACCTGCATCCCTTCAGGGACTATTCTAGAATAGGAGCGAAGTAAGGCCTCCTCTTGAGTTCTGGGCAGCTTCGCTCACATGAGTCATCCGCCACAAACTTGACCTCCTTAGGGTCGATCTTGTCATAGAAGTGGCGCTAGTCGGGGAGAAATCCTTTATAAACCTCTTGTAATACCCTGCCAATCCCAAGAAACTACGCATCTCGAAGACTGACTTTGAAAGTGCTCTCCCGATATTCTGACCTCGACCTTCCTGGGTCAACGGCCACGCGCTGAAGCTAACACCCGTGTCCCCGAAACCCACCTCGGCAAGCGAAGCTTCGCCTTTGCAGACTTGGCATATAGCGTTGATCCCTCAAAAGGCGCTAGTACGATTCTCAAGTGATCCTCATGCTCCACCTCGGGTTAGGTAATTCGAGGATGTCATCGACAAAGACCTACAAATTGACTCTAAATAGGGTTCGGAACACCCTATTCATGAGGTCCATGAATGCCGCCGGTGCATTCTCGTCGATCAAGGCGTCGTAGGCTTCCAAGAAGAGTGCCGTGCCGCGTCACGAGGCAATGTCTTAGGGATGTCTGCCTCCACTAACCTGGCCAGTGAGTAACCGGTCACGAAGGTCTATCTTGGAGTAGACTCGCGCCCCCTTCAGCTGATAAAAAAAGTCATCAATTCTCGGCAATGGATGCCGATTCTTGATTGTAACCTGTTCAAGCTGTCATGTCGATCATGGTGAAGATTAGCATCCTTCTTTTTCGCAAATAGAACCGGAGCACCCCATGGTGAAGTACTTGGTCTAATGAAACCCTTGCCCAGTAACTCCGTATCTGGACCTTGAGCTCTTGTAACTCAAGCGTATGCATCATGCGGGTCGTAGAAATGGCGGCGTCCCGAGATCTGACTCGATGTGAAGTCTGTCTCTGGTGGGTAATCCGAGTAGCTCGTCAGGAAAAACATCCTGGTTTTCGCAAACCACCCAGAGGTAGACTCATATCTGTCTCACCTCGTCCTCCCGGGGTAAAATTTAGCTAATTGAGCAAGTCGATGCCGTCTTAGTATGAATCGTACATAGTATGGGGTGAAACATCGTACTATTCCTGAAACACAACACAAAGTGCGTGGGTGTGTGGCGAGCGCTCTCCATACGATCTGATCTATGGCTTGCTTGGGTGTGCGTCGACCCCGGTCCATCAGGGGATGACCTCGAACTCGACATGTCCATGGCCCAGAAGGTCCGTGAGTAGAATCCGAGATCTCTAACTCCATCCCCTGAACTATATCAGATCAATTCTCTCCTTAGTCCCTAGGGAGAACTCACATGCAATGGCTGCGTCCCCAGGTCTCAACCTCGCCCGATACTCTCACCACGAGATCGTGATAAAGGAATGCGATGCACGAGTCAAATAACACCCGCGCCCGTAAGCGAAGAGTAGAAAGCGTACCTGAATCAGCGGTGATCTGGCGCCTCGGCAGTGGAGTAATCGGCGAAGACGCCCCAGGCCCCGATCGGCTGTACACTCGCCCTCGACCACCAGACCCGTACTCGGCCCTTTTGGCACATCACGTAGAAACACTCGATGTTTCGTGTCGCTGCAGAGGCCCGATCTCACTGTTCCCTGGCCCGTCTTTGGGTAAAGGAGAGGAACATGCGAATCTGCTCATTACCCCACTTGATGATCGGAGTTGTGGTGTCCCCCGATCCACGAAACCCCAATATCCCCGAGGACAGTTAGCCTCGTAATCCCGGTGATAGCGGTGGAAACATGTCTGCATCTTCTAACTTTGACTGGTAACCCGGACACGGCCTTAGCCTGTTGGCTACGGCCCGCGCCTGAAACCCTGTTGGAGCAGTCCTCTGCTTCTTTCCATTTTGAGAAGAAGAACCTTCCCCTCTTCTTGTTACTAGCACGCGTCTCGGATGCTACGGCGTCATCTACCTCTCGCTCGATAATCCAGAAATTTGTACTAACCGTCGAGTCCATATCTTGTAGGTTATGTCCCTCGATCTTGCCGGATGGACAGCTTCAGCCCATCCTCGAACTTCCTGACCTTGGTCGCGTCAGTGGCCACATAATCATCCCGGCTTGATGCCAACTACGTGAATCGGCTACGTACTCAAGAATGCGATCATCGTCCACTGTCTCAGCTCAGCGAGGAACTCTCGGGCGCCATGTCTAGCGAATGGGAAGTACTTCCCATGAATAGTCTGCGAAAAATCATCCCATGTCATGGTCTCCAGAATCCGCGAGTGCGTGACCTCCACCATATGGGACTCACTTTCCAGTGGAATGAAGCTAAGCGTGTCAGGAGTAGTATCAGGGTGATCTCATGGCAGGAGAATCCTCGATATGATGGAACCAATGATTCGGCTACCATGGGTCCCTCCTCCGTGAACGTCGGAGGATGGTGTGCCTTGAACCTACGGAGGTTACGCACCTCCACGACGCCTCTAAATGCATGACTGTGAAGTGTGTTGTCGGCACCCGTATAGCCTCTCTATGAAGGCTTCAGCGATCAAAAAGCAGTGGTGGTGACCATCACCCGTGGACATACCTCTACGCCCCGAGTCCTCTACTTGCCATCTACAACGGTCAGCTGACAAGTTTAGAATCATTTCGGTGTCCATTTGTTAGCACATACTTAGACCAATAATGTACTTAATATCCAGGAACCATCTAGTTTGTTTCCCAGAACTCTAAGATTCGTTTCGACCCTAGTGTTCGCATTTCCTATATATATCCTACCGTATATAATTCACTTAATTTGCACACACAATCATGCACCTTCAAATAAGCATAAACCGAGAAAACACCTGATGCATGTTGTGATCTAATCTGTCTCATGAGACTCCTAGGTAACCACCTACCTAGACCTTGATGCGAACTATGATCACGGATATCAATTTAGAACACCTAGGTAACTCTAACTCCGAGCTCAAACACCAAGCTATATTAGGCTATGATGCTCCTACACATTAACGGCATGTCCCTAAACCCACATGCCCCCACCAAGCCACTAGGTATTCGTATACCTAAGCTCGATACCAAGTTTGTGACACCCAAACCACGGGGAGTCCCATTGACTACGAATCAACACAACGAAAACTTTGTATGTCTCCTTATCCTTGAGACCCATACATGGTAAAATGGCCCAATAGAGGCCCATCATCATACTACGTCCATACGGTTACAAGACCATACATTTATGAATCTAAGAGTTATTACATCACTCTAATACAAAACATATATTAAAACTAGGTGGATTCTAATATATACCACCTGAGTAGAATCAAGGCCACGGTCAGGGCTTCGCTTCATAATCCGGCCTCTAAGAGATCGTGCTGCTGTACTGTCACATGCACGAAAGGGGGTCCCAGCCATGGGGGTGAGCTGCGCGAGTAGAGATGAAATCCTATAAGGGCTATTTCTTTTGCCTAGGTGCACATACAAATGATCATTTCACGAGTCAAACCCCACAACAGTCCAGGTACATGTATTTATCTATCATGGAAAAATCTACATGCATGTATGAGGCGACAACGTACATGGCCCAATGCAAGGTCAACCTCGACCCACCACCTAACGCAAGTGCGATGGGAAATCGATGCGGAATTAATTCCGACTCCCATCTCACAACTGCAGTCTATGTGATATTTATTTGGTCGTTCGTGTCTTTTTGGGCAACGAGAACTTTTCGGGGTCTCTTAGCGGGTCTCTTACACCCTCGACGTTTTTAGACTCCCGCGGTGGATCACATTTGCCCAACCGGGTTTTCGGGTTTTTCACACGAGGGGGTATCTATCCCCTACCCTCGCCGGCAGGCCCTATTTACATTTCGTTTGCTCTTTATGGAACTCAATTTGACTTAGTCCATTTCCCAAGCCATGATTCAACACCGTCACGGTGCCAAATCGGTACCATGTACACACTCTCATGTAATGTGGTGTTACACTTTTACCAATGCAATGCAATTTGTGCCACTTGCACTCGAACCCACGGGCCAATGCCTTGAACCTGCATGGACATTTCGCGTACACTATATTATTATTACTATAGAATACTCATGCATTTACCATGGCGTTTTTCGCATGTTTAACATAGTAAGATAATGTTATTATTCCCACATATTCAAATCAGTACATCACATAAGCATGCACTAAACAGTTGGTTGAAAATTCTGCATGGCATTCATTCAAGTAACAACAAAGCCAACTTTGATTTTTCAGTCTTAAGGCTCAGAAAAACAAACAGCACATCAAAAACATGCAATAACCATATTAGTTCAGAAAGTTACCATGTTAATATTCACAATTCTGCATGTTCATCAGTCCTCAGTTCCATGAGAATTCTGCATGTTAACATTCACAATTCTGAATTAATATTCACAATTCTGCATATTGTCATCAGTCATCAAGTTCAGGAAAAATTCTGCATGTTAATCATGCATGAAAGCTATAAAATTCTGCATGTTTTCATGCATACAAAAAATACACCAAACTGAGTTTTCTTCCAGTATAAAAAAAGCTGAACATTCTGCATGTGATATGCATACAAGGATACACCAAACTGAGTTTTCTTTGATCTAAAAACCTAAAACATTCTGCATGTTAGTCATGTATGAAAGCCCATAAAATTCATCATGTTTTTCATGCATACACAAAACTGAGTTTTCTTCAGTATAAAAACCTAGAACATTCTGCATGTTAGTCATGCATACAAGGATACATCAAACTGAGTTTTCTTTGATCTAATAACCCAAAACATTCTGCATCTTAGTCATGCATGAAAGCCCAGAAAATTCTGCATGTTTTCATGCATACAATACCACATAAAATTGAGTTTTCTTCAGTCTAAAAACCAAGAACACATTCTGCATGTTGGTCATGCATGAGAAAGGATACACAAAACTGAGTTTTCTTTGATCTAAACACCCAAAACATTCTGCATGGAAGCCCAGAAAATTCTGCATGTTTTTCATTCATACAATACTACACCAGATTGAGTTTTCTGCAGTCTAAAAACCTAGAACATTCTGCATGTTGGTCATGCATGAAAGGATACACAAAACTGAGTTTTCTTTGATCTAAACACCCAAAACATTCTGCATGGAAGCCTAGAAATTTCTGCATGTTTTTCATTCATAAAATAATACACCAGATTGAGTTTTCTTCAGTCTAAAAACCTAGAACATTCTGCATGTTGGTCATGCATGAAAGGATACACAAAACTGAGTTTTCTTTGATCTAAACACCCAAAACATTCTGCATGGAAGCCCAGAAATTTCTGCATGTTTTTCATTCATAAAATAATACACCCAATTGGGTTTTCAGTCCTAAAAACCAGAAAAAAACAGCATGTACAACATCACAAATTCAGTCTTCGTCAGAAAATTTAGCAGAGTACAACATCACAAATTCAGTCTTAAAACCCAGAAAATTCAGCATGGACAGCATCACAAATTCAGCGGCATGTTATTCCTTCAAGCAATCACATAGCAAACTCAACCAAATGCCATTTCCATGGCCCCAAACGAAATAACCAAGAGGAAAGATCCCTGCCTCTTGAAGTGTGTAGGATCAGTTCTTGATCCACCCAAATCTGAAACAATGGAGAAAAAAAAAAGCTTCCTCCTCCCTTTCTCCTTTCTTTCTTTCTTCTTGTTTTCTTTTCTTCCTTTCTTTCTTTTCTTTCTTTCTTTCTCTCTTTTCTTTCTTCTCTTCTTCTCTACGAATTGTTTGCCATCTCTCCTCAAACTACCAAGTTGGTTTGACCTAGGGGAGCCCACCTAACATCCATTTGTTTGACACTTGGTCAACTCAGACCAAGTGTTCTCCATGCTGCCCACAACTTCAACCACTTTCATGCTCGTATGAGGGTGGCTGTTTGTCTGGCTCCCACCAACTCATGCAATCCTAGGGCATGACCGCTTGGCCATCTGTGTGCCAAGTGTCTGTCTGAGTGCCACATGGCACCCCATGATTGGCCGTTCCTTCTTGAAATGTACCAAAGCAGACGGTCTGGTCGACGATTCGTTTGGTTCAAGCTAGATTTGAGATGATTCTAACGGCGTGATCTGTTTTGTCATCGAGGTCTAGAAAGATCTGGGGTTTTTACCATCTTATTAAGATCAAATTGCCAATTCACTCATTTTAAAAAAAAAAAAAATTTTTTTTTTTTTTTTTTTCCGGGTTTCACACCTCTTCATAGGTCAAGTCCTCAAAAATCTGAATAGGCTCCAACTCCACAACATGAGAAGCATCAAAAACATATTTCCTCAAGGTCAAAACATGAAACACATTATGCATCTTAAGACGGGCTGAGGCGAGGCTACTTTATATGCAAAATTTACCTACTATCTCTAATATTTCAAACAAGCCCCTGGAATCGAGGGTGAGTTTTCTTTTTCTCAACAGATTTTCTAACTTTCAAATATCTCAATTTAACTCAATAAGCAAACTTTAAGATAACATAATCACCAAATTCAAATACCAAATATTGCTTGGGATTATCAACATAACATTCGCACGTGTACTTTTGATTTTCTTCATATTCTCTTCCAATGGGGATTATCCTTTGTTAGTCAATTACAGTTCATGTGTTAATTATTTTATTTTTTTCTCCAATATGATCATCATAACACATAGGGGATCAGAAGCTTCTACCATAAACCTTTAAGAAGATATAATCTCATTGCTAGCTTAAAAACTATTCTTAGAAATTTAACCAAAGGTAAGAACTCATTCGATTACTTTTCAAGTCTAAAAGCAGTATGTCTCGACAAATATTTCCAACTTGGGTTGCCTCAATTGAGTCATTAGTCTAAGTTTGAAGCTCACTATCAAACTTAGTCCTTCAATTTTTTTTTGATGAAGTCAAAATCTAAAGTAAATTTAAATTCTTATTACATACCATAGAATCAAATATTTCATATATTATCAAAATCTACTTTGATATCACGAGCTAATCGATAGAAAAATTATTAGACTTTGTCCATAAAGCAAACTTTCATAATGAAACATTGTCATCAACTAAGGTTCTTGGTAACCTATACAAAATCCATGGTAATAAGTTTTCCACACTCATTTAGAAATATAAAGTAGTTGCAAAGGTACTATTAGATCTTTGATGTAAACTTCCATATCTGATCACACTAAACCCAGTCACGAGATAATGTAATACCTTACTTCATATATGCCATCAAAATTATGTCTTAAATATTTATACTTTTGCATCATTTTAGGGTAGATCGTAAACTTAAAGTAATAAACCTCCTTCAAAAGTTGTCTCTTTATGTCTCCATTATTTAAGACATTAAGTCTAATCCTAAATTTCAAGATCTTATTATCTTATTAAACACAATCAATTGTACCAAAAGTTCAACTAGTTTCAAATAATTCCTTATAAAGATCTTAAATTCTCCAAACAAATTTGGATTTGCACTATAATGCTCAACATAAGAGCTCTAAAATCAAAGGTATAACATGAACTTGTAAACATCTCAAATTATATATAATAATTGTTTGTGACAACCTAAATTATTTCCAAAGAGATGTTTTTCTATTTAAGGCATAAATCACAAGATTCTCATTGTTTTATTAGTACTGAATAATGTCATCATAATCCTTAAGTAATTGTATCAATATCTTCTATCAAACTCTCATAATCTATGAGTAGATCATAATAAAAAAAATGTCTTCATATCTTAAGTGCAAAAATCATTTTGCCTAACTTCAAATCATAATAAGGTAGTTTTCTCTATCTAAAAATTTCAAATGTCTATAAGTATATATCAATTTTTCCATGTTGCATAAGAACACGACATAAATCCTAATAAAAGACATCATTATGCAAAACAAATCTTTTTCAAACCCAGTAAGCAGAGTAAAATAAAGTTACTACCAATTTGCTCTTCAGCTACGTGAAAAGATATCATCATAGTTATAAAGACAAATCAAACTTAACTTCTTTCTATATCTTTGAAAATATAAGATAATCTTAGAGATCTCTCTTAATAATTTATTTGTAATGTCAATAAATCGAAACTTCAAACTTTAATAACAATATTAGATCATTTCAAATTTCAAATTGTTTTCATTGCTCATCACATTGACTTAAAAAAGGCAACAACATTTCTAAGCAAATAACTACCTTACTTGAGACTTAGATTATGCGTAACAATTTATCCCACATGATTCCCTTGGTAAACTTCAGATAACTAAGAATATGGAAGAAATGATATTTTCCCAAGCAATCCAACAAATAAAGAGGTAGTAAGCTCCTTAATTCATCCTCAAAATCAAACAAAAACCTTAATAACTAAGGAGTTAGAATAGTTAGATGTTTACCAATGATAATAAATGATTTAAACACATAATGATTCTGGGGACGATATATGAACGAACATGTGGATAGATACTAAATCAGAACTGAAAATCAGATAGAACTCTCAGACAACATGGACAGCGGATCAGTATCTTATTTGTAAAGGTAAGAAGAGCACAAGGTACTGAAACATGAAGTAGTTATCAACTAACACGTCCTTTCCCGACTATCCCATGAACAAACTTAAACAAGTTCTCATTAAGATCATAAACCTATGGCTGCGATGCCACTCTGTCCACGCCCCAAAACCCACCACAGGGGCTTAGTGTCAAGTCTCACACCCTCAGGGCTTTTGCTTTGAAGGTTTTGAAGTGTGAAAACGACACTAACCTTCCTTATGTAGCGGATTTTTGTCTAATTACGACACATGTTCAAGTAAATGAGCAACTTCACCATTCATAAATTCTCCAAATTCAAAATTTTTCATGCGGCAAAATTACTTCCAAATATCAAATCTCAATTATACATAATATATAAAAATTTGTTGAGAATATAACCGCAATATTTGGGATCTCTCAAATCAACTTTGTACTAATATAAAAAGCGAAGATATTATCATCCAGTGACTTCTCAATTAACTTTCAAAACCCAACATTTCACATACACATGAACTTATTAGTTAACCATGATCCAACATAAAGTTCTAATCAAATCCTAATGATGATAAATCCCCAACCTAGCCATCACTCCTCCCATAAACTAAAAGTACCTGAAAATATGTCAACGAATGGGAGTGAGCTTAAAGCTCAATAAGAAATACTAATACATTTTCATGGATCAAAAATTTTCAATCATATAACAAATAGGAGATGTTTTTCATCAAACTTTAGATTCAAAAATAAGTTGGAACATTAACAAAATTTACTTCAAAACACTCTCACATCCAATTCAAACCATTTTCATATCAAATGTGATTCAAACAATTTCATATCAAATTTCGATTCAAACACTTTCATATCCAGGTCAAATCCAAATACATTTCAAATATATTTTCTCACGGTCATCAAATATCAAATGGTGCCCGGCCATTGTGGAACTTTCAAATGGTGGCTAGCGCCAAATTGTTCCTTTTAAGGTGAGCGGAACAACCTTCCCAATCACTAGTAACACCAAACACTAGAAATTTGGGTTCAAATCAATTACATTAGCCACCAAGGAATGTAAAAAGTCAACCTATTATTCAGTTGACGAGTAGAACTAACCAAAAGTCAAATATTTCATTCAAAGGTTTCAAATACAAAACATCATATCTCCATTTTCTTTCGTAAACAAAACAAATCTCGAAAATCTGATCATAAAAACTACTTTTTGATCCACTTGGATAATCAAAAAAATAAAAAAGTAAAACTTTTTCATAAACCAAGATTATATATAATTGGGTAAACAATTTTTCATCTCAAATGAAGTAAAAACAAACAATTTTTCTTTTTACAGTTTGCATTAATATCCGCTACGCCGAAGAATTAACAAAGGCTTTGAAAGAGCTAATTCGAAGAATTTCACCTCAATGGAATATTTCTCCTAAAATAATAAGGGAGAAACTATCATCATTACTTATTTATTCTTAAAACTTTCCTAATTTGATATTTTTAACAATGATATTATTTTTAATTTTTTAATCCATAATAATAAAAGTTAATAGGTTTCTAAATATTTTAAAAAATTGTGATTTATAAAGTTTATTCTATCAACATGATTTTATTGTTCACCTCAAACATATTGACAACTGTTCAAATGATAACTATTTGAATTAGGTAGTTTTACAAATTTTATAAAACTCATATTCCTTTTGGATTTTATTTTAATAATTTATTTACTTTTTGTGCTCTTAATCCGAACTAAATCTTTTACTAGAAAGAAATAATATTAATAATATTTTACAAATTGTATTGTACACAATACTCATCTAGCCTTTTCTTTAATTATTATACTTGACAGGTATTATTAACGGATCTTATTTCCTATAATTGCTAAATAATTATTCTAATCATATTTCTTATAAATTCTCAATCCTTAATAAAATATTTACTTGCCAAAATACATATATCTTTAAATACTATCAAATTCGCATATTTATGTCAGCCTTTTTCAAATTTATCTTATTTGTTTATTATTATTTTCTTTCAAAAATTATCCTCAAATATTTGTTTTTCTAAAATAAATCTTGAATATCTAACATTATTCTTTTTTTTTTCAAGCATTCGTCAAGAATCGAATTTCCTAGATTTCTTATACCTAAGTTTTCAAGACTTACTTCATAACAAGAACTTTTTGGTTTTTTTTTACCACATTCCCCTTTTGTCTTTTCACTTATACCAATCAAAATTATGCAAATATATCATTTTGACTTTTCAACCTACTTACCATATACCACTGTTCATCCCTACAATTCCCACTTATGTTTTTTTTCTTTTACTTTTTCATTCTCATACTCAAAGCAATTAAGTACGACACCACCAATTCTTATTTTATTTCATTTTTTTTTTAGAATGAGAGTGAAATCTAATCACGGCTTCTTCGGGGTTCATCTAAACTGAGAAGAAATTATATCCACATAAAGAAATCTAGAAAATAAAATAAGGAAGATCTTACCTAGAGAAATTTGTTCTTCAAACCCTGTGATCCGAAAAGCTTCTATCGCCCTCTGAATTCTACCACTTAAAGAAATTCAAAGAAGAATAGGAAAGGATTTTCTTTCTTACTCCAAATTTTATACCTAGGTATCTATTAAGAAAATTACCTTTACCCTCTCTCTTTCATTAAATTAATTAATTAATTACTAATTGAATTATCATTATTATTTTCATAACGTATGCCTATAAAAATTCTTGTCATTATTATTTTCCCTAACTTAGACCTATACAAATTCCTAGGTGTTACACTGACGTATTGGGCATTCCGGTTGGGATCATGGGTTTGCTCCCGCATATATCATGCGCAAAAGCGCAGCAGCCATAGCCATAGTTAAAGATCACATCACTGCTCGCATCAAATTCTTCCTCCATTGCTTTCCTTTCCGTAATTGCCTTTGCCTGGAAAGCTGTGAGTTCCTCCTTACCGGCCCTGAGCTCCATGATTAGAGACAGTCGCTCATCTGTTAGCCGACATATCTCCTCCTTTGCCTTCCGGCAGGTCTCCCTCACAACAGCTAAGGCTTGCTGAACAGAGTCCAGCCTCGTATCCGCCTCAACCGACACCTTCTGGCAGTAAGGTACGCTGGACCCGGGTCAACTTAGATTCCATCTTTGCATGGGCACAACCCACCGCGTCAACCTCTACACGCGCCATCGCCACTTCATGTTGGGCGGCATCCCTCTCTGCCTCAACACGAGCCGCCTTATCCACAACTTCTTTAGCCTCCAGCTCCTAGTGTTAGGCATTTAATTGAGCCTCCTTCAAAGAGGCATTCAAGCTCTTTTGGTCAGAAGCCCGACCGAACATACACACCGCTTCTCCACGTCTCTCACCTGGAGTTGGTATATGATGTTCGAGGGCCATATTCTGGATGGCGGTGATTTCCTGCAAAGAAGCATATTAGGAATACGACAGATATGACGGTCAACACTTTATGAGTACTAATATTTCTACCAAATTTCTCGCTTGATCGATCGAGTTCCGATTGCGAATTTGCATCCCGTCCTCAACTATCCGTCAAGATCCTCTTCAGCACTGCAGGAACAACAACTTTAATACTCTTCGCCAAATTCACCAACCCGAGCTTGCCATAAGATCCGTAGAGTTCTCAGGTATAAGTCATCCAGACGATAAACTGCAGATTCTCCCCGGTTAAAAGGCTTCCAACGGTGGATGATATGCTTGATGTCTGGGTCTCGGCAAGGTCATTTCCTCCCCTAAGAACGGCTTCGCCCCGGCCGTGCAAGCTTGTCCAACCGACCCGCCTCCGCCCCTATCAGAGGTGGATCACCTATATGCGGATCGAGTGACTCCTCGTCCCTAAGGCGACACCCTATGGACTAGCTGGCCTTTGATTCCCATCTCGCGAGTCTGGACATCGATGATCATCGTGACCAACCCCCATTCGTGGAGGGTCGACTGATCCTACTGATCCGCCCCTCTCAAGATTCTCCCGTCGTTCCATTTCCTAGTAGCATAGCGGTCTAGCAGCCTTGTCATCTCTTCCTCCTCCTCTTCCTCTATCAAAACTGCGGGCCGACTAGATTCGGGACGAACCTAAGGAATAAAATCTTTCACTTGGGTCCCGAGAACGCTCCGCCCGGGATGTCCCTCTTTATTCTTTAGCACTGCGAACTCCCTTTTTGGTAACAAAACGCTTTCTAGGCGGTAACCCTTTTCGCCCTTACAAGGTGCGCATTGAGCAGAACCGGAACCCCCATTGGTAGAAGCGGATAATCCCGGGTCCGGGACACTAGTTCTAGACTTGATGTTTCAGCCAACTAACTCGGATGAGGACCCACCACCGCAAATTCTAAGCAGGTCAAGAAGGATAAATGTTCCCCCATCCACAATTTCGAAGGCAACCCGGTACGGGATAATCTAAGGTCAGAAGGAGCTAAGTCATACCTCACATCCGCTAGATTCTTCTGGAGTGAGAAGAACTCAATGGCGCTCCCGTCACAAATCTCCGTCACCACGATTTTCTCAAGGCTCGTCTTTTCCACCCAGTGTATCAATCTACCCCTCCGGTTTTTCTCTGCACGAATAATCCATAGTCAGGTATGCATAAAAAGTCATATGCGTGCACACACATCGTTGAACTCAACCTGCCCCCTTCACAAACCTGGAAAAGACTGTGACCGGTTAACATCAAATGGAAGCCCAGGGGAACCTGGGGTCTCATCCCAAGGCCCCCTGACTAGTATCACACCCTTCGCCTCCATTTTAGGTGAATCAGGAAGTCCATTAACAAATTAAAATCGGGACCTTTGGGCCGACATGGACATCCGGCCACCCTGCGCTACCCTCAAGAAATAGGCGAAACAAATCTCAACCAACGAAAGGTCAAGTTGGTACAAGAGGTTCGGGCAGACCGCATCCATTTAGAACTAATGGTGTTTGATGGATGCGCGGCGCCCGTGAAATGAAAAATCACAATGGCAAAGTACAAGGAAGCCGGCTTCTACAGAAGGTGCCCTTCGGTAAAACACGATGTCGTGTTCTCCACCCAGAGTAAACTCATCCGGCTCCTCCATCAGTTTGAGGTCGATGTTAGTAGGGACATCGCAGTAGGCCATCAATTCCTCTATCGTAAGGGATGAGATGATGCTGCTTGTAGAAGGAGTCCCCTAGGTAGGTCTTCTCTCGTGATTCGCCTGATGGGTGGAAGTTACTTCTTGACCTCTCGCCATTATGCAAGTAGACAAAAAGGAGGGGTGAGAAAACAAAAGTCAGCCCCAAGTCGTATATCAAACTAGTAAGAAGGCAAAGTCACAAAGCTTGAGCAAGGATCACCCGTACCAAAAAGTTCTAAATATACCCTCTCCCCAGAACTTCCTACGGCTAGAAACTGGCCGCTAACTAAGATTCAACACAAGAGGAAAACGAGATTCTAATTGCAAATGAAAGATGAGCGATCATCCAGTTTGCCTGTGAAAAACGCAGACCGCACTAGCGCACTAAGCAGAGAAACTTGAACCAGAAGAAAGCTAGTAGACACAAATACGATAGAAATGGGAGAAGGCACAACTCAATGATGGCTCCCTATATACCAAACGCCTAGGCCCTGCGAACGCATTAAATGCACAGGTGACTCATCACATCCATGACAGCTTGAATTACATGGAGACGATCTACCGTTGGGGCATGTTAAACAAAAGTACAAACTCTGGCCCTCGTATCATCTTAAACGAGCATTGACAAACTATGTCATCCCGAGCTCAGCCCATTTCAGTCAAAGCATGCCAAATACCATAGCCTTCGGCCATGACAGTCAGTCATTGTCACTAGCCATCAAATGAAGAAGGCATGGAGACAGTATATGCAAGTATGCAGAGATTTCAAGAAATATGAATTCATTAATCACGCCAAAAAACATTCGTAATTACACGACATCGTTTTCTTATAAAGTGATCGTACTATGACAACATAATCCATTCGGATCAAATACAGACTCAAACAAAAGCAATTATGGCGTGAGGGCCTAAAACGAGGCAAGCAAAATAAGAAGAAAGGCCCTATGGAAGTGGAAAGGAATGAGCATAACCCTGTTGTTGCAAGAGGGGGTGTCCTTGGATGCAGAGGCTTCCATTCGAGTTTTAGAACCACCCAAGGACCAACGAGAATAAGGACATTGAATTCCGACTCCACTCAATCCTTGCAATCTTCGATCTATTTCATGCCTGGAAATCACGTTCAACCCGTCTATCGTGATCATCCTTCATCTCAAGAAACCCCCACTCGACTTCGACAACGCTCAACCGACCTTCTCCGTCGAAAGACCGTGGATTACTAAAGGGCAATGTAAGCGAATCCGCCACCCTCCAAACCGTTTTATAGGGACCTCCAGCCTCAAGGGTATCCCAAGTGACCATAGCAAATGCGAATCCAAAAAGTTAGAAAATTCGCTTTGGAACATACCAACATCGATTGTCCGTTGATTCCCATGCCAGTCGGGTCAAACACGTTTCTTTTTCCCACGGGGATAACCGCTCCCACAGAAAAAGGGGGTATCAGGTACCATGGGCCGAAACCCAACTGCTCCCGCTAGTAGGCCCCGGCCAACTAAGGACCACAGGATGATGGCCCACCACGCGCCAAGCCGCTTCCTCTCATCAATCGTGTCCAAACATACACCCCTATCCCGTAGATATATAATTCTGACGCTATTCCTCCTCACGGATAACCTCTTTTAAAAGGCATTCTGATGACCCTCCGAACTCAACAAGTATAAGTCATGCTCATAACCACCCTGAGGGTGGTCAAACATTTATTGAGGCAGAAAGTGCGGACGACTGGGCTATCTAAAAGGAAGAACAAGTTATAACGCATGAGAAAAGTGCCACCTTCCCTTCCTGTTTAGGAAGGAAATCTTCTACTTTCCATGGAAAGAGGATCGCCTACCATGGGGATAAAAAGGAGGAAAGAACGGAAGAAAAAGGTATGTGATTCCATACTGAAAAGAATAGCATTTTCACTCTTTAGAGAGACAAATCTAACTTAAGCATCGGAGAGGCGGCGAGCAAATTACCATCGTTTTCTTGTTTGTTTTGCGTGTGGCTCAAGCACCGGTTCATGCTTCAACGGTTTAGTGATTCAGAAAGTTCAGGAGACCACAATAAATGCACGTAAAATAAGGGCATGCAAATCATTTCCATCATTCTATTACTCAAACGACTCACAAAAGTGGTCACCAAATGCCAAAGTCTATAAAATATGAAAAGTCTCATATATAGGTAAGAGCAATTCACCAGTCGTAATAACTAAATGCATCAATTTCCCATAATATACTAGTAATCAATAAAAAAACATTTTTTTATTGGAAAACGTGAAAAGAAAAACTATTCTCAAATACCATTTCTCTCTTCATGTTTTCATTCATTAAAGTCATGAGCACATTATTTTAAATGTTCTTTTACCATCTCTCTCTTCACCATTGGTTGGTAATTCAAAGAAGAACCCCAAAATAAATCAAGGTTTCCATCAAAAGATTGACATGGAACAACAAAGAAACCGAAAAACGGGAGATCTTTAATGTCGAACCAAACCCAATCATTTTTTTTAAATATATGCCTTGAAATTAAGTTGAATTTCTGAATCCCAAAACCATAATGTTGTCTTTCTGTTCATCAATTTTCTCTTTAATAGAAACAAATAAAATACAAAAAAAAAAACTCACAAATATAGAAAAAAAAATTTTAATAGCTTAAATGCCAATTAACCTGATATAAATTGCTAGATTTTGTAAAATCAAGAGTATTTATTGAGCCTAAAAACAATTTATCAACAATTAGTACCCACAATTAAATATATTACAAAATAAAAAACTTTAATTGTTCAAAGAAGCATATTAATTGTGAAAGTGTGTAGAAAACATATATACTTGGCATGGTTCCAAAATTGCTCGGGTTGCCATATGTCTCCCAAATCTGGGCAAGGGATGAGATCAAAAAAATTAAGGTCAAGATGAATATTTCCTTCTCTCCAAACGTGTTCTACAAAATCTCTTGAAAATTGTAGGGTTCTATTAACTTATATAAATAGAGCATGAAGGAACAATTGAGTTTTAGTCCAATGGGCTTACCAAAGCAAGGGAGAAAATAAAACCATGGGTCCATAAATCGCTAATGTTAAATAACATGCATAATTACACAATTAAAATTGTAACATGATTATATTTAGTTCATAATTAATAAATTAATCCAACAATTAATTGTTTTAAGGGAAAAATTATATAAGGATTTTCTAATTTGTCTTTAGAAGTTATCTTTGTACAAAACGATTATAGAAGCTCTATATGCACGCTAAGCCGGCAGCCATCAAAAGGGGGTTTCCTTTGTCTTTAGGCATATAAGGAGTTTCTTAGGTTTCTAAAAGGGGGTGGGAGGGTATTAGGGGTGAATAGTATTACATTTAGGTTTGCTTCGTATGTATATGTAACCTAAATGCTAGATTCACACCCTTATTCGTAAATATTACACTAATCCCTCATATGTGTGAGTTTTGTAGGCATTGAAAGTAAATCAAGTAAAGAAAAGGGCAAAAAGATAAGAAGGCAGAACTTGCACCCAAAGGCACTGTTTCGCCAAGGCAAAGGGACACCTTTGTAGTGGCGAAGCAATTCGCCAAGGCAAAGAGAGCTACTCAAGGGTCGAAGACCCCAAACATTAGCCTCGTGTTCGCTAGCGCAAAGGCGAACCTTCGCTCGTTAATGGTTCAAGCCATGAAGAAGACCCTCACGCAGCTATTATTAAAGAAGGCTGAGCATCCTACATACATGAAGTTTCGTTCGCCAAGGCAAAGTGTGCCTTCGTCAGAATGACGACCTTGCTAAGCGGTGAAGGAAAATCAATCGTAAAAGAAGACACCCCATTCGCTACATAAGGATGTTACCGACAAAAATACCCTAATTTTCAGCCTAAACTTTGGCCCATCTTCCCTATAATATAAATACCATACTTGTAACATTTCTAGGGAAACTTGAAAAGGGCTTAGAGGCTTGAAACATTTCATTTCTTGTGGTTTCTCTTAAGCTCATACTTAGGGTTTGAAGATTTTCTTAGTTTTTTTTTAGCTTGTTTTGGAGCTAAGTTGCAAGATCCAAATCAAGCAAAGGACTTCTTAGTATGAGCAAGGTTTTGCAGATTTACTATATTTGTTTGTATATCTAAAATTTTATATATCTCTTTATCTTTCATTATGTTTGGTGTAAACATGATTTTCTGTTAGGGTTTTCGAGGCCGCTATGAGTGCTAGATCCTCCTCTAGGGTTGGTTGTTGACATTTGGTGCTTTGTCATATGTTGTCTTGAATGATTTTGCAGAATAGAACTGGTGCTGATTTATGATGTGGCTCAAGGAATTCCCACTCTTTTATTCAATCGTTGCATGCTAGATAGTGAGATCAGACCTAGAGCCCAAAGGGTTTCTAAAGTGACAACCGAAGGTATGTCTTAGACTTTATTTTCATTCCTACTATCTTATAATTGATAAATAATCAAAGAACAGGAAATTAGGAATGCTCAAATGCATGATTTTATTAGAGGGGACATCATTTAACCTTAAGGTGGATGATCATATGGACTTAGAGGTGATCGATCCGAAAGCATAACTTGCAATTTACTGTATGACCGAGAGGTGACTAATAGAATTTTTAAGGACCGATTTTCCTTAGGAACAAGTATCACATTGTCACCCTAGATGGACCGAAAGGAGAATAGGGATTCAGTGTGAGAAATTAAGGAGAGACTCGAAAGAGTAAACCTCATACAGAGTTCCTTGAGTAAACATAAGAGTATTTTCACTTGATTAGCACCCTAATGAATATGTCGTAAAATGCACCAATGGAGACACAACTCGACCCTAGTGTCATTCCTTAGAGCTTTCTACAACTTAATCCAATCATTTACTAATCTTTAGAGTAGATTTTTAGTTTAACGTAGTTTCACTTTCGCTAACAATCAATCACAATCGCTTATTTCATGAATAGTAAAATTCCTCAAGAGGGCCTGTGGTACTTAATCCCCACTTAAGCCATCTCTTCCTCGTACGACATTAAGCTTTTAATTTGAAAGCCACTATATTATTTGTGTGAACTCGCATTAATTCTTAAGTGGTTTTGCTGATTTTTATCAAACTTTATTTAGAAGTTTTAGGAAAATTTTGAGGGAAACACTATGAGAATGTCAAATGTATTATTATTATTATTATCATCATCATTATTACTTATCAAAAAAAAAAAATTATTGTCATTATTATTTGAAGTGAAGTTTGTTTAATTGATCTATAAAAAAAAAATTATTTGAAGTGAAAATTCAGAGATAACTAACTATATACTTCCATTTAGTGTACTTCCTGAACTCAAAAGAGAATCCTATGTTTGACTTAAATTTTAAATTTTTTTTTTTGAATTATCTATTATCCTCATGGATCAATATTTAATGATCTGAAGAAAATAAAATAGCTTTTGAGAATGAAAAAAGATTTTTCTACTCAAAGATCGGGCACTTTTTATGTAGTGTCCGTTCTCGGGTCTAAGGTATTTATAGAAATAAGAACCTCTACATTTAATCAATTTTTTGGATTAGGCAGGTTCTAGACGAGGGTGGGTTAGATATTTTGATCTTTTTCTTTTTTTTTTTCTCTTGTACCCTTAGGCATCTATTGTATTCCCCATGTATGCTTTGTGCAGTCCTTTGGACTTCTTCTGTTAATTTTTCTCCCATATTCCCACTCTAGCCACTCACCAAACTTTTCATTTAGGAAGTGTGCATCTACCAAAACTGGATAAGTATTTACTTAGTTGCATAGTTTTAAAAGGTGCGCCTTAAGCACCTAGGCTCAAGGCACAACCACTCCTTGGTTAATGCGCCTCGCCTTCCAAACATGTGCCTACTAAAAAGGCGCGCCTTATAGGCTATATAATTTCTTTTTAAAACACTTTTATGCTTGAAATTTCTAATTATATATATTGAAATTTATATAATTTCACTCCTTTTTTCTTTGAAATTTTCTTTAAATGTTAGGAATCTTTACTTTTTTATTAATATAATCATACTTTGAATCATATTTTGCAAATTGAGAAAATCCAAGGTCACATTTCACTCACAAAGCCTCGTGTCTTGGTGCAGCCTTGTGCTTCAAGGCTTCAAGAGGTTTTTGTGCCTTGACATGCCTTGCACCTTTTAAAACTATGCTTAGTTGGTAAATTAAAATTGTAAAATGCACCCATGTTGATGATCAAAGGTTGGATTGCTTAATATGAACTTAAAAAAGATCAAATTTTCTTCCAAGACCAAATAAACAACCTTATTCAAATTAAAAGTATCTTGTAGTTTACATTTTAAAATTCTTAGAATATTATAAAAAAGGACTTACTGTTCAGTTTTGTCTTCTTGTCAATATGTCAAGTGGCATTTTTTATGGGAAATATTGGCGGAGTATTCATATATTTTACTAAAATTTGGAAAGCACTTTGTGTTTTAAGCAACAATATTTTTCTTCAGTTATAGCTTATCAATTTTGTTGCTTTCTCTTCGCAGTGAAGGCATTTGATCTACAAACTTGTACATGGTCAACCTTAAAAACTTACGGCAAGGCACCGGTATTTATTTATTCTTTTCCATAAGCAACAATGAGAAAAGAATTAATGAACATATTTCTAGCATAGGTTGATGTTGATGTAATCGGGACACTGCTGAGTAGAAGTTAAAATTAGTGTCTATTGGGGTAAGTCACAATGTAATGACTATTCTTTCTGCTTTCCAGGCATCACGAGGAGGTCAATCTGTAACCCTTGTTGGGACCAGCTTGGTCATATTTGGTGGACAAGATGCAAAGAGATCTCTCTTGAATGATCTACATCTTCTTGACCTAGAAACAATGACCTGGGATGAAATAGATGCTGTGTAAGTTGCTTTCTGTAAATGTCATAACTTGCTTATTTGTCTTTTCCATTGTCTTGGTTTTGAAATATGAAAGGATTTACAGGAGCCATTCAGCAGATAGATTGCTCAATAATGACGACAATTTCCATGACAGATGTCCTTGTTTCTTATGCACATTTTAACTAGGCCACAATATTTGAGTTGTTCGATTAGCTTTATGATTTCCATAATTAAGAAGATGTATTATCATGACAGTAGTGCTATAACTGCCTGCACATAATGATGGTGATCCCAGCTTATTTCTTTATCCAGTATCCTTGAATGTATGTTATTCTCAAATAAACTTTAACGAACTAAACAGCTGCATAATTTGGAGGAAGTTTTGGAATATATAATGTGGTAAGATGGTCAAGAGAGGACCACCGTAGGTAGTTCCTCTCTTCCAGTGCAGCCATATAACGATTGAAGTTCTAATAATTTAGTAAAATATTATTATTTTTATAGGTTGAGTTTGTGATCTATCCTCATTAGCAAGTGAACTCTTTCTTCCAATTGTTATGTTATCTAAAGGTTAATATCAGGTTTAAATTTCGATTCCTAAGGCTGATTCTTCTTTGTTATTTTGTAGGGGTGTGCCTCCATCTCCGAGGTCTGATCATACTGCTGCAGTACATGCAGAGCGTTACCTACTTATCTTTGGTGGTGGTTCATATGCGACTTGCTTTAATGATCTGCATGTCCTTGATTTGCAAGCTGTAAGATAACTTATGTATTATCTATCCCTTTCAGTATTTGTGTTGTTATATAATGGGACACTATTATCTATCAAATTCATGTGTTCTTGGATTTTTAGATGGAATGGTCTAGACCCACACAACAGGGTGACATACCATCTCCACGGGCTGGACATGCAGGTGTGCCAGTTGGGGAGAATTGGTTTATTGTTGGTGGTGGTGATAATAAAAGTGGTATGTATCAAGCTTCTTGACTGCTAGCCAACCTTTAAACTTTTCTTGAATTTTTTTTTTAATAAGTAAATTGAACAATATATTGACAAAACAAGGCCAAGTCCTAGAGTATACAGGATGTATACAAAGTGTTAAATGACCAACTCTCCTAAAAGCTCAAGCTTGTAGGATTTAGGTTTAGTATCAATATCATGCTTCAACACCCTCCCTCACATGCACATGGCCCCATACCCATGCACGTGGAGAGTCAGAGTCCATTATGGACTTTCAAATAAACATGGGGATTAAAATTCTGAGGGAAGTTCGAGCAAGGGACGCCACTTTGTCCGTCGACTCACGATAGCGTTGACCAATGTTTCTCGCCAAAGCTTAAGGCTTGTAGGATTTGGGTTTAATGAATATCGTCGCTGCTTTGCAAAAGAAAGAACAAAAGGCAGGAGGAGCAAAATACTAGCCACCTGAAACAAGTCTGAGTGCTAGAGTGCACATTATCGAGTTTACAATAGAGTACTCTCTGTCGCCAAATAAGGCTTTCCATGAGAATTGAGATAGGTGATGAAGGTGCGGAAAAACTGTCATTATTGAAGACCACCCTATTTTTTGAAATTAATTGGTGGTCGTGGTAATAATAAACATTTGGACCTATTGAATGCCACAATGATGTTCAGTTTTGCATTCCAAAAGTGTGATAGGAGTTGCAATTGCATCATTAGAGTCATACAACTACGTAAACATATTTTTTAATCACTCAAAAGCAATATATTGATAAAAAAAAGAACCATGAGGTTCCAAGAAGTACACTGGAAGAGTTTAGTTTTTCACCAACTACCAAGTAAATATCTTACTTTAGTTTTTCACCAAAGGCAGATGATGCTGTTTCTTCATGGTTATGTTCGACTTTAGTTCAAAAAGTGATTATATTAGCATCCAGGAGTGCCACTCCCGTGGCTATCTGGTTTAAGAGTGAACAAGATTAAAAAAGGGACATGCATTGGAAAAGTTTGAGTCCATTCTTGGAGATGTATAGTGAGGACTGCAGCAACCGTGACATGATCTAGGTCTTCTGCTCTCATCTGTCAATTATTTGGATCTAATTACTGTACTAAAAATTTATACTTAGCTAGATGTGGTGATATCAGTCCTTTATATTTATCTTGTTGGTTTTCTCCCTCCAATATGCTTTCTACCATTCATGCAGATAAGAAGCCTCAACAAGGGGAGTTCAAAAGAATTGTAAAATAAGTTTAAAAGAAACTTGTGTATTGACATGGAGTTCATAACTGGTCAGATATAATTCGAAAAAGGGACTGTATCATTCTACAACCATAATTTTTTCTAATTTCTTGTCCTTCCTGGAACACCATCACATTTACAAAATATAGGGGATGGCTTTCCTCAGGAGAGTTCAACACCCACGATAAACTACACTATTTTAGATTGGTTGACCGGAATTCATGACTGAAAATCCCAGATGCATTCATAGAAATTTACTCTGCATTTTGGTAGAAAAATGACTGCTTGTGAAGAAATTAAATATAAGCACAAATTGAAAAAAGATCATAAAACTTCCAGAAATATTAAAGCACTTATTAGTTGGAATTTTTTCCTTTTAACTTCTTGGATGCATTTATAGAAAGTTCCTTTGCATTTTGGTAGAATGATGACTGCTTGTGAAGAAATTAAATATAATCACAAATGGAAAAAATATTATCAAACTTCCAGAAATATTAAACATAATAAGGTAGATTTTTCTTCCTTTTAACTTCTTGCAGAGTTTCAAACTATTTGTCTTGAACATGTCCACACTGGGGTGGTCGGTTGTAACTACTGTTCAAGGTTCCTCTTGCTAGTGAGGTATTCTACTTAAATAGGTTAATGATAACATATATTTCAGTCGGACCTGTAAGTTACATAGCATCTAAAGTCGAGATATGTTAGTATTCTTACTATGCTATGTAGAAAGCATGAAGTGAAAGTTAAAGCTGAAATGAACCTTTCTAACCATAACAGTTTTATGCTACTTATAGAAATTGTGGATGGTCTGGCTACATGTTAATCAGTCAGATAAGTATGAAACTAATGCAATATTCTTAATTAGCTTCTTCAACATTAAGCATGTTTTGATAGAATAACTTCTTCTGCTGTGGGGGTATGCTTTGGAAGGAAGGTTATATGACGTGGATAAATAAAGAAGAATGTGGAATTTACTTATCTCTGAAAGAACGAATTTGCATAGTGTCAAACATATTGGGTTTTAAAGGGTGTAATAAGGAAATACAATGAACTAAATATGCAATACCGTTTACCGTTTCCCTTATTTTCTTTTCCAAGATGATGAAGGGATGGGCCTGGGAAGAACTGTGGAATTGTAACTGGCTGGGATACTTGTCTTCCTAAAACAGTTGAAACAGTATAAATTGTGTGCCAAATCTAGACAGGAATGGGAATATAGGCCTTTGGATGATCAAACAAAATGGACAAGAAGCTAGCCAGTTGGAGTTTGAGGTCAGTTTATTATTCACATTTTATTGAAATTCTCAGTATTATGTGAGATCTTGGATGAGGTTAGACCAACTCATTTTGTATGTATGGGGACAAATGTGCTCTCTAACACTTATTTTGCAGGGCCTCATAACTTCATGATGTTAGGAGTAGAGCTTGGGGTTGATGAAGGTATTCCAGAGAGCAATAGCAGTCCTTTCCTGCAAAGCTACCATTTCTTTTTAGTTTGTGATTTTCTTGTGATGAAGGATTCTTTGTCCTGCAATGTTTGTTTTCTTCTTAGCAAATTATGGTAAAATGTACTGCATATCAAAATGTTAAGTGGTTCAATTTGGTGATGCTGATCAAACTATTATGTAGAACTTGTACTTTGCTTTTGCTTTGCACCTGCTATGTCTTTTACATACATGCCTTGTCTTATTTGTCAATTTACTTAATTTTGGGTCTGATAAAAGGGTAAAATGGGTCCTTGCAGTAGGCACTAAATCATAAGGACTTGTGACAAAGTCTTTTATGTTTTTATTTGCTGTGAAACTGCCTTCATTACCAGGCATTTAGCAGTTAGTTACTGTTGGATTGTTTGCAATTGCAGGGGCTTGAGTTTGGACATAGGCTCCATGTGGGAAGATGTTCTCATCTTTGGAGGACCACAAATGACGAGTACAGCAATGAGGTTAAGACCTATATTTACTATTTTGTGGGCTTTCAGAGTATTGTTTGTTCCTCATATTATCGTTTATTTATTGTTTACTTGCTCTTAGGTCAATGTTCTTAAACCTAGCCATAAATCAACCCTGCAAACAAAAATAATGGAGCCTGTGCCTGAAAGTGTTTCTGCTGTCTGCATAATGCTACTAATGCTACAGAGATGTCGAGTCTGAGTTTGGCAGAGGTCAGAAAAATAAGGAAATTATTATGGACAATGTGAATTCAGAACCCATGGTAAACTTGTTTTTCAGTTTCCTTTTCTCATAGTTGGTTGGACACTGCTGCTAAAGAAATCAGCCATCATATTGTTGGCTGGCCAAAATATACTTCTGATTGAATTATTCTCTCTTAAGAATAGTGACAATCATAAATTTATATCAACTGTAAAATGTTTTGAATTATACATGGTTTTCTTTTTAATTAGGTAAATGTAATTTTCATGATGTTCTCAACAATTCTGTGGTGTAACCATTCATTGAAGTACTAAATCAGTCCCAAAAATTTCAAAGAATAAAATACATACTGTTTTTTTATTGATTAATTGCTTTTTCCAATGAATTATTTATTCTTTTTAATTGATTATAAACATATTGCGTGACTCATTTGAACTAGCCTTTCACCTTTTTTATCATATCTTACAATTAGTTATCCCATTCAACCTATAATAATTCCTGTTTCAGAATATGTATGAATCTTTTATTTCTAACCATGCTTTCCTAATATGCTCCTTCATATAAACTTTTGTAAGTGCTTGTAGAAGATAAAAACAGAAGAAACTAGTGAACGTCTTATTGCAACTCTCAAGTCAGAAAGAAAGTTAAATCATCACTCAGCGGAGAAAATTTTGATCTCACCAGCTAAAGCAAATTGCAGCTGAGACTCGAAACTCAGACCTATACAAGGTAGGTCAACAACATAACATAACAAATAGAGTGATATGATAGGGACTCCTTTCTTTACAACTGCTGGATGTGATAGCAAATAGAGTTACTTCCTTGAGGGGAGGACTTCTAGTCATGGTAGACAAAAGATGAAAAAGAATTGAAAAATAAAAAATAAAAAGCTGCTCCAGATTTTCACAACTACTTCTATCAAAGCGATGAGCCTGGATTTAACATAAAAAGTTGCATGACTAAGCAGTGTTAATGTTTTAAACTAACCTGTAAGATTAATTTTCAATTGAGAGCCATATCCAAAAAAAACACTGGAGCTTTTAGTAAATCTTTGGCTTCAAATGTTGATTCTTGATCCTAATACTCTTTGTACTTCCTTGCCATTTTTCATCATTTTGTACATTAGGTAACTGGAGTTTTTAGTCATATGTCTATTTTAGATATGTAAAGAATCTTAATTTGTTTTCCAATTGTGGGAATGCGAGAAATTACTAAGTTCCTTTGAGTGTAAACTGAGTTGAATTACATTCATTTGCATGAAAACAAGATTCTGCTGGCACTAAGCTGCTTTCCCTTCTAATAGTTATCGTCAACTTTTTCTGTATTTGTGGCAGGAGCTCCAATCAGTACGTGGTCAACAGCGCCTGAGCAGTCAAGATGTTTCAAACTTGAGGTATATGTAGTCTTTAGGGGTGCCTATGCCCCATTTCTTCTCAATCGTTTAATTTATTATATATTATTTTGTAATCAGGAGTTGTTTCTGTCAGAAGACTGTTTAAAGTTACTAGAGAGTTGTCATTGTTCGTTCAATAGTTATATATAGAGAGTTATAATTGTTCATTCAATGTTAGAAATTACCTTCATGGTAGATCATCCTTCAATGAGGATCCAACTACATTGTCTAGAAAAGCATTACTTAACTCTGGAAAGAAAATATTTAGAATATGCACTCATGCTTGAATAGGTAGATGGCCTTTTTCCTTTTTTTTCTTCTTCTTTGTAAGCAGCTATTGAAGTTCATTACATATTTTCAAAGTGGTAAATTACATTAAATTTAATCAAAAGCACAAACCTCGTTAAGATTGCCTGTGCAGGATATCTCAAAGTCGGATGTGATTAACTTCATTTGAACGAACAGGTGGACGTAGCAGAACTTCGTAAAGCTACAAACAATGGAATTTACAAAGAACTTGAGCTGCTACCGAGACAAAGGCTGCCTCAGAGCAAGCTCTAAACGCAAAACAGAGGCAGAGCTCAGGCGGCATGTAGGGTTGGCTTGCTGGAACACACTGATGAAAAGCCGTGATGCCAAACAGCTCATTTTATTTGTTTTTGAAGACACATAGATTTGGTTGTCAATCAATTTATTTTGGGGTCAATTCTTTATTATTAGTTCTTTTCTTTGATAGAGAAAAAAAAAATAAAACATAGTTCTGCTGGCTGAGATGGGCCTTTTTCTCATATGATTACATGTTGTGTCTTGCTATATGTGGTTTGCATATGACTCCCACAATTCACATCAGTCTGTAATTGATCCAAAAAATATGATTTTGAAGTATAGTATGGAAACACCATTTGTGCCCTCAAGTAGTTTGAAAAACTTCTCCATTGTCTTTATTTATTCTTCTTTTTCTTTTCCCTTACTTTAATATATTACTACTACTAGACAGTGGCATCTTAGAGTGCGTGTTTAGTTCACGGTTTTTTAAAATGTTATAAAATATAAGGAAAGCGTTTTTATTCTTTTTTCTAAAAAACACAATAAAAAGCAATATTTGAAGAATAGAAGACATTTCAGAAAACTTAGTTTCTTTGTTCTCTTTATTTTTAAAAATTATTCTTGAGAACATTTTTCAACCTCATTAACTAAATAGGCCTTTAACTTTCAACTTGTTTTATGAATTTACTCATTTTATAATAAATTATTAACTGTTTTAATTTTTCCTCTTTTTTTTGTTCACCTTCCTATCAAATGAATTAATGTCTCATAAAATAATACAACTCCTGGACATTTTCTTCTTCTGATCCATGAAATATTAATTTCTCTCATCTCTTCCTCCTATCAATCCCGCTATCTTTATTCTTTTCTTGTTACCAAATAATTAATTTCATTTTTCTTCTTCAAAATTAAAGAGTGTTTGGTATATCAATTTAATGATTCATTATTAAATAAATTCAACATATTTGATAAAATAATTCACCATCATAATTTATTGAAAATAACTTTAATATTAGATCAAAAATTCAGTAATTTAATTTTAATCTTAATTCTATTTGTCTTGTTTATGTTCATTTAATAAGAAGAGTATATTTACGATTATGATTAAACATCTATAAGTTTATAACATATTTTTTATATTGGAGTATTTTAACACATTTATATGCAGACATTTGCGTTAATATTTATATATCTTGAATATTTTACATACAAGAATTTGATGAACAACGTCTTTATCCAAACTATTAATGTGTTCCCAAGAATACAAGTTTCTTAGAGCATTAGGCATCCATTATAATTGTTGTATTTTTTTACTGACAAAGTCTATTTTGGTCACGTCCCTCTCTCTTTCTATATCACTTACCATTTAATTTTATTACAACTGCCGCGAGTTTATACTCTTATATGTGCTAGGGATTTGTTCAATATAAATTTATTATATTTTGTCTTTGTATTGTTACATATTAGTAAGTGATATTTGTCAAAAATTATTAAGTGATATATTTTGTAGGTAGATGGTAGATGATATTTTAATAGATTTCATGTCCATATAAATCAAAATTTATATATTATAATCTTACTGGGGAGGGTCCTACGTCTCAATAAGAACATTATACTACATTGTAATAAAATGCTAAGTTGTCAAAAAAAAAAAAGTAACAAAAATATAATAAAATTCTGAAAATAAATAAAAACTAAATAATATGAAAAATTTTAAAATTAAAATACCATCGCAATAATTAAAAAAGAATTAGCAACATGAAACTAAAATAAACTCCACATATAAAGTTATATGATTAATCCATTTATAATTTTATTAAAATCAAGATTGCTAAGAAAAAATCACAAACTAAAATTATAAATCATTAAACTCTTTGCGAACATAATTCAAATTTTATATATTTAAATCCATTTTCAATTTTATAAAAACTAAGGACACCTATGGTGGCAAAAAAGACATAGTACCAAACAAAATACATTCTTCTTCTTCTATGAGAATCCTAGTCGCCCCTCCTATGTACTCCTTATTTGTTAGAGAGAATGGGTGATTTTTTGATCATTCTTGGTTTGAAATAACTTATTCCATAGTTTTCTTTCATATGTTTGTGTTTTCCTTTCCAATAAAGTGGTTTATTCTACACCAATCTGATTTTGTTTTTGTTTTTCTTTTTGTGTTTTATCGTCGACATTTGGTGTTTATCCACTTGGAGTTGTTGTTCTGCGTGTTTGTACATTGACTTATTGTAGCGGGTAGTTGTGTACTTGTGTTGTCGACGATTAACTTTTGTAGTTTCACATTAGCGTCGTCGGATCGAATCTTGTTCAATGATATCTTCTGAGGATCACGGAATGCTTAGGTACAGGTATTTTTGGATTTTATGTGTAGGTCTTGAGTTGATTATTTTTTTTATTAACCTGGATGTTGCATTATTTTCTAAAAATTTTAACACTTTTGATTATGTGTTTCTATCGATGGTATTGCTAACCTGAATCAATAAATTTATATTCTTTTCGAAAAATAATAGCAAAAAATAATAATAGATTGCATGACAAATAACTAAAATGGGCATAGTTTAAATTCTTTAATCTTATTAAGAAATCTAAGGTCATCTTTAATATCAATATTTTTGTAATTGATGAGATATTGGTGTATACTAAAAGGAATACTTACTTTTTGTTATAACCACAAGCCTAGCTTAATTAGTTAAAAGCGTTTGTGTCATTGTGGGAGGAGGAGCAAATTGCCACCACCATGTCTGGAATTAAATCATAGATAAAAATGTTGATAATGGACCTCAAGGTCGGTTCTGATATAGCCCTTGGCATTGCAGGCGGACCCTTTCTCCACTTTACGTCCCTTCTCGATCACTTCCACACCTCTAGCAAACATGGAAAACACCGTGTCCTTTCTGTAGAGATGGAAAGCTCCTTTATACATTTAGACATCTAAGGTTGTCTTTAATACCAATATTTTGTAATTGATGAGATATTGGTGTATACTAAAACAAATACTTACTTTTTTGTGTATTTATAACCATAAGCTTAGCATAGTTGGTTAGAGCGTTCAACAGGTTGGACATGGGGAAAGGAAGGGTTCAAGTCTTAATAGAGACAGTTTACTATATTATATTAAAAAGTGATTAACTTTCAAAAAAAAAAAAAGTGTGCACGTACTATGCACGCGAAATTTTATATTATAATAATTGAAATTAGTATCAATTTTTATAAATATTATTTATCATAATTGTTTATATTTTTTATTTGATATTTTTTGGGTAAATATTTTATTATAAATTATTCATTATTTGCACAAGCCTTTAATATTTCATTTTCGTTATTATTGTGATTTAAATGTTAATAACTTATTATATAGTCAAAATTAATAAAATAATTTTAATAATTTTATTATTTATTAAATTAGTTTAGTTTATCTATATAAAATTAAATAGTTTATGAAAATATAAATTTTGAATAATTTTTATTTATCTATATAAAATTAAATAGTTTATAAATATATAAAATTAAAATAATTTTAGTTATATAATTTTTATTTTTACACAATCAAATATAATAAAAATTATTTTTTACATTTTTCTTTCATTTACACTTTTTAAAGACAAACAAGTTGATTTTTTAAATCTTGGTTTTGGTATATTTTCCAGTATTTTAAAGCAGAATCAATGGCGAATTGGAAAAGTTACATGTTCACAGTTAACTGGTTGAACTGAGAGTCGAATCTCCATTGAATTGGTGACTTCATAAATAGATAATTAATATATTATTAAAAATAAAAATCACTATAAATGGATTTGATTGGTTCAATCGTAGATTAGGCGGTTTAAAGAAAAATAGTTTAACCTTTGAAATAGTGGTTTTATTTACCAATCACGGTCAATTGAGTGGGCCGTCGATTCGATCTAGTTTTACCTCCATAGTAGAAGCGTAAAGTGTCTAGCTGACACTTTTCACGAAACAAATCAGCGATCCATCATAAAGATATAATCAGAAGCGAACTTTTTATCATCAACGTAGCTTGCATAATCGGAATCGCTAAAACCAACCACCTTAAGAGTGATGATACGCCCGATATGTCAACATGCGAATCCTTAGTACTCTGAAGATACTTTCGAACTTTATTTAGTAAAGCTTTCCAATGACTTTGATTAGGATCACTCAAATACCCTCTCCCAACTCTGCTTAAATGACAGCAATGATATCGGGGCATTTACATGAGTGATTATACATCGAGTGCCCCTGGCCCGAAGAATAGGAATACCTTTCCTTCTGATCTCTCTTATATTATTATGAGGATGTGCTTTGGAAAATCTATTATGTACAATTGATGTGGCTTTCGAGAAGAACATGATTGCATATTGAACATTTCGAATGCGTTTAATATATGTTTGCTGAGACAATCTCAAAATGCAACTTTATGTGAAGATGCTTCCACACTAAGATTCTTTATCAAAATGGCTAAACTATATCATTTTGCTGTCTCAACCGATAGGTCGGTATCATTGCTTTCTGAGCAAATATCATCCACATATAAAACCCAAAAAATATGTATTTGCTCGTGACCTTCATATATATGTATTGATCGCGATGTTCTCTGCCAGACCATTGATAATGACATCTTCATCAAACTTGAGATACCCTTGCACAGAAACTTGTTTTAGACCATAATGGATTTTTAGAGTTTACACACCATGTGTGTTCTACCAACTTCCTCAAAACTAGTAGGTTGAGACATTTAAACATCCTCAACTAAGTCTTCATTCAAGAAAGCTGTCCTCACATCCATTTGTTGTAACTCCATGTCAAAATGAGCCACTATAGCCATAATAATGCATAGAGAGTCTTTAGTGGACACGAGAGAAAATGTTCCCTTAAAATTGATACTTTCGTTAGCGTAACCATGACACTAATCTTGGCATAATCTCTCTACCTATCCATGACATCATGCTTGGTCTTAAAGCACATTTACTGCCATTAGTGACCTCAACCCGACTCCACACTTTATTCTTTGACATGGAAGTCATCATCTTTCATTGCATTGATCCAGAAATTGGATTGAGGACTAACAATGTCTTTATGAGCAGTTCACGATAAATGCTTACATCATACTTATGCTCCTGCAAGTAAACAATGTAGTCATCTTAAATTGCGGGCCTACTACGCTCTTTGACCTCCTCAAGGGTATGTCCATGACTACATTCAAGGCTTCTTGGTCTACTTCCTCAATTGGTTTATTATCAGGAGTATCTATTAGATGCAGTTACTTAATCTGGAGGTTAGAGATCAGGCGAAGCTAATAGGCAAATGACTAAAGTGGGTGCTCTTTCACAATTTCTCTGCCTTGAAACGCGCGATATCATCTGTGAGATAGTTCGATCTGACTCTTACTCTAGTGAATGTAACAAATGATAAATATGGAACCTCTTGATACCACACAATAACCAATAAAGTACCCATTGATGGTCTTTGAATCAAGTTTCTTGGATTATGAGTTGTACGGTATCACTTCCACCTTGTAACCCCAAACATGGAGTAATGACCAGGCTTCTTCACATGACCATAGCAGCTCATATGAGTCTTAGAAACATGCCTTAGGCACTTGGAAGCGAATATAGCTGGTACAAGCTTCCCCACAGGGACTCGGTGGTGAGATTAACAAGCATACATTGCACCGTATCAGAAACATGCGGTCCCTCCTCTTGCCCAATCTCATTACGTTGAGGAGTCTTGGGACGACTTACATTGAGCATCAATGCCACATTCTTGAAGGTACTTTGCAGTGATGGATTTTGGCCTCTTGTCTCATCACTTATCTACCATAATTCTCACCCACCCTTCCATCGGAGATGAACCACTTTAATCTTCTTCCTTGTTGAGCTCAGCTTTAGTTTTGAAGCTTTGAAAGCCTCCAGAGTTAGACTTTTCACGAAATGAGCAAAAACCATAATGCAGGAATAATCATCAATGAAAGTGATGAAATATTTGTAGCCACCATAGAAGGAGGGTGGGTGTACAATATATATGAGTAACCCTAAGCAACTCGGTACATCTTTTAGCCTTACTGCATTCGTAATCTTAAGCGGTCAATTTATATAGTGCACAATCTAAGATATCAAAATCTAAGAAATCAAGATGTGGAAGAATCCTGCATTCACCAATTAATCTCTTCATTCTTTGTTTGGGAATATGACCTAGCTCTTGTACCCGAAGAATAAAACTTTTCATTTCAATCCCCAAGCACTTCCAGTACTACTAATATTATTATAATTGGAGAAATATAAAGCAAATTATACAACTCTAATATGTAGATTTCCTGATGTTCATTGCTAATCAATAAAGAGTCTCGGTATAAATTAACTTTTTAAAGTTCCAACAAGAAAACTATATCCAAGTCTATCTAAAATAGGTACAAATATCAATTTTCTCTTAGTGGAGGGTATGAACACCACATTATGCAATTCTAAAATATTTTCTATACTAAGCTACAATCTAACAACTCCCAAAAAAACAACTTGGACTCTTGTCATAGTCTCCGTGAACATGTACTACTCCTAACTAAGTTGGACTCCTTTTACTTATCATTGCCTACCATAGAATTGCAAGTGAATAATGCTTTACTACCTAACCGCAGTATCATAAGAATAAATCAGTGACATTGGATTAAAACAAACATTTACGATGATTACTTTTTTTTTCTTGAGCATTCGTCGACTTCCCTCTGAGTTATCTTCTTATGCTCAAACTTGCGACAATAGTTGCATTTTCCTTAAAGACCTCATTCTTAAGGAATTTGGAGTGGAAGGTACATTCTTGCCATTACCTATGGCACTGGTATTCTACTTCTTGACAGACTTCTTCTCATTGGAAGAGTTAGTATAAAGGATACTTTCTCATTTGACCCCCACTGCCTTAGGTAGTCACCATAGAAATACTCATGGATCTTCCCTTCTTCATGTCCTCCTCCTCTTTAGGAAGGATGGAAGTCATCTCTTTAATGGTCCATTGCTCATTTTGAGTATTATAACTGGATTTAATGTTGTTAAATTTCGAAGGCAAAGTCTCCATGATCAACCAAACAACATAATATGAGTCAAACTCCATACTAATGGTCTTAATTTTGTTATAACAAGTTAATATTTTATCAATGTCTTCTTGTACCCCACTTGTTCCATCATAGAAAGTGGAGTTAAGAGTATTTAGAAGCTCATTCTTTGAGAACTTTGTGTATTTCTTACCAACACATCCAAGAAATTCTTTACTTTCTCAATCTTAGGCATGCTTTCATAAATAGAGTCCTTCATATCGTTCTCCATGATTATCAAACAACAATTGTTGAATACTCTCAGTCCTCATATGACTTTTTCTCCTTTGCAGAACTCCTAACAATGGGTTTTAGAGGAGCTACAATTTTCAAAGCCAAGTTCAGTTTCATAATCATCAAATTCATCATGAGAGATTCAACACATTACTTGTAAGTCTCATTAAGTTTTGTGCGGCAGAGAGGCAGAAACTCAAAGCTAAAAATTAATAAAGAGAGCAATGTCATAAATGTAGGTACCATGGTAGAAGCCCAGTGCTCCCATTAAGCGAGGCCACACGACAATTAAGGACCCGCAGAGATGATGGCCCGATCTCACAGGTCAGCCAGTTTTCCTCACCCCAGGTTAGGTCGAACATACCCCCATCCGGGTAGGGTATATACCTCTTAAGGCAGTCCCTCTTGGCCGGATAACCTCTTTAAAAAGGCATCCGGATGACCTCTCCGAACTTGAACAAATATAAGTCATACTCATAACCACCTAAGGGTAATTGAGGAGAACATATCTTGAGCGAGAAAGTGCGGGGCAAGGTATCTAGGAAGAACATGCCATAATGCATGAGAAAAGAGCCACCTTCCCCTCCCGTTTCGGAAGGAAATCTTCTACTTTCCATGGAAAGAGGATCGATTTCCTTGGGGATAAAAATGAGTAAAGAACGGAAGAAAAAGGTACGGGATTCCATACTGAAAAGAAGAGCATTTTCACTCTCCAGAGAGACGAATCTAACTTAAGCATCGGAGATATGGCGGGCAAACCATCGTCATTTTCTTGTTTTTTTTGCGGGTATTCGCTAGCTGGTTCATGCTTTAATGGTTCAATGATTCAGAGAAAGTTCGAGACCACGATTGGTCTTTGTCATGGAAATGCCAAGCAAGAAGTCATAGGCGATCTGCAAGGCCGGTACAATCCAAAGTGATCTCCGTTTCACGAAGCTTTAGTATTCAGATCATTCAGATCGTCGGAGTTCTCGCCATATGCAGCAATCCGGCGAACCATTTGTGAGGATCGGTTCCTCATTGGCGCCCGAGATGGGCGAAGCAAGAAGATAGGCGAGCGGATGGCGAAGTGCGCGACATACCAGGCGCGCAACAAGAGAATGAAGCACGCGAACCGATGGAGACTAATCGGGTGACAACTTCGAGGCCTTTGTTTAATCTCTATCTACTGGATCCTCCCTTGACCAATGGAAGAAGCGTATCGGTGGCTGACAGAGTATTCCACCCGGAGGATAATATCGGGCGCTTCGAGCGGTAATAATGCTTGCTTTCGGATCGTGAGAAGCGCCAAAAATTCGACACGAGCGAAGAAGCGACAAGCTCAGCGCTCGAAGCGGTGAAGAAAAAGGGAGCCTGCTGTGCACCCACTTCAACATCTCTTATAATGAGCTACCTTTGTCGGGACCACCCCGGAGTTTTAAGTGGCCCCGCCAATGAGGAAAACCCGGACTAACCTTGTCGATCCACCCCAAGGTGCGATTGCCGCAGGGACCATGGCGAGCCAACCCTTTGAAGCTAAGTTCACGGTAGAAAAATTAATACGAGCAGGCACCTCAAAGTTACATTCGGGAGTAGGCAGCGAAATATTGCCCCAACTGCCCAGACGGGGCAATTGGTAAATCACGAACACCATCTGAACCCGGGCCACCATCGACTTCATATTGGGAGGCCCGGTAGGTAATGATGCCAATCGAACTACGAGGAGAAAAATGCCCGTGCGACCTTAGTTAAAGCACGAAGGTAAACACCATTAGTACCCACAAATGGCGCAACAATTTGTCGGTTGGCTGACCCCATATCCTTTCCTCCTATAAACACAACCAGGGTCATCACTCCTCATTATGATGCACTTGTACTTACTTTGTGTATTAACAATTTTGATATTACTTTGAGTTCTTGGCTGATCTGGCGGTGCGGCTAATTTGTTCGTCTTCCGGCCTTCGGCGGATAAAAGTCCGGCAGCGTCTTAGTTCGGTTAATGAGTTTTATGCAGGTTCAATGGGGCACACACGACGGTGGGGCGATATTGTTCTTCCGGTCGAGAGCGAGGGTGGTAACCGACAAGTATTGTTTTCGGTCGTTGAGGACTTGGGGCCATTACAATGCTATAGTGGTCGGGCATGGTACATGCTATGAAAACAATCCCCTCAACCTATCACAAGCGCCGGTTATCTAAGCGCATGCGGGTAAGGATTGACCTCGGGAAATGTGAGTCTTTCGTCAGTGTTACTAGTTATCAGTGTAAGAATGTGAAAAAGATGAAACCTCCAACGACTCGCCCCCCGAAGTTTAACCCTCAGAATAGCAATCACAGATTGATGCCCGGGCAGCTATGGAAGACAGGGAACAATTGGTAGTAGATCCTCTGGAGTCCATACTCATTGGCGGGCCCAGTAAGTACACCTATGTTAGTTCTCTTTTGACAGAAGAAGAAAGGGCACAATTACACCAAATACTACAAGCTAATGCTGACGTATTCGCCTGGACCCATTCGGATATGACAGGAATAAGTCCTATGCATGCTTCTCACAAGTTAAATGTTGTCTCATCCGCTGAACACGTAGGGTAAAGAGTAAGCGCTCCCTTCTGGACGCCACCAAATCATCAATAAAGGTGGATAATCTTACGAAAGTTGGGTTTATTAAAAGTCAAATGCACGGAATGGTTGTAGCGTGGTGGTGGTTCACAAAGGGCAAATGGGTATCGTAGATTATACGGATCTTAATGACATGTCCCTGGGGCAGTTTTCCTTTACCAGCATAGATCGGATGGTGATGCCTCGGTGGGGCATGGCATTGTCCTTCCTCGTTACCATTTTTAGGGTATCATTAGATTCCCATGCACCCGCTTGATGCAGAGAAAACATCTTTTATCACCCCCCACGGGCTCTTTTGCTACAATGTAATGCCATTCGGGTTAAAGAATGCAGGAGCCACCTATCAGAGACTAGTAACTAAGATGTTTTGGCCATTGCTCGGAAAAACTATGGAAGTGTATATCGATGATATGTTAGTGAAGTCCAAGGAGCGCCCGGATCATACCACGCATCTGCAACATGCATTTGAGCTCCTCAGAGCATATGACATGAAAATCAACCCTACAAAGTATGCATTCAGGGTTAGTGCAGGCTGGTTCTTGGGATTCATGATGACTTAAAGAGGAATAGAGGCCAACCCCGCTCAACTTCAAGCTATTTTAGAATCTCCAGCTCCTAGCTCCGAGAGAAAGAGGTACTCCGGTGGCCGGTCGGTTGGCTGCCTTAGAAGGTTTATTTTCACGGGTTCCTGGAACCGCTAAGCCATTTTTCCTCTCGAGGAAGCCCAGGCGGGATGGAATGAAGAGTCTGATCGGGCTCACCCACATCAAGCGGTGCCAGGTAAAGCCATCAATTCTTACTAGTCCGGACGCTGGTGGACACTTTTTGTATATTTGGCGGAGTCTGGAGGATGCGGTAAGTGTCGGCTTTATTCAAAATAACGACAGTCGAAACTGTGTTCTCATTGTTGATCTAATAGCGCTGAAGCTTCGGTATAGTCGCCTTGAAGCGGCTGACCTTAGCCTCAGAATATGTAACTAAGAAGCTCAGCCCATATTTCGGGCACATCCCGTTGTGGTACTAAGCCGATCTTCCTAGGGTACCTCATAAGCGGCTTTTGGTAGAATGGCCCGTGGCGATCAAAACTAAGCTAGTGCGACATCCAGTGCAAACTAATTATAAAAAAAGGCGGTGTTATTGACTTCATCATTGAAATCCCTAGGTCTAAACACACCTCGAGAACTTCGGATTGGTGGACACTTAATGTGGAAACGGGCATCGAGGCAAGGCGGGTAGGAATTGGTGCAGGTTAAATCCTGTAGGGGAAAGAATCGAGAAAACAATCGGTTAGGCTTGATGCCTCTAATAATGAATCGGGGAATATGAAGCCCTCTTATCCAGGGTGGGGCCCCAGCTCTTCTTTGTATCGCCTACAAGCTCTGATTGAGTGGCTCCCGAGTTAGTTGTTGAAATGATCAACGAAGAATTCGAATCCCGAGACCCTTGAATGCCAAAATATGTCTCCCAGGTAAAACAACGCTTGGGTAGTTTTTCGATTTGGAAATTAGACATGCCGGAATTTCTTGATAGACGGTGCAGCAGTAGGGTGGCGCCTCTGCACTTGATAAGAAACAATATTCTGCTATCTACTACCCGGTAGTTTTCCTCTATCTCTCTCCCAGTGAGAAAGGTGGGAAGTCCTCTCCTCAATAATGGATGGACCTATGACCAAACCACATCGGCACGGGGGAACTCCCTAGTGAGAAGGATAAGGCCCACAAGGTGCAAGTCAAGTTAGCCAGATTTTCCTTGATCGATGGGCAATTGTTCAAAAGATCCCTGGGCGGTTCGTATTTGAAATGTTTGGCCTTGAAACGGGGCCATTATATGTTAATGAACTACATGAGGAATATCATCTGGAAACCATCAGACTCTGAACTTTGTACACAGGGGCTCACACTTAAGGGTACTATTGGTCGACCATGAAATTTGACGCTGCCAATCATACCAAAAAATGTGATCATTGCCAAAGGCTAGCTCCCATCCTAAAATCACGGTCACGAGATCGATCTCATCTCAGCGCAGCGCTGCCCGATGGGGAATTGATATAGTCGAATTGACGCCGCTCCCGGCTGAAAGAAATTGTTGTTGGTGGCAACTGACTATTTCAATAAATGGGTAGAAACCGAGGCCTTCTCATCGATCAAGGACAGGGATGTTACTCAGTTCATATGGAAAAATATTGTTTGTCGTTTTGGCATCCCTAGATCAATCGTATCAAACGACGACCCCGGTCGGCAGTGGTCACATCGAAACTTCTGCGGGAGTTGAAAATAAAAAATGCATACTCCCGCCCCGGTATCAGTGAAGCGATGGACTAGCGAAGCCCTCACCAACAAAACCTTGTTGACTGCCATGAAAAAGCGGTTGGATTCGGCTAAAGGTAAATGGGGGGATGAACTCCCTGAGGTGCTTTGGGCTTACAGAACTACCACTCGCAGATCTACCGGCATATCCCCCTTTGCGATTACTTATCAATAAAGGATGATTCAATATTGACACATATTTTTGTCGATTTTTCTCATCGTACAAGGTCAACATTAAAAGCCCGGATGGCAAAGTAAAGGACATGTCCAACCCAGTATAGATAACACTAGCGGTCGACATTAAAGAAACTCGGATCGTGGCTAAATGACATGTCCAGGCCGATTATAGATCACATCCTAGCCCGGTCAACATTAAAAGCCCGGATAGGCGCGATAATGACACATCACTGCCTAGTAGACCATCTAAGCGAGTGGCTTATTAAAAGCGGATGAAGTAGTAAATGGCTGCCATTGATATAGATAACATCTAGCGGTCAACATTAAAAGCGGATGGCGCGATAAATGACACATGGCGATATAGATAACATCTGGCGGGTGACGCAAAAGCTTCGGATGGCGCGATAAATGACATATCGGGCCGTCATAGAGAACATCGCGGGCTGACTTAAGCGGATGGCGCGATGAAATGACATATCCGACCGAGTGTAGATAACATCTAACTGGACAACACTAAAGGCCCGGATAACACGATACGATTAATAGCCTATTCGGTTTAAAGCCTAGTTGGCCACCCACATATGCCGTTCGAACAATAAGAAGAAACTTCTTTCATCCGCACAAGTTAATTCATTTCGTAAAAACCAAAATTAAGAGGTATTGAATGTCAAAAATACAACAAAAAAGAAAAGGCTCGGTCGCGCAAGGTTCAAACTATCATCAGCTGCAGTCAGTTAGTCCCTTCTAGCCGGAGGCTCCGGCGGCATATCTGTCCCATCAGCCAGGCTAAGGACTTCGGGCGGAGGGTTCCTCCTGTAGTAGTGGTGGCCTGGGAGGTTGGAAGGAAGCACTTGGGGGCATCGGGTTGATAAAAAACTCGAGCATTGGCTCGTATCATGCCCAGGAAACCCACCACAGGAACATATTGTCAATTCACACCTCAAGCCTTATTTGAAGGTTTGAAGTGTGAAAGCGACACTAACCTTCCTTATGCTTGGTTTTTGTCCAATTACCAACACATATTTCAAAGTAAATGCATAGCTTACAAAATTCATAAATTTTCCAATTCAAATTCATGTAGTAAGTACTTCTAAATATCCAAATCTCAATTATGCATGTCATATAAAGCTGTTCAGAATATAACAATATTGGGATCTCTCAAATCCAACTTTGTACTAATATAAAAACGAATGCTATCATCCAATTGACTTTCTCAATTTACTTTCAAAACCCAACATTTCACATACACATGAACTTATTAGTTCAACATGATCCAACATAAAGTTCTAATCAAATCTAATGATAATAGATCCCGACCTAGCCATCACTCCTCCCAGAAACTAAAAGTACCTAAAAATATGTCAATGAATGAGAGTAAGCTTAAAGCTCAATAAGAAATACTAATACATTTTCATGGATCAAAAAATTTTCAATCATATAACAAATAGGAGATGTTTTTCATCAAACTTTAGATTCAAAAATAAGTTGCAACATTAACAAATTTTACTTCAACACACTCTCACATCCAATTCAAATCAGTTTCATATCAAATGTGATTCAAACAATTTTATATCAAATTTCGATTCAAACACTTTCATAACCAGTCCAAAATCAAATACATTTCAAATACATTTTTTTTTTGTCATCAAATATCAAATGGTGCCCAGCCATGTGGAACTTTGAAATGGGTGGCTAGCCGCAAATTGTTCCTTTTAAGGTGGACTGAACCAAACACTACTAGTACTAGTAACCTCTAACCGAAACCCCTAGAGGCTAGGGTTCTAATCAATTACATTCGCCACACAAGATATAAGTTGCATATGTTAAAGTGACAGAATTTGAATAGTATCATTATTATTCCTGGATTGTGAGCCGAACTAACAAAGTCAAATATTTCATTCAAAAAGTTCAAATTACAAAACATCATATCTTCACATTTTCTCTCATAAACAAACAAATTTCAAAGTACAATCATACAACTATTTTTGGTCACGGATAATCAAATAAATAAAAAGTAAAACTTTTCATAAACGAATTATATATAATTCAATTAAACAATTTTCATCCTCAAATGAAGTAAAAACAAACAATTTTCTTTTTAAAGATCTGCATTAATATCCCTTACCTCGAAGGAGGTACTCAAAAGCTTTGAAAGAGCTAATCCGAAGAATTTCACGCCGATGGAATATTTCTCTAAAATATTAATGGAGAAACTATCATCGTACTTATTTATTCTTAAAACTTTCCCTAATTTGATATTTTTAACAATGATATTATTTTAATTTTTTAATCCATAATAATAAAGTTAATGGGTTTCTAAATATTTTATAAAATTTGTGATTTATAAAGTTTATTCTATCAACATGATTTTCTTGTTCACCTCAAACATATTGACAACATTTCCAATGATAAGCTATTTGAATTAGGTAGTTTAATTTTTATAAGCTCATATTCCTTTTGGAACTTATTTTAATAATTTATTTATTTTTATATAACTCGAACTAAATCTTTTACTATAAAGAAATAATATTAATAATATTTTACAAATTGTATTATTACATCTCATCTAACCTTTTTATCTAACAAATTATCATACTTGACAATAAGTATTATTAACGAGTCTTATTTCCTATAATTGCTAAATAATTATTCTAATCATATTCATATAAATTCTCAATCCTTAATAAAATATTTTGCCAAAATACATATATCTTCATCACTTATCAAATACATATATTTATACAAAATTAAGCCTTTTAATTTATCTTATTTGTTTATTATTATTTTATTTCAAAAATTATCCTCGAATATTTGTTTTCTAAAATAAATCTTGAATATCTAACAATATTCTTTTTTTTTCAAGCATCCATCGAATCGAATTTCCTGAATTTCTTATACCTAAGTTTTCCAAGACTTATTTCATAAAGGAACTTTTGGTTTTTACCACATTTCCTCTTGTGTCTTTTCACTTGATCAAAATCATACGAATCTATCATTTTGACTTTTCAACATCCTTGCCATATACTCACATTCATCTCTACAATTCCACTTATGTTTTTTTCTTTTTACTTTTCATTCTCATACTCAAACAGTTAGTACAACACCACAAATTATTTTATTTCATTTTTTAAAGACGAGAGTGAAATCTAAGTAAAGCTCTTGAGGTTCATAAGGCGAAAGAAAATTAAAGAATCCACATCAAAGTAGAAAAATAAAATAAAGGAATATCTAACCCTAGAAATTTGTTTCAAACCCCAGATAAAAGCGGAAATGCGTCATAAAATTCTGCTTTGAAGAAATTGAAGAAGAATAGAAAAGTTTTCTTTTCTTAATCCAATTTATACCTAGGGTATCTATTAGGGAAATGACCTTTTTACCCTCTTTCATTAATTAATTAATTAATTACTAATTGAATTATCATTGTATTTTCATAACGTATACTATAAAATTCTGTCATTATTATTTTCCTAACTTGGAGCCTGCTCCACAAATTCTGGGTGTTAACAACGCGTGTCGGGCATCCCAGTTGGGATCATGGGTTTGCTCCCGCATATATCATGCGCAAAAGCGCAGCAGCCGTAACCATAGTTAAAGATCACATTACTGCTCGCATCAAATTCTTCCTCCATTGCTTTCCTTTCCGCAGTTGCCTTTGCCTGGAAAGCTGCGAGTTCCTCCTTACCGGCCCCGAGCTCCATGATTAGAGACGGGTTGCTCATCATTGTGAGCATATCTCTCCTTAGCCTTGGGCGAGTCTCCTCACGGCGGTGGGCTTGTTGAAGCGAGTCCGGCCCGGACTCATGTGACCGGACACCTTCGGAAGTGGCCCGATGTCACGGCTGGACACGGTCGGCTTCAGTTATCTTTGCAGGCACAACCAACCCTTGACCTCTAAGCGTGCCATCGCCACTTCATGTTGGGCGGCATCCCTCACCTTACCGGCCTGAGCCGCATATCCACAACTTCTTTGGCCTCCGGCTCGGTCTCGGGCATTTAATTGAGCCTCTTTCGAAGGGCATTCAAACTCTCTGGTCGGAGATGCCCTCACGAACATCTGACTTAGGAAGCTTCTCGCATCTCTCAGTAGGAGTTGGAATTCTATGATCTTTGGAGGCCATATTCAGATAGCGGGTGATTGCGCAAAGCATATTAGGAATACGATAGGATATGACGTCAACACTTTTAATGAGTCACTACTTTGCTTTACCGGCTCGGTCGATTAGATATTAGTTAGATTCTGGTGCATCCCGTCCTCGTATACGTAGCGACTTTTGTACCAAATAATACAAGTTTTTAAAACGTTTGACCAAGTTTGACCAAGTTTGACCAAAAATTAGTATGTGGGCCCAAGTTGACTTTTTTTCAAGGATGGATAATTTTGGGTTTATTAAGACACCATTTCATAGGCTTCGTCGATATGAGTTCATAAACGGGTTGAGCGTCCAATCAGGCTACGGATAAAAAGTTATAACCTTTGAGGAGTTGAGCAATGACATTTTATCGGTGTCGAAAACTGTCTTGATTTTACACAGAAGCGACCCTAGGCCCTATAAACATAGTTTTGAATGCCAAATAGAACCACAGCCCAACACACTCATTTTGGGCTCTCCAAAACCTAGAAATTCCCAAGAAACACATGGACCCGGCCCCAGGTCGTTTTGAACCATTTTTAGGCCAAACGGGTTTTGGTCGTGGGAGGCGATTCCGGCCACCCCCCTTGCACAGGCCCCGGCCAGGGAGGAGGAGGAGGAGGAGGCGACCTCGCGGTAAATTCCACACGGCCGTAGCCGGACGTGCGGGATCAGTAGGCGAGCGTGCGACCGCCGATTAGTCGCTGATTTTCATATTTTGGCCATTCAGGCCCACCCATACCTCCTCCCGTAATTTGGACCTCACGAACTCCATTCAGGTGGTCCTTTTTAAATAGATTCCCTCACGTTTGAAAGATCTGGCGAAAACAAAGTTAGTGCATTGTTGGATGAGTTTTTCGGCCACCCTGACAACCTTTGGACCAAGGTAAAGGAAGTACTGCTGTTTTCTACGGTCTCTTGGGATTTTGTTGATATAAAGTTTGTAAAATTTTGGACATCGTTTGGTTAGTTTTTCCATTTTAGGTCGTATCGGGTAATTACAGAAAGGTTTGGACGAGTGGACACGATTAATTGATAGGCAAAATTGAAGTTGGATTAGTGAAATTGGACATTTGTGTGAGTTATTGGAAGGTTCGATTTCGAAAAAATTCAACCTCAGGGTAAAGCCCCAATTTTGGAGTGGGTCTATAGGAACTGTATAATTGGACTGTCGGGGTCCGATTTAGATAGTTCACGGTTAAAGATTTTTCAAGAGACATTTGGGGCATCCCGATGTCTTTAGTTTTAGTTAATAGACCCTAAATGATATTTTTTGTTATATTATAGCTCACATTTGACAGAAGAAACGTTCTGAGAGTAGGGCAGAGCATACGCCCAGTACACATTAGTGGTTTACATGTTTTAAATGTTTTAGAGTATTATTATGATATATAATCATTGGTTAATTATTATATATATATATATATATATATATATATATATATATATATATATATATATATATATATATATATATATATATATATATATATATATATATATATATATATATATATATATATATATATATTATCTTATTTGATCGACGGTTGGTTATGCGTAAATATAATTATCTTTGTTTATATATAAACAAGTTATCATTTCATATGGATTTTGTCAACATTTTAAATGTTGGAAATTTTCTTGGGTTCATGGATACGTTTGTAGTATTTAAACATTTTTGGTACATGGATTGAGGTTTAAATCCATTTTGAAAAGTTATTGATTTAAGAAATGGATTTTGAGACTTTGTGGAAATGATTATAAATGCGGTATTGTTGGAAAGGTTACAATGATTATAATCGGGTTTCTTTGAAGGTTTATTAGTTATGCGTGATGTCGGAGTTTGCAGAAGGTTTATTAGTTGCCACGTGATGTCGGGTTCACGCAAAGGTTATTAGTTGCCACGTGATGCTTGGGTTTACACGAAGGTTTATTGGTTGCGTGATGTCGGTCACCCAGAAGGTTTATTGGATTGCGGCGTGATGTGGGTTCTCGAAAGTTTATTAGTTGCCACGTGATGTCAGGTCTACCCGAAGGTTTATTAGTTGCCACTTGATGTCGGGTTCACCCGAAGGTTTATTAGTTGCCACGTGATGTCGGGTTTACCCGAAGGTTTATTAGTTGCCACGGTGTCGTGGGGTTGGGTTTACCGACGGTTTACTATGGATATATGGCACGGTACATTATTGGTTATGAGTAAAGTATAACCATATCAATATTTATGGTTATTGTATTTTCATGATTATTTTTACGACATGATGGTTATATATACTTTATGCTCCATTTTTTTTTGTTGTGAATAAATTCAAGTTATAAGGTTCTTGATAATGACGTTGGTTAAAATTTTGAGCATAAATTTCACATTGTTGACTTGGGTATAAATTTGGGTTTTGTGAAACGATTCCAAACGGGGAACCTTATAAAAGAGTGAATGTGAGGTATTGAGAGAAGGAATTTTCGAAAATAAAAACATTATTTTCCATATAAATTATGCCACTCACTAAGATTTATTATTTCACGTTTTATTGTTTAAATCAGTTCTCTAGGTCGAGGCGGAGTCCATAGAGATCTACCTGGCGCCCGGCTTCGTCACTGGATTACGCGGTTCTGCGGAGTATTCTATCTTATCTTTCTGCCTTTGTTTTATTGGACCTATGTATTTTCGTTTAATACCCAGAGATTTCTGAAACACTCTTAGAAGATATACGATCATGTGCTGAGCTGTATGAGTCGCTTTATCATTGTGTGTTTGTGGTTGTGACCCTATAGTAAGATGGGTGGTTGTGGATTTTAGCGGTTGTGGAACTTTTATCTATATATATTGAGGTATATTAATGCAGTGTTACCTTTCTTTCTTAAAGTTGGGGGTCATTATGGACACTCCCTAGAGGATTGTATAATTGGGAACTTCAGCGGCCGAACGCTGGAATCTTGGAAGGTTTGGGTGAGGTCTATTACTATCTATTGAAGATCCTCTTTTCTGTACAGTAGGAACATAGCCAGGAATAATCGCCCAGTCCACCCAGAGCTTGGCGATTCACGGGAAACATCCGTGAGGTTCTCGGTATAAGTCATCTGACAGTCATTGCAATTTGCCACGGTTAAGGTTTCCAGCGATGGATGATATGCTTGATGTCTTCGGGCCAGTGCAGTCCACTTCCTCCATGCGGGAGGGCGCAGAGGTGATAAGAGGTGTGATGTCACGATCACGGCAGCAACGACTTCTTACCCCCGACTCGTGTAAGCTTATGCGGTATGCGAGCGACTTTCGCGTCAAGAGGGTGGATCACCTCACGATGGTGGGATTGGTAGCCTCCCGCTTGGCTCCCTCAAGGCGATACCCTCCGGACTCGGTTGGTCCCTTTACGTCCGGCGAGCGGTGTCGCTGCGCCTCAGACCCCATCCTTGGAGAAGTAGGTCGATCTTATTTGATCGGCCTCCCTCTCGGCCCACTCCTCTTTGCTTCCATTTCCTTGCAGGCGTAGCGATCCCAACAACCTTGTCATCTTCCTCCCCTCTTCTTCTTCCGAGTGCTTGGGCTGAATAGATTGGGCGTGAACTAAGGAGATAAAATCTTTCACTTGGGCCTCGAGAAACGTTGAGTATTTGGATGTCCGCTATTTTCGAAGTCTTTAGTACCTGCGGGATAGAATTGGTCCCCTTTTTTGGTAAAAGAACGCTTTCCTGGCGGTAACCCTTTTCACCCTGACAAGGTGCGCGTGGCGAAGCCAGATTTAGTGCATTTAGTGACGGATGATCCGATGGGGTCGGGACACTAGTTCTAGACTTGATGTTTGATTAGAACTGGATGAAAGACCCAGCGCTGCGGTTAAATTTAACGAGTCCATGATGACGAAATGTTCCTGTCACGTTTCTAAAAGCTGACGGCGTGGGATAGTGGAAGGGGTGTAGAAGTGGGATTGCGTCTCACGTCGGCTAGATTCTTGAATTGAAAGATTCGTCTTTGGCGCTCACATTCAAAATCTCAACAGCCGGCGGATTTTCTCAAGGTTCGCCTTTTCCACCCAGTATACCAATCTACCCCTCGGGACTTGCGCAATAATCCATAGTGAATTGTACATAAAATGTATCGTGCACACATCGTTGAACTTCAGCGTACCCCCTACGAAACTGCAGAAAAGGCGCGGCCAGTTAACATCAAATGGAAGCCAGAGACACGGGGTCTCATCGAGCCCTGACTAGTATCACACCCTTCGCCTCCATTTTAGGTGAATCAGGAAGTCCATTAACAAATTGCAATCAAGAACTCTGGGCCGACATGGACATCCGGCCACCCTGTGCTACCCTCAAGAAATAGGCGAAACAAATCTCAACCGCGAAAATTCAGTTGGTACAGAGTTGATTGCGCATCCGGTTAGAATCCGAATGGTGTTGGTTAGATGGGGCAGTAGCTGACCTGGTGAAATCAAAACACTAACCTTATGATAGCGGCGTAGGAAGCGAAGCGGTTGCAGGTGCTCAGTGTTAAAAAACACGGCGATTTTATTCTCCATGAGTAGACTCGTCGCTCCTCCATCACTTTGAGGTCGATGTTAGTAGGGAAATCGCAGTAGGCCATCAATTCCTCCATCGTAAGGGATGAGATGATCTTTTGCTTATTGAAGGAGTCCCAGGGTATGTCTTCTCGTGATCACTTTGATGGGTGGAAGTTCTTCTACGAGCCTCGCCATTCTCTGAAAGCGGACCAAAGAGGGAATTTAGAAAGAAACAAAAGAAGTCAATACAAATTAGGTATATCAAGCGGTAGAGAAGAGCCAAAGTCAACAAGCTTTGGCGAGGATCTTTGAACGAAAAGTTCTAAATATACCCTCTGCAAGAACTTCTACAGGTGAGAGCTGAAGCCCGCTAACTAAGTTAACCTGAGAAAGCAAGATTTACTGTAAAATGAAAGATGATCGAGATATGCGGAAAGCCGGTTCGTGAAAAACGAGAATACTTCCAGTTGTACTAAACTTGAACGAGGAAAGCTAGTAGACACAAATACATTAGAAGTAGGGAGAAAGCGCGAAGGCTATTAGTGGCTCCCTATGCTGCCAAGCGCCTAGGCCCCTCACGGATTAAATGCACCGCTGACTCATCACATCCATAGACAGTTTGAATTATGGAGACGATTCGCCTGTTAGGGCATAGTAAACAAAAGTGGGCCAAACTCTTGGGCCCTCGTATCATCTTAAGCGGCGTCGACCCGACTATAATAAATAAGGCTTGTGCATTTCAATCAAAGCATGCCGAATACCATAGCCTTCGGCCATGATAGTCAGTCATTGTCACTAGCCAGCAAATGAAGAAGGCATGGAGACCGTATATGCAGAAACATGAGATTTAAATATGAATTCATTAATCACGTAAAAGCGTTACGTAGTGCGACCTTGTTTTTTTATAAAGTGACAGTACTATATTCTACATAATCCATTCGGGATCAAATCTGAGCTCGAGCAAAAAAGCAATTATGGGCATGGCAGAAAAGTGGAAAGATAACAACCTGTTGTTCCCAGAGAGGGGTGTCCTTGGATCAGGCTTCCATTCGAGTTTAGAACCACGAGGACCCGACTAGAATAAGGACATTGGTCGAGCTCCTTTAGTCCACTTGCAATCTTGATGTATTTTCATGCACAGAAATCACGTTCAACGTCTGTGCGGTGTCTTCATTAAACAAACCCCGAGTTTGACTCCGGCAATCTAGCAGGCCTTCTCCATTTGAAAGACCAAGGATTACACTAGTGGCATGGAAGGAATCCGCCACCCTCAATTTTATGGACCTCGACCTGGTATGACGACCATAGCAGTAGAATCAGTTGAAAATTCTTTTGGGCTTGTACCAGAAGTGATTGTCATGATTCCCCATGCTGGGTTGGTCAAACTAAGTTTTCTTTTTCCCCCTTTGGGGATAGCGCCCTCCCCACGGGAAAAGGGGGGGCGTGGCGGGCCTGCCATGGGCGAAGCCCCGATTGCTCAGCTAGTGAGCCTCGAAGCCCAGTAGGACCCTGGGATGATGGCCCGATCTATGGTGAGTAGTTTTCCTCCCCATCAATCATGTCAAACACACCTGTCCGGGTAGGGTATATACCTCTTAGACGCTATTCCTCCTGGACGGATAACCTCTTTAAAAAGGCATTCGGATGACCTATCCGAACTTGAACAAGTATAAGTCATGCTCATAACCACCACAGGGTGGTCGAAGACATTTATTGAGGTAGAGGAGTGCGGACTATTGGGCTATCTAAAAGGAAGAGAACAAGTTATAGCAGCATGAGAGAAAGCCACCTTCCCACTTCTACATTTCGGAAGAATCTTCACTCCATGGAAGAGGATCGCTTTCATGGGGATAAAAGGAGGAAAGAATGGAAGAAAGATGCATTGATTCCACCTTTGAAAGAATAAGCGTTTTCACTCTTTAGAGAGACGAATCTAACTTAAGCATCGGAGAGGCGGCGAGCAAATTACCATCGTTTTCTTGTTTGTTTTGCAGGTATTCGCTAGCTAGTTCATGCTTCAACGGTTTAGTGATTCATAAAGTTCAGGAGACCACAATAAATGCACGTAAAATAAGGGCATGCAAATTGCTTCATCATTTGGCTTACCAAATGACTCACAAAAGTGGTCACCAAATGCCAAAGTCTATAAAATATGAAAAGTGTCATATGGTAGAGCAATTCACGATCGTCATCTTTCGTCATCGATTTCTGACTGATATGATGATAAATTGTGTAGTTTCATGACATAGTGAAATCTAGATCCTGAAAACTAAGCATCATAACAAATAATAAAGTAATTAATAACTAACTTCACTATTTGTATGAATCTTAGCAAAATCAATGCGTAAAACAAGAGAAATTACAATTGCAACATCAATTTTAAAAATATCCGACATGCTCGGACTCACGAGAGACAAGTCCACAAGCATTCAATATTTCTCAATTGTCACCAAAGTACAATAATGCTAATAATTTTATTTTCAATATGATGTTATAAATAATGATAAATAGCATAAACATAAATTGCTAAAGAAATATTGTGAAAATTGAAATAGTAAAAATATTGTAAAATTGGGTAAAATTCAATTTATGCCAAACCAAATTTAATTTAATTGTTTGATTAATGGAAAATAAAATTAGAATATTTGTAAAGTCTCAAAAAGATGGCCATGTTAGTCATTATGATACAAATATTATTAGAATATTTATGGGAAAAAAAATAAATGTACAGCCATAATATACTAGTAATCAATAAAAAAACATGTTTTTTATTGAAAACGTGAAAAAAGAAAAACAATTCTCAAATACCATTTCTCTTCATGTTTTCATTCATTAAAAGTCATGAGCACATTATTTTATTATTTACTTTTACCATCTCTCTCTTCACCATTGGATGGTAATTCAAAGAAGAACCCCCAAAATAAATCAAGGTTTCCATCAGTGACATGGAGCAACAAGTAGAAAAGCGGGAGATCTTTATTAATAGAACCAAGCAAATCATTTTTAAAATATATGCCTTGAAATTAAGTTGAATTTACGAATCCCAAAGCCATAATGTTGTCTTTCTGTTCATCAATTTTCTCTTTAATAGAAACAAATAAAAATCTGAAAAAAAAACAAAAAAACAAAAAAAAACAAACCCCGCAAATGCGGGGAAAAAAAAAAAAATAAGCTTCAATGCCAATTAACTGTAGTTACGATATAAATTGCTAGATTTTGTAAAATCAAAGTATTTATTGAGCCTAAAAACAAATTATCGACAAGTATTAGTACGATAATTAAATATATTACAAAATAAAAAACTTTAATTGTTCAAAGAAGCATATCAATTCGTAGTGTGTAGAAAACATATATACTTGGCATGGATCCAAAATTGTTGGTTGCCATATGTCTCCCAAATCTGCAAGGGATGAGATCAAAGAAAAATTAAGGTTGAGAATGAATATTTCCTTCTCTCAATGTTCTACAAAATCTCTTGAAAATTGTGAGTTACATTGACTTATATAAATAGAGCATGGAGAACAATTGAGTTTTTAGTCTAATGGAAAAACACCAAAGCAAGGGAGAAAGAATAAAACCATGGGTCATAACAGTTAATGTTAAATAACATGCATAATTACACAATTAAAGAATTGTAACATGATTATATTTAGTTCATAATTAATAAGTATTATAATTTAATTATTTTAAGTGAAAAAGTATATAAGGATTTTCTAATTTGTTTTAGAAGTTATCTTTGTACAAAGCGACATTATCGAGCCACCATATATGGGCTGCGGTGGCGACCATCAAGGGTTTTGCTTTTGTCTTTGGAATACTTTAGGGCTTCCTAAAGGGAATGGGGGGTTGGTGTAATAGGGTGAATCGTATAAGCATTTTAGGCGTGTTTCTCGTATGCGTATATATAACCTAAATGCTGATTCACACCTTGTGTCAAATAAATATTACACTAATCCCTCATCTGTGTGAGTTTTCCAGGCATTGGAAGTAAATAAAGTAAAGAAAGGGTAAAAAAAAGATAGAAGCGGAACACGCACCCCGAGCCTTATTTCGCGAAGCGAAGGACACCTTCGTAGAGTGAAAAGCGATTTGCCGAGGCAAGCTTTCTTCTTCTTGAAGGCTGAAGACCTTGAAACATTAGCTTCCGGGTTCGCCAAGGCAAGGTATATACGCCTTGGATTAACGGGTTGAAGCTACGAAGAAGACCCCTCGGCTGCGACAAAGGGCATCCTACATACTTTGAAGTTCTAGTTCGCGAATGACGGGCCTTCATATAATGCGAGCAACCGCCCGAGGCGAAGGAAAATCAATCAGAAAAGAAGACACCTGTCTTTGCTAAGGCGAAGGATGTTGGCTGGGACAAAAATGCCCTAATTTTCAGCCTAATCTTTAGCCCATCTTCCCTATAATATAAATACCATACTTGTAACATTTCTAGGGAAACTTGAAAAGGGCTTAGAGGCTTGAACATTTCCCATTTCTAGGGTTTCTCTTTAAGCTCATACTTTTAGGGTCTATAGATTTTCTTAGTTTTTTAGCTTGTTTTTGGAGCTAAGTTGCAAGATCCAGCTGCTAAAGGACTTCTTGTAGTGGTGGAGCAAGGTTTTGGAGGATTTCTACTTCATATTTGTTTTGTATATCTAAAATTTTATATATCTCTTTATCTTTCAGCATTATGTTTGGTGTAAACATGATTTTGTTAGGTTTTGAGGCTGCTATGAGTTGCTAGATCCTCCTCTAGGGTACAGTTGTTGACATTGGTGTTTGGTTTATATGTTTTCTTGAATGATTTGTCGTAGAATCTTGTGTTATTTGAGATTTTATGGATGTGGATTATAATCTTCTATTTTATTCTCATTTGTACTTCTCAGATAGTGAGGACAGGACCTAGTAGAGTTCAAAGGGTTTCCAAAGTGACAACTGAAGGCATACCCTTAGGACTTGATTTTCATTCCTACTATCTTATAATTGATAAAATCAATTTAACTTAATCAAAAAGTCTAGGAAATTAGGAATACCTAATCTTAGATGGATTTTATTGGAAGGACATCATTTGTATATGTGATGATCATATGGACTGAGAGGTGATCGATCTTGACTTGGGCAATTCCATTGCATGGATTGAGAGGTGACCAATAGAATTTTTTAAGGACCGATTTTCCTTAGAACAAGTATCACATTGTTTGACCTAGATAATTTGAAGGAGAATAGGGATTCAATGTGAAATTAAGGAGAGACTGAAGTAAACCTCATACAGAGTTCCTTGGGTAAACATAAGAGTATTTTCACTTGATTAGCACTTAATGAATATAAGGCATAAATGCACCAATGGAGACAACCGACCCTAGTGTTATTCCTTAGAGCTTTTCTTACAACTTAATCCAATCATTTGCTAATCTTTTGAAGTAGATTTTAGTTTGCGTAGTTTCCTTTGGAGTTAACAATCGGTCCTTGTTCGTTTATTTCGCTTAAATAATAAAATTCTCGAGTAGCCGAGGTACTTAATCCCCACTTAAGCCATCTCTTCTCTGTGAGTTCGATATCTAAGGTTTTTAATTTGAAAGCCACTATATTACTTGTGACCCGTACACTTGCGGGTTTTGGTTGATTTTTATCAAACTTTTATTTGAAGTTTTAGGTAAATTGAGGAAACACTATGAAATGTCAAATGTATTATTATTATCATCATCATCATCATTATTACTTATCAAAAAAAAAAAATTATTGTCATTATTATTTGAAGTGAAGTTTGTTTAATTGATCTATAAAAAAAAAAAAATTATTTGAAGTGAAAGTCGAGATAACTAACTATATTTCATTTAGCGTACTGAAATGAAAAAGAAGAATCCTATGTTTGACTTATAATTTAAAATTTTTTTTTTTTTAGATTCATTCATTATCCTCATGGATCGATATTTAATAATCTGGAAGGAAAAAAAATAAAAGTAGCTTTTGAGAATGAATTTTCTACTCAAGATTGAAGAATTCTTTTTATGTAATTAATGCATTCTTGGTCTAAGGTATTTATAGAAAAAGAACCTCTACATTTTAATCAATTTTTGGATTAGCGGGTTCTAGACGAGGGTGGGTTAGATATTTTGATCTTTTTCTTTTTTTTTTTCTCTTGTACCCTTAGGCATCTATTGTATTCCCCATGTATGCTTTGTGCAGTCCTTTGGACTTCTTCTGTTAATTTTTCTCCCATATTCCCACTCTAGCCACTCACCCAGGCTTTCATTTGGAAGTGCATCTACAAGCGGATAAATGTTGCCAATTGCATAGTTTTAAAGGTGCGAGCCTGACCACTCCTTGGTTAAAGCGCCTCGCCTTTCAAACATGTGCCTACTAAAAGTACCTTATAAGAACATATAATTTCTTTTAAAACACTTTTGTGAAATTTCTAATTATAAATATTAGAAATTTATAATTGATATTCGAGGAAAGAAGTGTGTATTTTTAACTTTGTACCTTTAGGTTATTAATCATCTTTGAAAGATATGATAAGGACTCCTTTCTTTACAAGCTACTTTGGATGTGATTGCAAATAGAGTTACTTCCTTGAGGAGGACTTCTGAGTCATGGTGAAGCAAGATGAGAAAAAGGGTGAAAAATAAAAAATAAAAGGCGCCGATTTTCACAACTACTTCTATCAAAGTGATGAACCTGGATTTAACATAAAAAGTTGCATGACTAAGCAGTGTTAATGTTTTAAACCAACCTGTAAGATTAATTTTCAATTGAGAGCCATTTCCATAAAAAACACTGGAGCTTTTAGTAAATCTTTGGCTTAAAATGTTGATTCTTGATCCTAATACTCTTTGTACTTCCTTGCCATTTTTCATCATTTTGTACATTGGAAATAGCGCTAATTTTGTCACTATGTCGCATTTTTAGATATATATGAAAGAATCTTAATTGTTTCAATTGTGGGAATGCGAGAAATTACTAAGTTCCTTTGAGAGTGTAAAGGCGGAGTTGAATTACATTCATTTTGCATGAAAACAAGATTCTCGCAGCACGAAACTTGCTTTCCCTTCCTAATAGTTATCTATTAAACTTTTACGTATTCGTGGCGGGAGCTCAGTCCAGTCGTGGTCAGCAGCCACGAGCGGTCAAGATGTTTCAAACTTGAGGTATATGCCGATCTTTGGAGTGCCTATGTCACGCTACGAAGCCCGCCTTAAAGGGCATGAGCGCCAATTCACACCCCTCGAGCCTTGGCCCAGAAGGTTTGAGTGTGAAACGACACTAACCGTCCTTGTAACGGGATTTTCTATCAATTACCAATCCACATGTTCGAATAAATGCGTAACTTTCTAAATCCTCAAATATCAACTGAAACCCGATACATCGACCCAGTATACTTATCGAATCTTCAAACTCAGATATTCCCAGGTGTAACTAGCTTTACAACATCCTAACTGATATCCCGAGAAGTTTAAACAAAATATTCTAATAAACCAATTTCCGTCTACTTAGTCACTCCTGGCAGAACTAAGGGTGCACAGAAAATACTAATGCGAGTTTCATGGATTAAAAGTTTTTTCAATTATAACCAAATAGGAATGTTTTTCATCAAAACTTTTGATTCAAAAATAAGTTGAACATTAACAAAATATCTTTAAAACAATCTCACATCCATTTCAAATGAGTTTCATATCAAATTTGATCAAAACAATTTCATATCAAATTTTGATTTAAACACTTTCGTATCAAAGTCCAAAATTAAATACATTTCAAATATATTTTTATTTGATCAACAAATATCAAATGGTACCCAGTTGTGTGGAGCTTTCAAATGGGTAGCTAGCATAATTATTCCTTTTAAGGTGGACGAAACTAAACACTACTAGTACTAGTAACCTCTAACCAAACCCTAGAAGCTGGGGTTCAAATCAATTACATTCCCCTACATGAAAATGTAAATGTCAACTATTATATCCGGGTGGCAAAGTGAATAGTGTCGCTATTATATCCAGGATTCAGCCGAGGGCGAATAGTGTGGCTATTATTCCGTTGGCGGGCGGCTAGCAGGTCAAATATTTCATTCAAAGTTCAAATTACAAAACATCATATCTCCACATTTTCTTTCAGCCAAACAAAGCAAATCTCAAAAATTTTAATCCTTTACAAACTACTTTCTTGATCATGGATAATGACCAAATAAAACAAGTAAAACTTTTCATAAACCAAGATTATATATAATTAGGATTAAAACAGTTTCATCCTCAAATGAGTAAAAACAAACAATTTTCCTTTCAAAAATTTGCATTAATATCCCTTACTGCGATACATATAATATAAATATAATAATTTTTTAGAAGAACAACATTGATCCTTACCTCGAGAAGTACTCAAAAGCTTTGAAAGAGCTAATGAAGAATTTCTTATATTGGAAATATTTCTCTAAAATAATAAGGAAGAAACTACCATCATTATATTTATTCTTAAAACTTTCCTAATTTGATAATTCTTAACAATTATATTATTTTGTTCTACCTCAAACATATTGTATTGTTCAAATGATAGCTATTTGAATTAGGTAGTTTCTGTTTTATAAAACTCATATTCCTTCGGATCTGATTTTAATAATTTATTTATTTTTATGCTCTTAATCGAACTAAATCTTTTGCATAAAGAAATAATATTAATAATATTTTACAAATTATATTATTACACAATACACATCTAGCCATTTTACTATATTATCATACCGGCCAACCATTATTATTAAGATCTTATTCCTATACTTGCTAAATATAATTATTCCTAATCATATTCCTTATCTAATAAAATCTCAATCCTTAATAAAATATTTACTTGCCAAAATACATATATCTTTAAATACTTATCAAATACAAATATTTATCTGAAATTGACCTTTTCAAATTTATCTTATTTGTTTATCATTATTTTTCTTTCAAAATTATCCTTAAATACTTTTTCATTCTCATACTCAAAGTAATTCGATAACAGCACCTGATACTTTTTTTTTTTTTATTTCTAAAAAACGAAAGTGTAATCTAAATCTTACTTCTTCAGGGTTGATCTAAACTGAAAGAAAATTAAAGAATCTACATCAAAGAAATCTAGAAAAGTAAAATGAGGAAGATCTTACCTAGAGAAATTTGTTCTTCAAACCACTGAATCCAGCAGTCGTCCTACGGAATTCTACAGCCCAGGAGAAAGAAATTCAAGAAAAGAATAGAAATGATTTTCTTTTCTTACTCCAATTATACCTAGAGGTATCCTATTAAGAAGTTACCTTTTTCCCCCTCTTTCATTAATTTATACCTATTATGATTTGTCATTATACCTCTTTCATGTCATTAAATTAGTGATACCTAATATGATTTGTCATTATACCTCTTTCATGTCATTATACCTATTTATTTTCAATTTATACCTCTTATTGTCATTATACCCTATTTTCAATTTATACTCTTCATTCTTATTTTCCTTACTTTATACATACAAATTCTGTCATTATTATTTTAAAGTAACTTATACTATACAAATTCTATCATAATCTTTGTATACCTATACAAATTCATGTGTTATTTTCCCTCCTTTATAAAGTTTAGTCCTGCAGCTTGACTTACGAGTCTTGGGAAATAATTGAGGATGTTTTCTCTCATCTCTTCTTCTAACTCCCAAGTGGCCTCTTGGATGCTATGGTTATATTGGACTTTTACCAAACAGCCAATGACCGTCGTAGAACCTTATTCATCGCATCCACGATTTGAGCGGGCACCTCTTCATGGGTCGAGTCCTCGAAAAATCTAAATATGCTCCCTGACTCCTGACATGAAGCATCGAAAACATATTTCTAGGGTGAAAACGCAAACACATTATGAATCTTAGACAAGCCTGAGGCAAGACTACTTTATCGCCAAAGTACCTACTCTCTCTAATATTTCGTAAGCCCTAGGTGAGAATTTGATTTTCCTTTTCTCAGATTTTCAGCTGAAATGTCTGATTTAACTCGATAAAAGCAACTTTGAAATAACACATAATCATCAAATTCAAATACAAATATTGTAGGATTATCAACATAACACTTGTGTGTACCTTGATTTTCTTCCAAATTCTCTTCAATCGGGATTATCCTTTCGGTAATTGTTACAAGTTCATGGAGTTAATTATTATTTTTCAATATAGAGGATCATAAACTTCTACCATAGCCTTTAAGATATAATATCATTGCCCCAGCTTAAACTATTCTCAGAAAAATTCTTAGTAAAACTCATGTCGATTACTTTCAAATTTAAGCAATATATCTCAACAAATATTTCCAACTTGTGATTACTTTCCTCAATCAGTCATTAGTTTAAGTATGGAAGCTACTATCAAAACTAACTTAGTACTTCAAATTTTTTTTTTTTTTTTTGACGAAGTCAAAATCTAAAAGTAAAATAAAAATTCTTATTACATACCATAGAATCAAATATTTCATACATTATCAAAATCTCCTTAATATCGAGAAGTTAGTACAATAGAAAAATTATTAGACTTTATCCATAGTACAAACCATCATAATGAAACATTTAAATCATGTAAGGTTCTTGGTAACCATATCACCAAAATCATGATAATAAGTTTCCTCACTCATTTAGAAATATGAAGTAGTTGCAAAAAAGTACTATTGGGAGATGCTTTGATGTAAACCTCCATATACAATCACACTAAACCAGTGCACAAAATAATCATGACACCTTGCTTCATATATGACCATCAAGGTACGTCTTGTGTTTATACTTTGCATCCTTTTAGGGTAGATCGTAAGCAATGTAATAAACCTCCTTCAAAAGTTGTCTCACTTAGTAATGCATTGTTACAAGACATTAAGTCTATTCCCAAATTTCAAGATCTTGGTAATGTATTAAGCCACGAACAATTGTTCCAAAGGAAGTTGCAACTAAGTTAAATAATTCCTTAAAGATCGCATTCTCCAACAAATTTAGTTGTACTATAATGCTCAACAGAACTCTAAATCAAAAGGTATAACATGAACATAGAAACATCTCAAATCATACAATAATCATTTGCGACAACCTTAAATGATTTCCAAGGAATCAAATTTTTTTTTTTAAGGCTTAAATCATAAGATTATCATTGTTTTATTAGTATTGAATAATGTCATCATAATCCTTAAGTAATTGTATCAATATCTTCTATTTCTTGTTTAAAAATCATTTTAAGAAGACAAAGACTTCAAACTCCTCATATTCATGGAGTATATCATAAAAACAAAAAAATGTCTTCATATCTTAAGTGCAAAAATCCTTTTTACTGGCAATCATAATAAGGTAGTTTTTTCTCTATCTTAAAATTTCAAATGTCTATAAGTATATATCAATTTTTTCCATGTTGCATAAGAGCACAACATAAGTCTAATGAAAAGACATCATTATACCAAAACAAATCTTCTGAACCCAATGAAATAATCAAAATAAGAGTTGCACAAATTTGCTCTTCAACTATGAAGCTATCCTCATAGTTATAAGACCAATCAAACTTAACTTCTTTCTATGTCAGCCTGAAAATATAAGATAATCATCTTGGGAATCTCTTAATAATTTCTTTATATGTTCAAACTTTAATAACAATATTAAGATCCTTTCAAATTTCAAATTGTTTTCATCACTCTTTATCACATTGACTTAAAGACCTAGCGACATTTCTAAGCAATAACTACCTTCTGAGGCTTGGCTTATGAGTAACAATTTATCACATGTTTTCCCTTCAACTAAACTCAAGATAATAACTAAGAATATGGAAAGACAATATTTTCCCAAAACAATAAACAATTAAAAGGTAGTAAGCTCCTTAATTCATCCTCAAAATCAAACAAAAACCTTAATGTTTAAGGAGTATTAAGTCCTTACCAATCGTCATAAAATTACTTCAAACCACCATATTGTCCACTTAATGACATGTCGAGTGACAAATTCAAATCATAATTCCTTCGATAAAAGTATATTCACTAAACCAACGAAACAATACAAGTCAAAAAGATTGTGAAACTTTACTAGTCACTAAGAACTTCGATTATCTAACATATTTGTAAAGAATACTAATAATACACAAACGGATATGAGCTATCAACTAACACGTCACTCGACTATCGTAAACAAACTTAAACAAGTTCCCATTCAAGATAATAATCGGCTGATTCCACTTAGGCCCGGAGCTTTTTGACCTTGGTTAACCATGAGCACCATCACTCTATTCCTCTTCCTTTGTTGTTTCCTATCTTGAATTTGAAGCTCTTCATTATCCTTCTCTGATAAAAGGGCTCTGTCTGCCACCTCCTAAGTAAGCAACTTGAGAATTGATATCTTATTCTTCAAATAAGGCTTTAGTCCATCTTGAAACTTTAAATGCTTTTCCTCCTCTGTAGCAATCAGCGTGGGGCAAGCATTGATAGTTGGTAAACTTAGCCTCATATTAGGCCACTGTCAAATCTTTTTGTTCCAAACAGACAAACTCTCCCACCTTTTGTCTTCGAACACTATCAGGAAAGTACTTCTTATAAAATGCCTCCTTAAACTGTCTCCAAACAATAGGCCCCTAATCCTCTAAAAGCCTCTTAATCATGAGCCACCAATGATCCGCCTCTTTGTCTAACATAAATGTTGCATAAGAGGTTTTTTTGCTCCTCAGAACAATCAATGACAATAAAGAATTTTTCTATCATCATAATCCAAGCCTTTGCCTCTGTTGGATTTAAGGTATCAGAAAAATAAGGGGGACTCAACTTCTTAAAGTCGTCAAAGGAGCTACCCCTATTAGATGAGGATTGTCCTTGATTACTTCTAGTAGCTCTAGCCTGCCTCTCAACCAATCCAGCCAAAGTCCCTAAATATCTATAAAGCCCCTTCAGTACTCATAGGGGGCAAAGCCTCAGGTGGAGGGAGGCATATCATCATTACCGACTATTTTGGAAGATGCAAGTCTCCTCATGCATGGTGTTCTATAAAGCAAAGGTATAACTAATTTAGTCATTAAGAAGCCAAGTAAGCAAGTTAGAATTGTAGGAATTAAAGGAATAAGACTGTGATGAAGTTGAAACTTAAGCTAATGCATCACTCATCTATTCTCAAAGGTAAACTAAAACTTATTCCCATCAAGATCATAACCTATAGCTCGATACCACTCGTCACGCCCAAACCCACCTTAGCATGATCACAATTCACACCCTTAAGCCTTCAGCCTGAAGGTTTGAAGTGTGAAACGACACTAACCTTTCTTGTAACTGGATTTTTGTCCAATTACCAATCACATATTCAGAGTAAATGCGCAACCTTCTAAATTCATAAATTCTCCAAATTCAAAATTTCATGCCGATAAAAATTACTTCAAATATACAAATTTAATATGCATGTCATATAAAGTTGTTCGATTATAACAATATTTGAGATCTCAATCCAACTTTGTACTAATATAAAAAGGAATGTTCATCCAAGTGACTTTCTCAATTAACTTTCAAAACCCAACATTTCATATAAACATGAACTTATGAGTTCAACATGATCCAACATAAAGTTCTAATCAAATCCTAATGATGACGAATCCCCAACCTAGCCATCACTCCTCGCGGAAACTAAAAGTACCTGAAAATATGTCAACGAATGGGAGTGAGCTAAAAGCTCAATAAGAAATACTAATACGTTTCATGGATCAAAAGTTTCAATTATATAACAAATAGGAGATGTTTTTCATCAAAACTTTGATTCAAAAATAAGTGGGAACATTAACAAAATATACTTTAAAACATTCTCACATCCATTTCAAATCGGTTTCATATCAAATGTGATCCAAACAATTTCATATCAATGACCAAACACTTTTATATCAAATCCAAAATCAAATACATTTCAAATATATTTTTCACCGGGTCATCATCAAATATCAAATGGTACCCAAGCATGTGGGACATTCAAATGGGTGGTTAATGCTTAAATTGTTCTTTAAGGTGGACTAACCAAACACTACTAAGACTAAGAACTCCTCTAACCAAACCCCAGAGGTCGTGGTCAACCAATTACATTCTACCGCGAAAATGTAGTTTCAACTATTATATCCCGCTGATAAGGTCGAATAGTGTCAACTATTATATCCCGACAAGGCCAAATAAGGTCAATCTATTATTCCCGCTGACAGGCGAACCGACCAGAGTCAAATATTTCATTCAAAAGTTCAAATTACAAAACATCATATATCTCCACATTTTCTTTCGTAAAACAATCTCAAAAGTACAATCATACAAAACTACTTTCTTGATCCATGGATAATCAAATAAATAAAACAAGTAAAACTTTTCATAAACCAAGATTATATATAATTCAGTTAAAACAATTTTCATCCTCAAATGAGTAAAAACAAACAATTTTCCTTTCAAAAATTTGCATTAATATCCCTTACACGTACATATATATAAATATAATAATTTTTTCGAAAAGCTGTATTAGAATCCCTTACCTCAAATAAGTACTCAAAAGCTTTGAAAGAGCTAATCCGAAGAATTTCACCTCAATGAAATATTTCTCCTAAAATAATAAGGAAGAAACTACCATCATTACTTATTTATTCTAAACTTTCCTAATTTGATATTTTTAACAATTATATTATTTTTGTTCACCTCAAACATATCGACAACCTGCTCAAATGATAACTATTTGAATTAGGTAGTTTTGTACAAATTTTATAAAACTCATATTCCTTTCGGATCTGATTTTAATAATTTATTTATTTTTATGCTCTTAATCCGAACTAAATCTTTTACTATAAAGAAATAATATTAATAATATTTTACAAATTATATTATTACACAATACACATCTAGCCTTTTTTACTCTAACAACATCATACTTGACAACAAGCATATTAACGGATCTTATTTCCTATAATTGCTAAATAATTATTCTAATCATATTCCTTATCTAATAAAATCTCAATCCTTAATAAAATATTTACATGCCAAAATACATATATCTTTAAATACTTATCAAATACAAATATTTATACAGGTTCAGCCTTTTCAAATTTTATCTATTTGTTTATCATTATTTTCTTTCAAAATTATCCAAATACTTTTCATTTCCTGCTCAAAGTAATTCAATATGACACCACCAATCCTTTTTTTTTTATTTTTTATTTCTAAAAAACGAAAGTGTAATCTAAATCTTACTTCTTCAGGGTTGATCTAAACTGAAAGAAAATTAAAGAATCTACATCAAAGAAATCTAGAAAAGTAAAATGAGGAAGATCTTACCTAGAGAAATTTGTTCTTCAAACCCTAGATCCAAAGCAAAGACGTCCTCCGAATTCTACCCTACGAGAGAAATCTGCAAAGAATAGAAATGATTTTCTACTATCTAATTTATACCCGAGGTATCTATTAAGAAGTTACCTTTTACCCTCTTTCATTAATTTATACTCTATTATGATTTGTCATTATACCTCTTTTCATGTCATTAAATTAATTGATACTCTATTATGATTTGGTTTGCTTATACCTCTTTCATGTCATTATACCTATTTTATTTTCAATTTATACCTCTTTCATGTCATTATTATTTTCCTTACTTTATACCTATACAAATTCCTGTCATTATTATTTTCCGTAACTTATACCTATACAAATTCCTATCATTATTATTTTTCATAACTTATACCTATACAAATTCCTGGGTGTTACAGCCTATGCCCATTTTCTTCTCAATCGTTTAATTTATTACTCTATTATTTTGTAATCAGGAGTTGTTTCTGTCAAAGGAAGACTGTTTCAAAAGTTACTAGAGAGTTGTCATTGTTAATTCAATATTACAAAGAGTGTTTCAATAGTTATATAGAGTTATAATTGTTTGTTCAATGTTAGAAATTACCTTCATAGTTACTTACTCCCTCAGCTTGGCTACTTCAATGGGGACGAATTATTTACTTGACTAGGAAAGCATTACTTAACACTGGAAAATAAGAAAATATTTAGAATATGCACTCATGCATGAATAGGTAGATCCAAAATGTTGTATATGGCCTTTTCCCTTTTTTTTTCTTCTTCTTCCTTGGCAACTAAATGGAAATTGAGGCTACATATTTTTCAAGGTAATGGTAAATTTGATTTCATCAAAAGCACAAACCTCCTCAAGATTTGCCATGGCCAAGGATATCAAAGTCGATGTCGATTAACCCGGTTGAACGAACAGTGGACGAGCGCACTTCACAAAAGCTACAAAACAATGGAGACCCTACAAAAGGAACCCAGCTGCTACAGAGACAAAAGGCTGCCTCAGAGCAAGCTCTAACGCAAAATGCAGGCGCAGCTCAGCAAGATGTGGGGTCGGGCTTGGCCGGAACACCCGATGAAAAGCCGACGATGCCTGAAACAAACTCCACTTCTTTTGTTACACTAGAAGAAGACATAGATTTGGTTGTCAATCAATTTATTTTGGGTCAATTATTTTTGTTAACCTGGCTTCTTTTCTTTGATAGAGAAAAAAATAAACATAGGTTCTCATTGGCCGATGAAGCCTTTTTCATATGAATACATGCTGTAAGCTCTACTATATGTAGTTTTTGCATATGACTCACAATTTATCGCTTCAGAATTGAATCTAAAAAAGATGATTTTGAAGTATAGTATAGGCTTACCATTTGTACTTCCGCCTCGCAGAATGATTTGAACAACTTCTCCATTGTCTTTATTATTCTTCTTGTGTTTCTTACCACCCTTGGTATATATTACTACTACTAGGTGATGGCATCTTAGGACATGTTTGGTTACGGTTTTTTAAAAAGTTATAAAAAATAAGGAGAACATTTATTAACTTTCAACTTGTTTTATGAATTAACTCATTTTTATAATAAATTATTAACTGTTTTAATTTTTCCTCTTTCTTTTGTTCACCTTCCTATCAAATGAATTAATGTCTCATAACATAATACAACTCCTGAACATTTTCTTCTTCTCTGATCCATGAAACCATTCAATCTCTCATCTCTTCCTCCTATCAATCTGCTATGCATACATTCATTTTTCTTGTTACCAAATAATTAATTTCATTTTTCTTCTTCAAAATTAAAGAGTGTTTGGTATATCAATTTAATGATTCATTATTAAATAAATTCAACATATTTTATAAAACAATTCACCATCATACTTATTGAAAATAAATTCTAATATTAGATCAAAATTATTAATTCTTAATTTTAATCTTAATTCTATTTCTTGTCTCCTGGTTTATGTACATTTAATAAGAGTATATTTTAAGATTATGATTAAAACATCTATAAGTTTATATAACATATTTTATATTGAATGTATTTAATTACATTATATATTGAAATAATCTTAACGTTGTCTTTATATATCTTGAATATTTTATACATGTAAGTATTAGATGAACAATGGGCTCTTTATCCAAACTATTCATGTGTTCCCAATAATACTAGTTTCTTAGAGCATTAGGCATCCATTATAATTGTTTTATTTTTTTACTGACAAAGTCTATTTTGGTCACGTCCCTCTCTCTTTCTATATCACTCACCTTTTAATTTATTACAACTGCATGGAAGTTTATACTCTTATATGTACTAGGATTTGTTCCATATAAATTTATTAGTATTTGTCTTTGCTTATTGTTACATATTAGTAAGATATTTGTAAAATTTTTTTTTTTTTTTTTTTTTTTTTTTTTTTTTTTTTTTTTTTTTTTTTTTTTTTTTTTTTAAAAATTAAGTGATATGTTTTGTACGTAGATGGTAGATGATATTTGAATCGATTTCATATCTATATGAATCAAATTTTATATATTATAATCTCATTGGAGAAGGTTTACATCTCAATAAGAATAGTTACTATATTGTAGCAAAGTGTTAAATTATCAAAAAAAGAAAAAAAAATCTGAAAATAAATAAAAACGAAAGAATATGAAAAAGTTTAAATTAAAATGAAATATCAAACTCCATGTGATTATTTTCTAAAATAAATACATGTTTACATCAATCATGAATTCTATACTTATATACCGCGAATAATTAAAAAGGATTAGCAACATTGTTCAAAATAAACTCCACATATAAAGTTGTATGATTAATCCATTTATAATTTTATGTAACCAAGATTGCTAAGAAAAAAATCAAGCAACTAAAAAATTATAAATCATTAAACTTCTTGCATTTATAATTAAAGTTATATATTTAACTCGATGATGCCTTGCTCAACCGAATCAATGAGCAGGCGGGTCAGCCGGGTTGGAACGAAAATCGCTGCGGGGCTGAACCGGAGGATCGGTCGCTTTGGGCTGGCTAGGATTACTGCAATGTTGGATCTACGTGCCGGATGCGACCGCCGCAAGAAGAATCATGAAGAAGGGTCGGGTGAGGGCTTCACCGGCCGCCCGATGCTCTGCCGATTCCTTTCGCAGAGTGCGCTAAGGTGCTCGCTTGTTTAAGATGGGCGACCTTCAAAGGGTGGAGCGGCCTTGTATTTGCAAAGGATATCGATCCAAACTGACGATGAGTCGGGTCTTTCCCATTGAGGCATGTTTCCTCACATAATACTTTAGATTTAGCAATGTGGGATTAGTCAAAGGAGTTTATTTGGGATAATCCTCCTTCTTTATCGAGTAATGTCCAATCGATGGTCTTCTATTGCTTTTTCTTCCCTATAATAGGACTTGATTGACGAGCAGGATATCTTTGGGGTGGAATATTCCCATCTTCCTGCTATCGAAGACACGGGTTGATCGGCCGAGTACGGGCCTCCCCATTTTTCCAACCATGTTGGGCCTAATGAGCCGGCCTGCTTCGGGGCTGCTGGGTGGAAGGACATGGCGTGGGGCAGGACCCCATTGCTCTATCGGCCAAGGCTGGATACTTGGTCCACTCTATACTTTATCGCTTGCCCCCCCACCCTTGTGTACTGGCCGCGTGCGTGGCTGTGATTAATCCCGCGACTATTGTTATTTCCCGTGTCTCCGCTGATGTGGATTGGATTAACCTCGACCACGCCATACGTAAGGCGAATGATATTCTTCGAGTTTCTACGCTTGTTTTTCATAATTTCTTTGTTTTCCCTTTGTTTTCGTTTCATCCTCCTGCGCTTTGAATTCCTCCGCCTTATAACTTCCCCACTTTGTTTTTATATTTCTTGGTGTTTGTATTCGTCTGGATTTTCTCTCGTCATTTAGTGTTGGGTCCTTTTCTGGCGTTTTCCTTCTTCCCTCTCATTCCTGGGCCCGCTGCGTCTCCGCCTCTTCGTACTCTTTTCGGTTGGTACGACGAGGCTCTAGGGTTTGGTCGTCTGGATTTCGTTTATACTGTTTGCTTATGTCATGGGTCCATAGCCGCTTCTCGGCAGACGGGCGATGACTTACCGGGTCGCCGGCTCCGGCAGCTAGGATGTTTCCGCATCTCGATCCTCACGGACCAAAATGCTCCTAAGGCGCCCCCCTTTCCGGGTAAGGGTAAAAGAAAATAAATTGGCTGATAATCTAAGGGTCTTATTATCTCCCAGTCTCATTGCCGTGTTGTGAATGTGGAATTTAAAGGCTGGTCCTTCATACGAGTTTATTTTCGCTGAATGATATCGGGCTCCCCCTGGTGTCCGAATATGGTCCCCTGATGTTTTGACTTTTATGCAAATTCCTCCGCGGCCCGTATGGTCTGCTTTTTTGAAGCGTTTTGATAACCCGCCGTTTCCTTGCATCCCTTCATGCGGGCTCCGTAACACTTCAACATCCGCCCCTTCACCGGGCTGCTCCCAATGGTCGGGGTATTTAAGCAGTTTATTAACCTTTTTAGGATGAGGCTCGCGCCTTAGCGTGGCTCGCTTCCTTCATCTTTAATCCAACGCCACCGCCGGTGGTTTTATTTATTTCTCCGTACGCTCCGTGCCCCTCTCGTGATCTCTTCGACCTTCCTTCTTCACATAGGTCCAGCGATCATATACTGGCAGTGCTCCAATCGGGAGTACGATTCTCTCGATAGGGACGACACCCTGGGTGTGCCCAGGACGTGGAGCGCCCCTGATAACCTTCGTGAGTATTTGCATTACTTTTGGTTTGATTTGTCTAAAGACGATCGAATACTTTTGACCTTTGGCTTTTCTCATGTTTCCCAGGTGCTCGTCTTGACCTCGGGCCGACGGCATAACGTCAGAGTTCACTGGGTTAACGAATGCCTCGCCGCCTTGCACAGGCTGATAAAGCCTGAATATTCAGTTCATCTAGCTTTCGATGTTCTAAGACATCCTCGGCCTCGAGGTCTCCGCCTCCTTTCGCCCGGGAATTCTTCCTCGGGGCCGATCGTCGCTCCCACCAGGGGAGAGATTTTAGTTCATTTGGGGGCGACATCTCGGAAGCCCCGGAGTGCAAAAAGGAAAAACCCGAGCTCCTCTGAGAAGGACCGGCCGGTTCCGGCCAAGGTTCAGAAATTGGGGGTGTCTCCTCTTTCTCCTGTTCGAGAACCGGAGCAGGCGTCGCCGCCCTTGGCCGGGGTTCAGAATTCGGGCGCGTCCCCTTCTTCTCCTGCCCAAGAGCTGAGCAGGCGTCACACCCCGGGTCGGGTCGGGATTGGGGCGCCCTCCTCCTCCGTCATGAGCCTAAGCAGGTGTCACACCCCCGGTTTTCGACCTCATTGCCCCTTAAACCTGTTGTAGAGGCAAAGGGTCTTTCAAGTGCAGCCGTCGTCCCGCCGCTGACAGCTCTGCCTATAACCGTATGGAATCCACCTTCTGACAATGTCGAGTCACGTCCTGTGGGGGGGGGGGGCGATGGCGGAGCCGTCGAGAAAGAAATCGAAACAGTGCCAAAAGTACCAAGGATTCTTTGCTCTAACCCCAAGTTCATATAGGAGCCATCTCATCCATCCTCCCGAGTCCGACGTCGAGGTCGAAGGGTTGCTTGGCCACGGCTCGCTTTATCTTTTAGGGGTTGCCTTTGCAGGTCTATAGTCGTGGCTTACTTCCATGTCACCCCAGGTCGGCACTCGATTTCACAAGCCTCGATATGCAGGCCGTCACTCATTTGAAGGGCCTGGCCGATAAGGCCAAATTAAATGAAAGACATGTGAAGATCGCCCGGATTTATAAGGCGAAGGTGGCTTCCCTCACTTCTGAGCGGGCCGAGCTGCAGGAGCGAGCGCAGCATATGACTGAAGAAATAGAGCGGCTTAAGTCCGATTCGCACACCCCACTGGGCCGTGTCAGTCAGCAGAGAAGACGCAGGTCCGAGCAACTTGACAAGTACGAGGGCGAAGCCAGAGGCTCTGGGGTGAGCTTTAGGTTGCACAAAATGATTTGGTCGGGACTCTGGAGGGGCTGAAGTTTGTCCAGAGTGAGCTTCAACTGGTTAGGGAGGAACTCATCACCTCCCGAGGTGAGCAATGGATCTTCAAAGTGAGCTACGCTACACACGGTGATTTGAATGACAAGGAAAATGTTTAAATCGCCTGGCCGCGGCTCGAGGCAGGTGTTGCTGAGACCGCAGTCGTGAGTCCGGTCGTGAAATTTATCAAGACGGCCGAGCGAGGAGGTCGTTGGTCATGCTACGATCTTCATCAGAAGGTCACGTGGTCAGCTAGAGGATGAGGTGTTATCCGACAATTGCGACCAAGTCGGTGCTCGCGGGCTTCGTGGCTCGCTTCAATGTAAGGCCATCCACGCAGACTAAATCTGATTTCAATTTGACCTCCCAAGTGATGGTAGAAGAGTGCTGGAGGAATCTTCCGACACGAATCGTTCCTAAGTTCTCGGTGCTCCTATTGAGGCCCCTTCTCATTCTTCATCGTCTGATGCCTGAATCCCAGGACTCCTTTATGCTTTCCTGATGTCGACTTCCTTTTCCTTTTTTTTTTTGTTGGGCCTGGGGCCTGATACCTGTGTAGCCCTCCTTTCGATAAACATTCATTTTTCGAAATTTGCCACCGAGATATCTTTATTCTTTTTCAACTATATAATCCTCGAATCAGGGTCTCAAAGAATTTAGGACTGTGATCGTTTTCGTATACTATCTTGTTTGAACTGGCATGGTTCCCAAATTGTGCGCTTCGCGATCATCTCTGTCTTAAGTGTGCTGGACTGCTTTTAGCCGTAAGGCCCCGCTTGCGGGTCGAGGTCGCCAATGGTCGGAGGCGAGTAGCCTGCACGGATCACAGGCGGCTCGTTAGAATGAGTAAGAGCTCGCCCATGTTGCCGTATTGGCCGATGGGAAAACTGTCGATAACTCAAATGCGCGGGCGAAGTCATGAAGAAGCGTGAAAACTAATCAGGATGAAACGATCAGGGTCAATCTGCTCCATGGAAAACTTATGATAAGTGTAACGGGAGCTGTCCATCGAGTTGAGGAAAAACTTTATCAATATAGTTCTCCGGATAGACCGTCGCTGATATCTGATGAAAGTATATTGATCTGAACTCATGAAGGTATTGTTTAGTATGTGAAGAATTTCCGTCGGCTTCCGAATAAGTAGGGCTGTCAGTCAAGTGGGGAAGAAGAGCTCGATAGGAATTGTAGGAAGGAGCGAAGTCGTCAGTGTGATGAAGGGCTCGTTAAATCTTAAATAATGGAGCTATCATCAGATTGAGGGGAGAGGCTTCGTCGATATAGTGTAGGATGGGCAGAGTGCATGCGACATCGTTGAAGGGGCTCGTCAATGTGAATAACTAGGAAGAACTGAAGTGTGAAGTGGGATTAGGCTGTCATCTAAAATAATGGGCTCAAATTAGTGTTGGGCGATGGGAAGGCTAAATGGGGATGAATAGTGGAGCTCGTCAGTGCAGTAATGGGAGGCTCTGAATAATATGATAAAGTGAGGCTCCAATCCATTTTGAGAAGGCTGCGTAAGTAATGATGAGCTCGTCCGTTTTGAAACTAATGGGAAAGAGCTGTCGTATCGAAAACCTCGAAGTGAGAGCTGTGCATTTTGAGTTGGGAGGCTCGTCGGTGAAATTTGTGGAAGCTCTGATAGGCTAATTTCTTCCCCAGTGCTCATCCTTATAAATAATAGAATACCATCGGAGTAGAATTGTTTGGAAGGGCTCAATCTAAAATGAGGCAAAATTGGGCTTATTCTGGGGTCTTGTGTTCAGTAGAGATGGCGGCATTAACTAGGTAATCCGACTCTTGAAATGAGTCATCTTTGTCTGCGGTAGAAGAACTAAATCAAAGTGACGATTGAAACCTGTTTGGGGTCTTGGTGGCGTTCAAGCCAGAGATAATGCGATAACTGTTTGAGGCGTGTGATACTGAAATGACGTAACATCTTGATGGGGAAGCAATAGTGAAACCATGCATTGGAGAAACCGTGGCGGGGCCTTGGTGTGGCGGATGCGGCAATCGTTCCCATTTGATACCATCATACGAGTGGCTGTGCAGTGGGGATAAATCAGTAAGCCAGTGGGCTCTGGCGGCTGGGGCCCTTAAAGTGGCGTTGGGACGATCGATCGTGACGTAACTGGTAGTCGGCTTCCCGGCGGCGCTGGCACATCTGCCGAAGCAGAGCCTGTCGAAGTGAAACAATTGGAGCTCCACCGTGGCCCCAGGGCCTTGGTGGCGTTCAAATGAATGGCGGCAGTAACTGTGGTCGACTCTTGACGTGGCTGTCTGAGTAGAGGCTCGTCAAAATGTGGCCCAGGCTCAGCGGCCGGGAGCCAGTGGCGTTAGTCGGTGCGCGGCGTAACTTTGGCCCCAGTCGACTCTTGAGCGTGGCACGTGCGAAGTAGAGGCTCGTCAAAGTGAACAGCGGGGGTTCTGGCGTACGGGGGCGAGCGGTGGCGTTCAAGCCGAATGGTGGCGTAACTGGCCCAGTGCGACCCTTGAGCGGCGTGGCTGTGCGGTAAGCTCGTCAAAGTGAGCGGCTGACAACGGCGGTGTGCGCGGGTTTTCCGATTAATGTGTGAAGGCTTTGTTGAACTGGCCGCCCTCGCCTCTGAAAGAAGCGGCGTCGTATCTTTGATTTGCCATTCCCGGAAGCGATTAAACAAGTTTTCAATGCCGGCTACAAATGGTGTTCTGACCCTTTACAATTGGCACGGAAGTTACGGCGCGTTTCTGAGTGATTGATGGAGTTATGGGATGGATCTTTCGATGTTCATTGTCTTGAAACATTTTGGGGCTCCTCAAGCGCCTTTTGGAACCGACTTTACGGGTCTCCAAGTGAGTTGTGTTTGCTAGTCTCCCTTTTACATGAGTCATGTTATTCACAGCTTTTTGGCTGGGGATCTTCAGAGAGGGCGGTGCATCTTCTGTGACGCACTCTCAGTTTCTCTCTTTATCTTCTTCCTCCTCCTTTCTACCTCTCCTCCCTTCTTTTCCTTTCTTCTCTTCTTTATTCTTTTCTAAACTTTCTATCTGGCTGCTTCTTCTTTCTTTTTATCTTTCTTCTTTGTCCCGTCTTTTCCTACTTTCTTTTCTCTTTGTCATACTCCTTTTTTTTTTTTTTGAGGGAATTGCCTGTACTGAGTGTAATCACTGATTGTAACCGAATACGATTCATTTGAAATAAAGAGACTTTTTATATGCTGGAACTTCTCCCATTGCGTGTTGTATTATATCGATCTTTGAGATATCAATTAGTTAGTAACCTAGTCTGCCCCATTCGTCACATGAGAGCAGATAAGGCTTTGTTCAATTTATTTGCGTCACCCTCGCGGCGCCCAGATGCTGGCATTTCCACATATTGTAAAATTTTTCCTATCTGACTTTGGAGCTCACTACAATTCCACATGCGGCGACTTCGTGTTTATATATAAGGACCTTCCAGTTGGGGCCTAACTTTCCGTGCGTGGGATTTGCCTCGCGGCAGGGCTTAACTGGATTGTCCACGGCGGGTAACTGGGCGACTTTACGGTTTGTAATGCACATGTTTGTCTTTGCTGATACTCTCCATCCGTAACTGAACCCGATTCGCATTTTCATCCCAAGGTTCAAGTTCAGATGCATAAATACCGTCATTGTATCTCGGTCTGCTGTTTCCGGAGTTATTCTTCTCTGCGAGTCTACTGTGTTACAGAAGTTTGGGCGATGGATCTGATTTGGCGAAGCGTAGCCAATCATGACCCGTATGCCTCGGGGAGGGTATTCTACTCAACTCCCTTTAAAGGTCCTCGCTGGTTTCTGGCGAAACTTCAGTTCGATGGGCAGCTGACTATGGTTCAGTTAAGAATGCAGTGGTGAGAGTATGTGACGATCCAGGCTGTACAAGTCTGAACACAGTATGCAGATGTTTCCGTGCTCGATGCGGAGGCTCTTAGGATGCCAAACACGCATATAATGGCGCGCCATCTGAAATTACATTTTTTGATACGTGATTGTGGTGAAATAACTACCTTGGTGAAATAGTCACTGCGACAATTATGAATTTACGTGGCGCGGCGGGTAGAAGTCCCAATATCATCTCCGAACTTCCGCTCTTTGCCGAAGGGCGGTGGTGATTGATGTTAAAGGAGCTCTGGCGGAGCGTGCGGCGTATCTGGCGGTCTGCGTTTCTTGACTAGGCGATTAGCATCTTTAAGTATTGTAGGCCGGTGTCAGCGTACCGAAACTTTGCTAGCGTTCGGACTCCGTCACAGTTCCGCATATGCCCTGGGTGCTTCCTAAGCCACATACTCTGTGTCTACCCGATGCATTTAGGAAGGTGAAGAATCCCTAGTTTATGCAAAAGGCTCTCTTGTGGTTCTGTTAACCGAACCTACTCTTATCTTCCATTGCTTCTTTTAGGTCGTCTGGTAGGGTTAGTCATTAATATAATCGAATGGGATCATCATTTCGGCTACGGATCCCTGCAGGCGACCACCTGCGCAGTGGGATCGATGGGGTTCCGCAGTATTCGATGAGGCGTTGACGTACACAGATCTTCGCTGTGATGTTGCTTGGCTAACCTTTTGCCAGGCGTCGGCTCGAATTCTCTTCTCTGGGACGTGCTTGACGGCTGAACCAACACAAAATTTTTTTTACCAGCAAATCTGCGCTTTTGAATGCCGAACCATTTGTTAGCACCTGTTTCAGTATGTATCTTCAGTCTGTCGTTACCATTTGAGGTCGCTTTTGTTCTGGTTAGTCGATTACGAGTGAATGTCGATGAGGTTGAGGCACGCTATGTGACCTCGTACTGTTATTTGTTATTCGGGCTAAACTGAGTGCTCGTTGTCAATGTCTATCCCTTAGGTGGTCGTTATTAGGCTGCTCAGCTTCCTGTCTGTTTGAGCCTCATCTACGAGGAGAGTTTCCATCAGGAAATTAGTCTTCACGAGCGGTGGGTTGTGAAGCTCTATCGGATGAATTCTATGACAACGAAGTCGGCTGAGACTGTCCCTTACTTTTGGCTGTGCACGTGCTGACTTGCCCAGCTCTATATGGTCCACCTTAAGCCTTCCAGGGAGACCGGTTTTCATGCATTACTGCCGTTGGATGTCTGTTAGGACTTCTATGGTGTGAGCGCGAAATAGACGTCGAAGCCCATTTACGCGATCTGGTATATATATTTTCATTCTCGGGTACTCTCTCCTCGCCCCTAAAGAGCGTCCGGTGCGATGTCGTGGGTGCTGATTTCATTTCTTTGTTTGACCAGTCTTTGCCTTTGGTTGAAATGCGATCTGACTAAATACCAGGTGGGGAGTTCCTTGATGGCGGGACTTACCTAGTTCTGGGAGGAACTGGTCGTTTTAACGGCCAGGTCTCTCGTTTTCGATCCGACGGAAGGCACCATGGGCGCCGGAAGAAAGTTTGGCATTAATCACTCGCTCTGGATCACAACGACGAGGCTGATCCTTCATGAGTGCTAGACCTTTATTCTGCGTGGCATTGTATCGATGCTTTTATTTTGGTTGACGATTGTTACGCAGTTCTGCGTATAGAGCAGAGGCACCGGTGACTTTGAGAGGCACATTTGGTGGTGACTTCGTATTATAATTCACTGAGGATGGAGCCTGAGAGGTGGGCGGCGTGGAGATCGGTTTGGTGGGCTGCAGGCACCACTGTCTGCCACCTACCCTCCATTATTGTCCTATTTTAACTTTTGGAACATCGGAGTTCACTAATCTCTGGTAGTGCATTCTACCCACGTTTTGACTGACGACATTGCAGAGTAACTGATGGGTTCCACGTATTTGTGATGAGCGAATAACTCTGTTGCTAAAGTCGTAGTCTGGTTTGTGGAAGAAGCGCATCTGCTTCAAGGAGGTTGCTGCTGTTTGCGTGTCTGTGATAAGTCGATTTCGGTAGAAGGCGTCTTCGGGCTGCGCTTTGTTTATGCGATGAAGTCGATCACCCAGTCGCCATTGCCATAACTTTCTTGGCGAAATTGCGTTATTCGCGTGAGGGTATTTCACTTCTCTTATGTCGCGGAAGACACGCGATCTCCTCATTGATGGCCTTTTGCCTTTACGGTGCGAAACTTATTTTGTGGCCGGTTTAAAGAGATTGTCAGACTCAATACGTGAGTGATCATTGTGGGATTTGATTATCAATATCATTTCGCTGTCTGAAAACATCTACAATGTGTTTTTGGGTGAAGCTTTTTGAGGTCTTCAGTAATTTAGATCCAATGTAAGCAGATGTTAGAATTAGTCATCCGATATTGGTTGATTCTCACGGGGTTGACCGGTGTGATACCGCGTCCGCAGCGTGTCAAGCTACGTCACATGCCACGGCCGACCTTCTTTGTTTAAATGGACGTAGGCATTCTTGTACGCTGATCTCTCGGATGCTGACGCCACGTTCGTTGTTTGGGTTGATTTATCATGGTATCGCAGAGGATGGCACACAATGCGTTGAGGAGGATTACTGCCCGACCATAATATAGTGACGGGTCGCTATGCAGGAACGCGCGTCGGTTGCAGGCGGGGTTCTCCCGAGTCGACACCCGATTGAATCGAGCCCAGCGGTAATACAGCCTTCACTCACGAAATCCTTGATTAATGAAAGGATTCCTTTCTCTTTAATACCCATTTATGAAGGTGGCAGCAGAGGATAGTGTCTAAGTGACCTCCATTATCAATTAAAACCCGGAGTGAGCGGGTTGTATTGGCGCGTTCGCGACGCTACCGAAGAATTTAGTCGTAGTCTTGTATTTGCCTGATCGATTGAAAGTGATGGTAGTGTCGATCGGTGGTAATTTAGATGCGTATTTCCCCGTATGGCGCCGATCGCCTAAATGGGTGACTTCCAGTAGGCCCAGATTCTCCTCCTCAGTAAATCCTCCAGAGATCATGGATTTCTCCGAATTTCTTGGTCTTTGATGATTACTGCGGGGTGGCGGTTCTTGGCGAGGTCGAGGTTATGGTTTGGGCGCTTTGGGTTTGATTAGAAACGGTTCCACAGAATTATAGCTTGAAGTCATCGTTGTATCAAATATTCTATTTCTCTTCTTAGTTGTATCTGATTGTCCATCATTATAATCTGTGAACTGCGTGCCGTGTTATCCCGCCATGCGCGGATCGGTTTCATCTCGTTGACATCTCGAGTGGTTTAGCACCTCATGCGGGACTTGTGATCGCTGTTTCTTTTGAGTGGAGCGTTGTTGGGTAATGTAGGTAGATCCTTCGGTTTGCGATTGGGCTGACGGTCCTCTGAGAGACTCTACCTATACATGCTTTTTAGGGGATCAAACCACGATCTCACTCTGTGGGGTTTGCCTGAGTGAATACCCATATGGCCGAATCACCTCAGTGTCTGTGCGTGGTCGCCCACTTCTTTCTGGCGGGAGGGAGCCTCCTTCTTTTGTGCAGACTCTCGGCGGGTTTCTCACCACTACCTTTACAGGGACCTGATATGTTACTATTTGAAAGTTCGCCGATCAGAGAACATGAGTCCATTGGGTTTATCTTTTTCATACCTGCTTTGTGATAAGCATGGCGTGGCGATTGCACCATGGTGCGTCCTATCTCCCAGGACTTGGTGGTTAAGATCTGTACATCCAATTTCGAACACCTGCGATCTTGTTTGATGTTCCGATGGTGCCATGTTGCTTCGACTTCTGTGCGATCTCGGCTCCGTGAGGAAGTGACCGGCGCTGGCTGTATTCGATTCTACCGATAGCGCGGAAGATAGATGGAAGGGGTTCGCTGAACCGAAGGCAGCTAGCCTTGGCGTGGCGCGCCGCCACGCGGGATTCTGTGCCGTAAATCCATTCGGTTTTAATAATGCCGGGGTGTCGTGGATGCAGTTCCGCCGATCCTTTCTGGAATGTTTGGTGGAAGGAGAATAAGAGCTTCCACCAGACAGTGAGGGTCTGTTATTTTGCTGATCATATCTTCACCAGTATCAGGAGCTGTCCTTACCGCTACTTCACCTTGGATGAGGCTCCATTTCAGAGGTTTTGAACCCTCTGCTCCATATGACAAACCTTGCTTCTAGTTGAGTGAGCTGAAGCGGTTTCTTGGTATCACGGAGCACCAACCCGGTTCTTTTCATTGGGACGACCAGTTGATTCATGCCCCCTATTTTGAAGCTGGACTAACAACCACCTTAGGTACCACAGGGAGAATCATCGACCGGGTTATTCTGTGCAGAGGGATGGAGATCCTCAGCCTTCCTCTGTTGCTCGTGTCTCTGTGATGTTGTATCACACTGTGTTGCTCTAGTTCTCGGCCAGACGGCCCGGTTGGCGAGCGGCCAGTTCCGCCGTTTGTATTGGCTTGCATCTTTTTCCACGACCGAAGTTGCTGGTCACTTCTTCTGGCGTGGATCCACGCATCTCGGTGGATTAAGTCAATTATCCGCGCATGTGTTCCTTGTTGATACCATGATGTGAGTCCGGTGAGTTATGTTACGCAAAAACCATGGCTTTGGTGGCGCGGCTGATGATGCCTTTGTTCAGCGGGCTGTTTGGAAGCGTCTTGGTCATTTGGGTTGAATGAGACACCCCGGTAAGGCTGACCTTCCGGGAGATCTTTTCAGGTCATTTTAGGTGGGTTCAGATTTTGCAATGTTGATCTGGAGGCTCTGGATGTTGCGTTGCGAAGAATGTCCCGGAAAGAAGAAGGGTGGGCGAGGCTTACGCGAAATTGACTCAGATGCCTAAGTCGAATTCTTTGAGAGGAAAGAGAGAAGGTGTCGTTGTTTGTGTTAAGTACCTTTCGGTGGTGGAAGCGACCTTGTATTTCAGTGGATATTGATCGGGTTTGTTCAGATGACAGTCGGGAGTCTTTCCATTGGAGGAATTGCTGTTTCTCTGCATGACCTTAGATTTAGCAATGGATTAATAAAGGAGTTTATTTGGGGATGTCCTCCTTCTTTATTAAGGAATGTCCAGTGGTCTTCTATTGCTTTTTCTTCCCTTTATAATAGGACTTGATTGGGCCCGGTGGGGATATCTTTAGAGATATTCTATCTTATGTTGGAAGGATATGGGTTGATTAGGCCAGAGTATGGGCCTCCACCCATTTTCAAATCCATGTTTAGGCCTAATGGCCAGGGCCTCTTTGTTTGAGTGCTGGGGCTATGGGGGCGGGGACCCCATTGCTCTATCGGGTACAGCGAGTGTTTACAGTTATTGGTCCCCATTCTTCTCACCCCATAAATATTCAATTTGTAAAACTAGACACACATGGTGGCAAAGCGATGTCGAACAAAATACATTTATTGCTACTACCAGGGATCTCAAATTAACACTCTATGTACTCTCTTTGGGCCATATATGTTAGAAGAAGGTGATTTTTTGTTATTCTTGGTTTGAAATCACTTATTCATAGTTTTCTTTCATATGTTTGTGTTTTCCTTTCGATAAAGTGGTTTATTCTACACGTCGATTTTTGTTTTTGTTTTTCTTTTTGTGTGTTTTTATCGTCGACTTGTTTGTGATGTGTTTATCACAGATTTTTGATGGCTTATTTTAATTTATGTCGACTTGGCCCAACGTGTGCCGTATTACCGACGTTCGCTTTGTGTTTCATTGGCCATTCATCTTATCAAATCGACCCTTTGTCGTAACTCACGAATCACAAGGAATCTTAAAATTATTAGTTGTTTGAGTTTGTAGGTCTGGGTTGATTATTTTTGTCTCTTTGGATCTTTGCGATATTTCTAAAAATTACTAACACTTTTAGATTAATATGTTTATGTTGTGTCTTCGCTTACTGAATCGATAAATGGTTATGTTCTTTTGAAAAAATTAACTCAGTAAAAATAATAATGAATTACGCAACAAATCTTCAAAATAAACGCTAGTTCAAGATTCTAATCTTATTCCAGAATCACAGATTAATCTTCGTAATAATCATTTTGCAATTGATGAGATATTGTTTGTATACTAAAAGGAATACTTGCTTTTTGCATAACATAACCTGATCTAATAGCAATTAGATTCCGAAGCGTTCATTATACCGGCGGGAGGGGGGTGGTCATCTGCCTGGTATCTGATTAAATCATGATAAAAGTATTATTAATGGAACACCGGGGTCAGTTTCTTGGTGTAACCTTTCTTTGACTGGCGGTTGCTGCCCCAGAAACGTCCCTTCACGGATCTTCACCACGTAAAACCTGAAAAACGCGTGTGCTTGCGGATGGAAGAAGCTCAGCTCTATTGATTGACCATCTAAGGTTGTTCTTTGTGCCAATGACTGTGACCGATATCAGTCGTGTGATTATACATAACAAATGTACTTTACTTTTTGTCTTATTATAAACGAGAAATATGGTTGGATGATCTTCGCGTTCAAAGTTCGATTGTAATGGGGAGGGAAGGTTGATACTTAAAATAGAGGAGCGGTTTTCTTTGTTATATTAAAAAGTGATTAACTTTCAAAAAAAAAAGTGTCTTATATTATAACAGGTGAAGTTTCTTTCTAATCACTAATAGATTGATTTGTAATCGTTTTCATAAGATATTATTTATCATAATTGTTTTATATTTTTTTATTTGATGTTTTGGTTAAAATCTTATTATGATCATTCTGTTTATTTACTTTAAGACTTTTAATATTTCATTTTGTTATTATTGTGATTTAAATGTTAATGCAACTTACCATACTTGGTCAGTTAATAAGTCAGTTTTTAAATGAATTTTATTCTTTGATAAGATTAGTTAGTTATCTTATATAAGATTAGTAGTTTCTTGAAGTATAGAATTTTGGATAATTTTATTGTATAATTTTATTTAATATATAAAATTAATAGATTCTCTGTCTATATTTTAATCGTTTTGATTCTGTTTTTTATTTTTACACAAATCATTATAGCTGCATTCTTTTTACATTTTTCTTTTATTTACACTTTTTAAAGACAAACAAGTTGATTTTTAAATCTTGGTTTTGGTATATTTTCCTATGTTTACTACAAAAGCCAGAATCAATGGCTTGATTGGAAAAGTTGCATGTTTTCATAGGTTATGGTGTGGGCCGGGGTCGAATCTCTTGAATTGGTGACTTAGCGTGATCGAATAATATATTATTAAAAATAAAAATCACGCAATGGATTTAGATTAGTTCAATACCCATTGGTGTTAAGTTTAAAGAAAAAGCGGTTTTATTTGAAATGGCTTGGTTTTAGCTACAAATCACGGTCGATTATGGTCGGACCGTCGATTCGATCTAGTTTTACCTCCATAGTAGAAGCGCCAAGTGTCTAAACTGACGCTTTTCAAAACGATGCGGTCTCATGAATATAATCGGAGAAGTGAACTTTTATCATTAACATAATGCAGAATGAAACAAAGCGGCTGCCAAAGTGTTGGTACGATATATCAACGGATCCTTAGTACTCTAAAGATACCTCGGGAACTTTCTTGAGTATTCGCTTTCAGTGGCACGTTAGGATCGCATCAACAAATACTTTACTGACATAAACCGACAAAAGTAATGTCGGGACATATACATAATTGATTTTATGTAGTTTTGCCTTCCTGTATTTGAAGAATAATTTGCTTTCATCGATCTCTTATATTATTATGAGGATGTAGCCCTTTGGAAAGAATCTATCACCCTTTACGGTGTTAGCTTTCAGGAAGAACCTGATGCATAATGAACATTTCAGGAAAATAGGGTTAATATCGTTTGTTGAGACAATCTCAAAATGCCATAGCTATCGCGAAGAATTACTTCTAGTTCTTATTCAAATATTTAATAATGACGGCTTCATCTCAGCCAGTAGGTGGAAGTATCATTGGCGCAATTAAAATCTATCCATATAAAACGAATATGTATTTGCTCTCGCGACCTTCATATATATGTATTGATGGCGGTGTTCTCCTTAAGACCATTGATAATGACAACTTCATCAAACTTGAGATACCACGCTTTTAGCTTATTTTAAGATCACATGAAGTGGTTGCCCCGAGTTTACGCACCATGTTCATGACTATCAAAAACCCAGCGGTTGAGACATTTAAACATCCTCGGCGATGTTCAAATTTCAAGAAAGGCGTCTCACATCCGTATTGAAAATAACTTCAAATGATATAGCCATAATAATGCATAGAGTCTTTAGTGGACACGGAAAATATTCCCTTAAAGTTGATCTTTCTCATGGTGTATGACATAACCTAATCTTGCTTTATATCTGCCTACCTGTCTCCCTTGGCATCAAATGGTGCCGCTTACGGCTTTGCACCATTAAAAACTCAGCCAACTCCACGCTGTTCTGACATGGATCATCTCTCATCTTTCATTGCATTGATCCATAAATTTGATTGAGGACTAAACAGTGTCTTCTTTATGAACTTCGGATGTGATAAATCCTTATATCTTGCACTCCTGCAAATAACAATGTAGTCATCTTAAATTAAAACTCTCAGACTCTTTGGCCTCTCAAGGTATCCATGACTGGCTGTTTCTCAGATCTACTTCCTCAATTAGTTTATTATCGAGTAGCGCTCTTAGATAAAGTCAAACCAACCAAAGAGTGGGAATCGAGAAGTGGCATTGGCATGGCTAAAAAGCTGGAGTGTTCTTTGACCTATTCTACTAGCTTAACTTGGCTTGTACGATATCATCTATAAAACGCAGATGTTATCAGATCGACTCAATTACTCTAGTGTTGTTATATGCTGGCAATACAAATATTAGGAACCCTCTTCCTTCATCCCCACCCAATTCTAATAAGTACCCATTGACTGGTCTGGATCGAGTTTCTTGAGTTACTTCAGGTTACTCACTTTGATAATACTTACCTTGTGGCTAAACATGGAAGTAGCGAAAGACTTCAAACTTCTTCTATGATACTGGCTCTTAGTCTTAGAAACAAACTTACTAGGCACTTAGGAAAAATATAAGCTGCAATTTTCAAAGCTTCACCCCACAAGAACTCAGGTAGTGAGGAATTAACAAGCATACATTGCACCGTATCAAGAAACATGCGATCCCTCCTCTTCCTTAATCTCTGTTTGTTAGAATTACCGGACATTCTTGTGACATGTTACCATTCTGGTGCCTGCAAATGAATCCCTAGGTTTATTATGTTGTCCTTCTATCATACCTCTATAATTCTCACACACATTAGATGAATCTGCTGCAATCTTCTTCCTTGTTAGAATAACAGTTTTGAAAGCTTTGGCTTCTCAAAAGTTAGACTTTTCACGAATGAGCTCAAATAAACCATAACGGGAATAATCGTCAATGAAAGTGATGAAATATTTGTGGCCACCCATAGCAGTGAGGGTGACTATCTCAATAAATACCCATATATGAGTAACCCTAAGCAACTCGGTACATCTTTTAGCCTTGGCATTTCTAATCTTAGTGGTCAATTTACCCTTGATGCAATCTACAAAGATATCAAAATCTAAGAAATCAAGATGTGGAAGAATCTCATCCTTAATTAATCTCTTCATTCTTTGTTTGGAATATGACCTGTGCTCTGCGGCCGTAGAATAAAAGACTTTCATTCAATCCTAAACATTTGCGTACTACTAATAAGATAATAAAGAGGGGAGAGAAATATAAAGCAAATTATACAACTCTATTGCAAGATTTCCACAAAGTGTTCCATTGCTAATCAATAAAGAGTCTCGGTATAAATTAACTTTTTAAAGTTCCAACAAGAAAACTATATCCAAGTCTATCTAAAATAGGTACAAATATCAATTTTCTTGAAGGAGGGTATGAACACCACATTATGCAATCTTCTAAATATTTTCTATACTAAGCTACAATCTAACAACTCCTAAAAAAAAACAACTTGACCTCGTAAGGCCTCCCATGAATAACATGTAACGCTTCCCAACTAGTCGACTCCCTTTTACTTATCATTGCCTACATAGAATTGCAAGCGTGAATAGTAGCACTACTACCTAACCACCAAGTATCATAAGGCTCATCAATGACATTGGATTCAAAACAAACATTTACCCAATGATTACCTTTTTTTTCTTGAATGACCGTCAACTTCCTACAAGTTGTCTTCTTATGCTCAAACTTACGGCAACAATTGCATTTTCCCTTAAAGACCTCATTCTTAAGGGGACTGGAAATGGAAGGCACATTCTTGCCATTACCTATGGCACTGGTATTCTACTTCTGGATGTGACTTTCCTATCGAAGCGTTAGTATAAAGGATACTTTCATTCGACCCCACCGCCTTGTGTAGTCACCATAGAAATACTCATGGATCTCCCTCTTCATGTCCGGGCTCCTCTTTAGCAAGGATGGAAGTCATCTCTTTAATGGTCCATCGCTTCATCGGAAAGATTATAATCGATTTAATATTGTTAAATTGCGAAGGCAAAGTCTCCATGATCAGCCAAACAACATAATCTGAGTCAAACTCCATACTAATGGTCTTAATTTTGTTGGCAATAAGTTAATATTTTATCAATGTGTTCTCAGACCCACTTGTTCCATCATAGAAAGTGGGATTTAAGAGTATTCAAGCCTATTCTTTGAGAACTTTGTGTATTTCTTTACTAACACATCCAAGAAATTCTTTGCTTTCAATCATGGCATAGCTTCATAAATAGAGTCCTTTATATCGTTCTCCATGATTATCAAACAACAATTGTTGAATACTCTCAGTCCTCATAGGACTTTTTCTCCTTTGCAGAACTCCTAACAATGGGTTTTAGAGGAGGTACAATTTTCAAAGCCAAGTTCAGTTTCATAATCATCAAATTCATCATGAGAGATTCAACACATTACTTGTAAGTCTCATTAAGTTTTGTGCTGACAGAGAACCGAGGAAAGCTCAAAGCTAAAAAATTAATAAGAGAGCAATGTCATAAATGTGGGTACCATGGGCCAAAGCCCAACTACTCCCGCTAGCAGGCCCTGACCAACTAAGGACCACAAGATGATTGCCCAATCTACGGGTCCAACTATTTTCCCCATCACGTCTAAATACACCCCCATCCTAGTATACACTTAGACGCTGTCCTCTCGGGGCAGACATAACCCTTAAAAAGGCATCCAGATGACCTCTTCGAACTTGAACAAGTATAAGTCATGCTCATAACCACCCTGAGGGTGGTCAAACATATCTTGAGGTAGAAAGTGCAGACGACTGGGCTATCTAAAAGGAAGAACATATGTCATAATGAACGAGAAAAGAGCCACCTTCCCCTCTCGTTTCGGAAGGAAATCTTCTAATTTCCATGGAAAGAGGATCGCCTTCCTTGGGGAAAAAAATGAGGAAAGAACGGAAGAAAAAGGCACCGATTCCATATCAAAAGAAGAGCGCTTACTCCGCAGAGACGAATCTAACTTAAGCATTAGAGATATGGCAAACCATCGCCGCTTTCTGCTTTGCTTGTATTCTAGCTGGTTCATGCTTCAACGGTTCAGTGATTCAGAAAGTTCAGGAGACCACAATTGGTGCCGTTTGTGGGAAAACCCAAGCAAGAAGTTTCATAGGCGATACGCAAGAGCTTAGGTACACCCAATCCCAAGTGATCTCCGCTCGCTTTGCAATTCCCGATCATTCCAATCGAATCAACCGTCGGAGTTTATCGCCATGTTCAGCAACTAAATGGAACCACCATCGAGGATCGCCTGGCCAAGGCAAGAGATGGAGGCGGCTAAGAAGAATAGGCCAGATGTCGGATTAGGCGAACACTGTGTAAACCGCTGCGCAAAGTAGAGAATGAATGCTTGCGAACTCGTCTAGAGACTAATCTGGTACAACTTGAATGTGGGCCCATTCATCAAAAGACCCCAAATTTTTCACCCAAATAAGTGGTAAAGAGCCCATCCTTACGGGAGAAAGTGATCCCAATGTGACGATGAACTATCTTCCTGCAACTCCGCTCCTTGCCCGCCACCACCCTAGAACATAGAGGCCGACCTAAAAAGAGGCCTCTTGCGGCCGATCCAAACAACTGGCGCAGACGCACCACGGCACGGCAGAGGCTACAGAGATGGGATGCCATTCTAACTAAATCTAGAATAGTATGCCTATCCTACCCGGGCATGGCTCTCGCCTTCGTCCATGTATCATCTATTCGGGTAGCCTTCGCCTGCATTTGCTTCTTTTCCGTCTCCGGCTAGAGCATGCCGTCCTCACCCTAGCCAACATATCCTGGGCTACAAGCCCCTCCCCCGCGGCTTCGTTATGCCGTCATTTGCTATGTACGATGGCTCTACTGACCCGTACGACCATATGCTACAATTTAACCAAACAATGATTCTTAGCGTAGGTAATGACCATCTCATGTGCAAGGTATTCCCAAATACCTCAAGGGACCCGGCTTCACTGCTTCACACAAACTCCCGAGAGGATCTCATAACTCATTCGTAGATTCGCGGGCACGCTCATCCTGCAAAGACTCTATGCCTGCACGATAGAAAGGAAACATCGCCTCACCTGTGCCATCCCTTTGCTTAACATGAATCTATCCTGATTTCACTAAGATTTAAAGTGCTTCATTCAACAAATTGATATTTACAAAGATGACGGGTCCTTCAGAACTTCCAAAGAAGCTTCGGGCCTACCACCCCTTTATTTCAATCTCTATCCCTGGATCCTCCCGCAATAATGGAACAATCGATCGGGCGAGCAGCATGTTATCTCCACTGAGGATAATATCCGGGCCGCTTCCCAGATAGTAATGATAATTGCTCAGACCAGCAAGGAAGCCACTAAGGGTCAACCCGAACAGAAAGGAATCCAGAACAAGAATCAAAAGCGCTCCCAAGAACAGTCAGAAAAAAAGAGGGAGCCTCCCCAATTCACCCTTCTCAACATCTCTTATGACCGACTACTACCTCTCATCCGGGACCACCCCGATTTTAAGTGGCCCCCGCCAATGAGGGAAAACCCGGACTAACGCAATTGATCCCTAAGGTGCGATTACCATAGGGACCATGGCCATGAAACCAACCATTGCCAAAGCCTAAGGTTCCTGGGAAAACTGACAATGGGTCAAGCACCTTGTAGTTACATTCGGGAGCCGACCCGTGGAATAGAAACTACCCCCGAACAAGCACAGGGAATTGTTGGCAGGCCGAACACCCATCCAACCCAGCCCACCATCAACTTCATACTGAGGCTCGACCGACGATCACAAGACTAACAAACTGGCAAAAGAAAAATGCTCCGCGTAGCCTCGGCTTAGAGCCCGTAACACTACATTAGTGTTCCCTCGTAGCAAGAACAATCCAACTCCATTGGACGGCCCCATATCCTTTCCTCTTATTAACCCGACTAAGGTCATCACTCCTCATTATGATGCACTTGTACTTACTTTGTGTATTAACAATTTTGATGTGCACAGAGTTCTTGTTGATCTTGGCAACGCAGCTAATTTGTTGCATCTTCCAGCCTTCCAACAGATGAAAGTCCCGCTTGACCATCTTAGTTCGGTTGACAGAGTTTTGTCTGGGTTCAATGGGGCCACCACACTGACGGTGGGCGATATTGTTCTTTCCGTCAAGACAGGCGAGTAACATGGCAAGGACAAGCTGGTCGAGGACTCTGACCGCATAATGCTATCGTGGGCTGAGGATGGTTACTATGAAAGCAATCCCCTCAACCTATCACCAAACTCAAGGGCAAGCACTGACCGCATCCGTAGGTTGACCTCCGTGGCAGCTACAATTAGTCGCCTCGTCAAGATGAAAAGTTATTAGTTAATGTAAGAATGTGAAAAAAGATTGAAAACCCCACACCTGCTCGCCCCAAAGTTCAACCCTCGACACACAATAGCAATCACGTGATTGCCGTCTCAGCAAATATGGAAGACAAGGTCAGCTTGGGAGTAGATCCTCCGGGAGTCCATACTCATTGGCGAGCTCTTAGTACACCTATTTTAGTCTCTCTTTACGCGTAAGAAGAAAGTACAATTACACCAAATACTACAAGCTAATGTCGACGATTCGCCACCCATCTGATATGATTGAAAACTCACCCTATGCATGCTTCACAAGCAAATGTTGTTCCATCTCATAGACCTGTCAGAAAGAGTAAGGTTTCCACCTGATCACACTTTCAAATCATCCAAGCCGAGGTGGATAATATTCTGAAAGTTGGGTTTATCAAAGAAGTCAAATACCCGGAATGGCTGGCCAACGTGGTGGTGGTTCCTAAGAAAGGGGGCAAATGGAGAGTATGCGTAGATTATATGGATCTTAATGACGCATGTCCTAAGGACATTTTTCCTTTACCCCGCATAGATAAGATAGTCGACGCCCCGCCGGGCATGCATGCTATCCTTCCGATATTTTTGTGGTATCATCGATTCCCATGCACCACGCAAAGAAAACATCTTTATCACCACGGGCTCTTTGCTACAACGTAACGCCATTCGTTAAAGAATGCAGGAGCCACCCATCGACTGCAACTAAGATGTTTCACTTACTGGGCCCTAAAAAACTATGGAAGTGTATATCGATGATATGTTAGTCCAAGGAGTCATTGATCATACTCACGATTTGGTACTATGCATTTGAGCTCCTCAGAGCATATGACATGAAACTCAACCCTACAAAGTGTGCATTCGGGGTTAGTGCAGGTCGGTTCTTTGGATTCATGATGACTTAAAGAGGAATAGAGGCCAACCCCGCTCAGCTTCAAGCTATTTTAGAATCTCCAGCTCCTAGCTCCAGAAAGGGAATACACAAACACCGGTCTACTATTGCCTCGGGAGGTTTATTTCCGGTTCACACCGCATAGCCATTTTTTGCCTCCTCAAGGAAGCCAACCGCAGATGGAAAGAGAGGACAAGCTTTCACCTACATCAAACAATACTGTAAAGCCACCAATTTACTAAACTGACGCCATGGACACTTTTATATTTGGCGCCCAAAGGCAGCGTAAGTGCCGCCTATTCCAAAGAAAATAACGACAGAAGTCGTAAGCCCGGTGTTCTACGTCAAGAACCCACTAACGTTGAAACCCAAGATAGTCACCTTGAGCAAGGTACTTTAACCGAATAGCAGTTAAGAAGCTCCGCCCATATTTCCAGGCACATCCCATTGTGGTACTAACCGATCTTCCTCTCCGGAGCACACTCCATAAGCTTGACTTTTCTGGTAGAATGGCCCGTTGGGCGATCAAACTAAGCGAGTACGACATATAATACAAACTAAGGCTATAAAAAAAGGGGCAGGTGTTAGCCGACTTCATAGCTGAAATCCCCAGGTCTAAAACACACCTCGAGAACTCGAATTGGTGGACACTTAATGTAGACAGAGCATCAAGGCAAACTGGAGTGGGAATTGGTCTGCAGTTGAAATCACCAACCGGGGAAAGAATCGAGCAAGCAATCCGGTTAGGCTTCAACGCCTCTAATAATGAATCAGAATATGAAGCCCTCTTATCCGGAATTGAACTAGCTACTGCTATATTTGCCTACAAGCTTTGGATTTAAAGTGACTTCAGCTGGGGTCAAGCAAGTGTCAACGAAGAATTCAATCCCGAGACCCCGATCGCTAAAATATGTTCCCGTGCAAAACAACGCCAAGTGCGCTGACCTGGAACCTGAACACGCACTGACCGTAATGATAAAGCATATGCCTTGGCCGAGGTGGCCACCTCTCTGCCAATAGTCGAAACAATATTCCTGCCCATCTACTACCAACCGTTTTCCTCTATCTCTCCCTCCCAAGTGAGCAAGGTAGAGGAGGTCCTTCCCTGCTGATGGACCCCCACACGCTACATCAAGTAACGGTAACCCCTGAGCGAGAAGGATGGCGGCCCACAAGGTGCAAGTCAAGTCAGCCAAATTTTCCTTGATCGATGGGCAATTGTTTAAAAGATCCCTGGGCGGTTCGTATTTGAAATGTTTGACGCCGAACAGGGCCATTATGTGTTGGTTGAACTACATGAGGGAATATGTGGAAACCATCCAGCGATGTAATCCTTGGCAATACTGTGGCCTACACCTAAGGGTACTATCTGGTCGACCATGAACCGACGCCAATCATACCAAAAATGATCGCTACAAAAGCTAGCCCCATCCTCCGAAATCAATTGCTGCAAGATCCTCGACTCCATCTCAAGCCCTTGGCCCTTTGCCCAATGGGGAATTGATATAGTCGGGTCGCTGCCCACCGCCTTAGCTCAGAAGAAATTGTTGTTGGTGGCAACTGACTATTTCAGTAAATGGGTAGAAGCCGAGGCCTTCTCATCGATCATCATAAGGATGTGGATGTTACTACCATATGGAAAATATTGTTTGTCATTTCGTGATCCCCAAATCAATCAGGATCCACGACGACCCCCACCCGACAAACTGCCCATCGAAACCGCCAGAATTGAAAATAAAAATCAGATCACCCTCGTATCCATAGAGCAATGGACTAGCAGGCTTCCATAACAAAACCTCACACGCCCGAAAAAGCTACTGATTTTCCTAAAGGTAACGGGGTACGAACTCCCGAGGTGTTGGCTAGAACTACCACTCGCAGATCTACCGGCATATCCCCCTTTGCGATTACTTATGGGATGGAAGCTATAATCCCTATTGAAATTGGAATGCCTACCATCCGGAGTGATATGCCCGAGTAGGAAAATGCAGAGTGGGTGATCAAGGACCTGGACATGGTCGATGAACTGCGAGAGTAGGTAGCAGTCCGCATAGCGTTTTACCAACGCCACTTGGCAAATTCTTACAACAAATGGGTGAAGCCTCGGATGTTCCAACCGAGAGACTTAGTCCTAAGAAAGGTATTTGAAAATACTGTCGACCCCGCAGCCGAAAAGTTCCAGTCAAATTGGGAGGGACCATATCTCGTGAACACTCCAGTCGACGATCCTGATCTTTACATCTTTAGATGTTTGACGGAACCCCTGTACCTAGAATGTGGAATGCCATGCATCTTAAAAGGTATTATCAATAAAGGATGATTCAATATTTACACATATTTTTGTCCATTTTTCTCATCGTACAAGGTCAACGTTAAAAGCCCGAATGGCACAGTAAATGACATGTTCGACCCAGTATAGATAACATCTAACTAGTCAACATTATAAGCTCGGATGGCGCAGTAAATGACATGTCCTACCAAGATGGGACACATCTAACCGGTCAACATTAAAGCCCGATGGCGCAGCTTAATGACTCGTCTTCTACCAAGATAGATAACATCTAACTGTCAACATTAAAAAAGCCCTGATGGAGCAAAGAATGATCCTCGTTTCGCCCAAGATAGATAACATCTAATCGGGTCAACATTAAAAGCCTGTATTTATCGCAAAGAATGACTGGTCCTACCAAAGATGTATAACATCTAACTCGGTCAACTTAAAAGCTCTGACATGGCGCAAAGAAATGAATTCCACCCATCCGGCCCAATATAGAGAACATCTAACTGGACAACTTAAAAGCCCGGATGACACAGTAAATGACCTATTCGACCCAGTGTAGATAACATCTAACTGGACAACACTAAAAGCCCGGATAACGCGATACGATTATTAGCCTATTTGGCTCAAAGCCTAGTTGGCCACCCACATATGCCATTCAGCTAAATAAGAAAAAACTATTTCATCCACCACCAAGTTCGACACATTTCATAAAAATCGAAATTAAGAGGTATTGAATGTCAAAATACAATAAAAGAAAAAGGCTCACGCCATGAGCGCTAGCGTTTAAACCTTAGCCATCAGTCAGCAGAACATCGGATTCGTCCGTCTCTAACCGAGGCCCGGGCATATCCTGTCCCATCACCGCACGGCTAAAGCACCGGCCGCAGGTTCCTCCCACGCAGTGCAGCCTGAGGGCTGAAGGAAGCACTTGGGGGCATCGAGGTCGATAAACTCTAAAGGCATCGCGCGCCGAACTCACGCCTCGAAACCCACCATAGGGGGGCACATTGACTGGCAATTCACACCCTCGTTTCTTCACCAAGGCTCAAGTGTGAACAACACTAACCTTCCTTGTAATTGGATTTTTGTCCAATTACCAACACATGTTCAAAGTAAATGTGTAACTTCCTAAATTCATAAATTCTCCAAATTCAAAATTTCATGCCGACAAAAATTACTTCTAAATATCCAAATCTCAATTATGCATGTCACATAAAGCTGTTTAGAATATAACAATATTTGGGATCTCTCAAATCCAACTTTGTACTAATATAAAACCGAATGTTATCATCCAAGTGACTTTCCCAATTAACTTTCAAAACCCAACATTTCACATACACATGAACTTATTAGTTCAACATGATCCAACATAAAGTTCTAATCAAATCCTAATGATCATGATGAATCCCCAACCTAGCCATCACTCCTCCTAGAAACTAAAAGTACCTAAAAATATGTCAATGAAAGGGAGTGAGCTTAAAGCTCAATAAGAAATACTAATGACATTTTCATGGATCAAAAAGTTTTCAATCATATAACAAATAGGAGATATTTTTCATCAAACTTTAGATTCAAAAATAAGTTGGAACATTAACAAAGTTTACTTCAAACACCGCATCTAATTAAATCACTTATATCAAATGTGATTCAAACAATTTCATATCAAATTTTAATTCAAACCCTTCATATCCCATTCCAAAATCAAAATACATTTCCAACATATTTTTCTAGTCATCAAATGTCAACTCAGTCTACCTATGTGGATCTTTCAAATGGTATAGCCGCAAATTGTTCCTTTTAAGGTGGACGGAACCAAACACTACTAAAAATATAATCTTCTGAACTAAACCCCTAGAGGCTCGGGTTCAAATCAATTACATTCGCCACCAAGGAATGTAAAGGTCAACTATTATTCCCATTGTAAACCATGTCCGTTGGCTGGAGCAGGCTTTAACCAAAGTCAAATATTTCATTCAAAAAGTTCAAATTACAAAACATCTCAAAACCTTTTTGTAAACAAAACAAATCTCAAAAAGTACAATCATAAAACTACTTTTGATGTGGATAATCAAATAAATAAAAAGTAAACTTTGCAAATAAGATTAAATATAATTCGAGTTAAAACAATTTTCATCCTCCAAATGAAGTAAAAACAAACAATTTTTCTTTTAAAGATGCGCATTAATATCCTTTACCTTGAGTCTTTGAAAGCTTTGAAAATGTCTAGAAGAATTTAAGCCTCGATGGAATATTTCACCATAAAATAATATAACAGGGAGGAAACTATCATCATTACTTATTTATTCTTAAAACTTTCCTAATTTGATATTTTAACAATGATGTCTTTTATTTTTTTAATCCATAATAATAAAAAGTTAATGGGTTCTAAATATTTTTATAAAGTGATTTATAAAGTTTACATTCTATCATCATGAAATTCTTGTTATATTATATTGACAAGCTTGTTTAAATGACTATTTGAATTAGGTAGTTTTACAAATTTTATAAAAATCATATTCCTTTTGGATCTTATTTTAATTATTTATTTATTTTTTATGCTCTTAATCCGAACTAAATCTTTTACTAGAAAGAAATAATATTAATAATATTTTACAAATTGTATTATTACACAATACTCATCTAGCCTTTTTATCTAACAATTATCATACTTGACAATAAGTATTATTAACGGATCTTATTTCCTATAATTGCTAAATAATTATTCTAATCATATTCTTTATAAATTCTCAATCCTTAATAAAATATTTACATGCCAAAATACATATATCTTTAAATACTTATCAAATACATATATTTATACAAAATTAAGCATTTTCAAATTTTATCTTCTTTAGCTTTATTATTATTTTCTTTCAAGTATCCTCAAATATATATATATATATATATATATATATATATATATATATATATATATATATATATATATATATATTTTTTTTTTCTAAAATAAATCTTATGATCTCTAACATTATTCTTTTTTTTTTTCAAGCATCCGTCATGAATCGAGTTTCCTAAATTTCTTATACCTAAGTTTTCAAGACTTATTTCATAACAAGAACTTTTTGGTTTTTTTTTACCACATTCCTCTTTTGTCTTTTCACTTATACCAATCAAAATCATGCAAATATATCATTTTGACTTTTCAACCTACTTGCCATATACTTCATCTCTACAATTCCCACTTATGTTTTTTTTTCTTTTACTTTTTCATTCTCATACTCAAAGCAATTCAGTACGACACCACCAATTCTAAAATTATTTCACTTTTTAAGAAACGAGTGAAATCTAAATAAAACTCTTGAGGTTCATCTAGCGAAAGAAAGGAGCAAAGAATCTGCATCGAAAAGCTAGAAAAATAAAATAAGGAGAAGATCTTACCTAAGAGAATTTGTTCTTCAAACCTAGATCCCGAAAGCCGTCGTCCTCTGGAATTCTATAGACCAGAAGGAAATTCAAAAGAAAGAATAGAAAGGATTTTCTTTTCTTACTCAATTTATACATAAAGTATCTAAATAAAGAAAAATTACCTTTTACCTCATTAAAATAATTAATTAATTACTAATTGAATTATATTTATTATTTTTCATAACGTATACTTTATAAAATTCTGTCATTATTATTTTCACTAACTTAGACCTATAAATTCTTGGGTTACATTCTCTCACTTTGCCAAAGTTTGGTCTCCCCAAAGCATTCACTGAATCTTGAAATAATTGAGGATCTTTTCTCTCGTCTCTTAACTTGCCACGAGTGGCTCTCGGATCTTATGATTGCTCAATTGAACTGCAGGCAGAAGCGGCGCCAGTGAACCTTATCATCCATCACAACGGAGCTGAGGCACCTTTTCATAGGTCGAGTCCTTAAGAGCATCTGAATAGGCTCCAACTCCACAACATGAGAAGCATCAAAAACATAGCTTCACTCAAGGTGGAAACATGAAACACATTATGAATCTTGACGAGGCACAGGGGCAGGCTACTTTATAACACCAGTACCTCTCCTCTGCAACCATTTCAAAACTGGGAGGCCCACAAATCGAGGCAGGTTTTCTTTTCTCAGCAGGGACACAAGCTTTCAAATATCTCAGACTTTAACTCAATAAGCAAACTTTAAGATAACATAATCACCAAATTCAATGCAAGATATTGTAGGATTATAGCACCTTTGTTATGTACTTGATTTTCTTCAATTCTCTTCAATCGGGATATTCTTTAGGTAGTCAATTTACCGTTCATGTGTTAATTATTTTTTATTTTTTTTTTTCTCCAATATGATCACCAACACATAGGGATCATAAACTTCTACCATAAACCTTTAAGAAGATATAAATAAGTGCTAGCTTAAACTATTCTACAAAATTTGCCAAAGGTAAGAACTCATTACGATTGCTTTTCAAGTCTAAAACAATATATCTCAACAAATATTTCAACTTGTTACTTTTTCTCATTAGTCATTGATCTAGTATGAAACTACTATCAAAACTAACTTAGTACTTCAGAATTTTTTTTTGATGAAGTCAAAATCTAAAGTAATTAAAAATTTCTTATTACATACCATAGAATCAAATATTTCATATATTATCAAAATCTCTTTGTTATCGAAGCTAGTATGATAGAAAAGTGTGTAGACTTTATCCATAAACAAACTATCATAATGAAACATTGTCATCAACTAAGGTTCTTGGCCCAACCCTATCACAAAATCCATGGTAATAAGTTTTTCACACTCATTTAGAAATATAAAGTAGTTCTGAAAGTACTATTAGGTCTTTGATTAAACCTCCATATCTGATCACACTAAACCCCAAGTCACGAGATAATGTAATACCTTACTTCATATATGCCCATCAAAATTATGTCTTAAATATTTATACTTTTGCATCATTTTAGGAGTAGATAAATATTAAACTTAAAGTAATAAACCTCCTTGAAGACTAAAATGTCTCTTTATATCTCCATTATTAAGACATTAAGTCTAATCCCCATTCAAGATCTTATTATCTTATTAAACACAATCAATTATACCAAAAGTTCAACTAGTTTCAAATAATTCCTTATGAGATCTTAATTCTCCAAACAAATTTGTTGCACTTTACAATGTAACATAGAACTCTAAATCAAGGTATAACGTAGACTTGTAAACATCTCAAATCATATAATAATTGTTTGCGACAACCTTAAATGATTTCCAAGGAATCAATTTTTTCTATTTAAGGCATAAATCACAGACCTACATTTAACATTAATCTTGAATAATGTCATCATAATCCTTAAGTAATTGTATCAATATCTTCTATTTCTTGCTTAAAAATCATTTTAGAAGACAAAGACTTCAAACTCTCTAAACTATAGGTAGATCATAATAAAAAAATCTTCATATCTTAAGTGCAAAATCATTTACCTAACTTCAAATCATAATAAGGTAGATTTCTCTATCTTAAAATTTCAAATGTCTATAAGTATATATCAATTTTTCCATGTTGCACCACAGGCAACACAAATCTAATAAAAGACATTATTATGCAAAGCAATCTTTTCGAACCCAGCCAAATAATAAAAATAGAGTTACTACCAATTTTGCTCTTCAACTCACAGTAAAAGCTATCATCATAGTTATAAGACCAATCAAACTTAACTTCTTTCACAATATCGAGCTGAAAATATAAGATAATCTTAGAGATCTTAATAATAATTTATTTGTAATCAATAAATCGAAACTTCAAACTTTAATAACAATATTAGATCATTTCAAATTTCAAATTGTTTTCATTGCTCATCACATTGACTTAAAAGACTATAACATTTCTAAAGCAAATAACTACCTTGCGACTCAAACATGCATAACAATTAATCCACATGATTCCTTCAACTAAACTCCCAGATAACTAAGAATGTGGAAGATCAATATTTTGAAGCAATCAACAAATAAAGGTATAATAGCTCCTTAATTCATCCTCGAAAATCAAACAAAACCTTAATGTTTAGAGTATTAAGTCAATTCAATATTCTTCTTACCAATCGTCGTGAATAACTTGAACCCTGTATTGTCCATGGCGACATCCCGAAGAATTGACAAATTCATATCGATAAAGCATATTCACTAGGCAACAAACAAAACTAAGGCCAAAAGAAGTGCTTAGTGAACTTTAACTTGTCTGAAATCAATTATATAACATACATTTTGTAAATAATGCTAAGAATACACAAACAAAGTGAATTATCCAACTAACACATCACTGGCTATCGTAGACAAACTTAAACAAGTTCCCATTAAGATCATAAACTATGGCTGATGCCACTCTGTCACGCCCAGAAACCCACCTTGGGAATAGTTGTCAATTCACACCCTCCCGAGCCTTTAGCTTGAAGGTTTGATGTGGCTTGACATAACCTTGTATGGCCAGTTTTGTCCAGTACCCGACACATCATTCAAAAATAAGTAACAACTTCCTAAATTCATAAATTCTCCAAATTCAAAATTTTCATGCTGACAAAGAGTACTTCTAAATATCCGTCTCAATTATGCATGTGGGCGAAATTCCAATTTACGGAAAAAGGGCAAAATGTAATTTGATTCTGAGTATAATTTCGGTTAAAAATCCGTAATTTATTCTCTGAATCTCCAGATGATAAAGCGGATTGCACAGTTTGGAATAAATCTCACAAAAATCCTATTGCATGTAAAATTTAGTCGGTGAGACGGTGAATTTACATGTGTTTCGAGAGCATCGCAGTTCGGGTCTTAAGTAAAGCGATTTCGATCTGACCGAAAATCATATAACATGTACTCATGTGCCATAAGTTACATGAGTAGATAAATGATGAAAATGGACAGCCAGACCAATGTGAATCAGGCGGGAGAAAAGAAGGACATAAAGGTCATTATAGGAATTATTGAGAATCCTTCTGAAATGAAATAGTCAATAGGTTTTGTCTCTCCACAAATTCAAAGGAAAAAACGTGAAATGGGAGAAAAAGTTACAGAAAGCAAAAATGGAGGTTTTTAGTGTGAGAAGATCGGCCTCTCTAAAAATACGGACGTCAGGCCGTCGCGATCTTCGGGACAAGAAGGGCGCTCTGCGGTGAGGGCTTGAGTGCCGGATTTGTGAGTTTTGACAAACTTTCAGAGAGGTAGGGTTTCTCCTACGCCACCAGTTTACACTTTATTTAAGTGTTTTTTGATATTTTAGTTGGTTTGGTAGTGAGTAGTTTTGATCGATCTGAAAACATGGGGCCATTAATGGAATTTTTAGAAATTCTTGGGCGATCTGTGGCTTTGTTGGTGTGGATTTGGGGTGTTTATATGATGATTTATGTATTAAATCATGCTTTGATGTGAAAGAGGTCGGGAATGGCCGTGAATTGCGGATTCACTAAGTAAACCGATGATTTGTGATTTTTCGAGAATGAAATGTAGGGGTTTCACTATTCACAGAAAGCAGTGTTCTCAAATATATTTTTGTGAAAATATGTGTTTGGTCGAGTGATTTAAATTAAATTGCTCGTGTTTATCAATATTTAGTGAGCTAATTTTGATGTATGAGTTGTAAAATTAATATAACAGATTGTATTGATTTGAATTATGCGAGTATATTCATGTTTATATATTTGCGGTGATTAGGCTGTGATGGGTAGCATCACATGCGTCCATATGCCTTGGAGGCATAGGATTATGGGAGTGAGTGCGTGAGATGATATAGAGAGAAAGCAGTTCGGGTTGTCTAAAAACATTATTTATCGGAGAATTAGTCAAGAGCCCAAAATATCAATCGTGCGGACGGCCCAATTGATATTCATCGGAGGTAGTCCACAAGCGAATAATATATCAATCTTCGGAAGGCGGCCCGATTTATATATATATACATCGGGGGTTGTCCACTAATAAAATAATGAATTCATCTGAGGCTTGGCGAGTGTGAGAGAGTCGATGAGGACTCGGGATGCGAGTTAGTCATGTAGACATTGAGTAGGATCATGCATTTTGCTTGAATGTGTGTTTGCTGGAACATTACCTTGCACTTAGGTGGTGAAGTAGCCCGGCAGGGCGATTCTCCTACTGAGCTTTAGCTCACCGTCGTGGGACTCCTTTTACGGTACGGGAGCGTGCGGGGAAACGGTTCGTCAGCAGAGGCTGTTTTAGAAGAAAGCCGGGATGTGGCTGGTGTCACATTATGCATGTATTAGAATGTTAGAATTTTAATATATGTTGTATAAAGTAGTTTATTAACTCTTGGAAACTATTGGATATAGTTTGGATATATTAGTAAGTATTGTATTATGGAGCTGAGACGTTTACTCATGTTGGGACTATATTGAATTTATTTAGACGGTATGTCACAGTGCGTATTTGGATAAGCTCTCGGTACAAGAGGCTGCCTTGATTTTAAAGTGGCGTCAGATGGCTTAGGCATCCACTTGTAATCAGCGGAGTTGGTGAGTGAAAATTTTTTGGAAATGGGCGTCCTGATGCATGTCATATAAAGCTGTTTAGAATAACAATGTGGGATCTCTCAAATCCAGCTTTGTTACTAATATAAAAGCGAATGTTATCATCAGTGACTTTCTCGATTAACTTCAAAAAACCGACATTTCATACACATAGAACAATGATTCAACATGATCGACATAAAGTTCTAATCAAATCCTAATGATAGCGAATCCTGACTTTAAAAATGCATCCTCTCGCATAAACTAAGTACTGAACATATGTCAACGAATGGGAGTGAGCTTAAAGCTCAATAAGAAATACTAATACATTTTCATGGATCAAAAGTTTTCAATCATATAACAAATAGGAGATGTTTTTCATCAAACTTTAGATTCAAAAATAAGTTGGAACATTAACAAAATTTACTTCAAAACACTCTCACATCCAATTAAAATAAGTTTCATATCAAATGTGATTCAAACAATTTCATATCAAATTTTGATTCAAACACTTTCATATCGGGTCCAAAATCAAATACATTTCAAACATATTTTTCTCTGGTCATCAAATATCAAATGGTGACCATGTAGAACTTTCAATGGGTGGCTAGCGTAGTGTTCCTTTAGGTGGACGGAACCAAACACTACTAGTACTAGTAACCTGCAACGAAACCCTTAGAGGGTGGGGTTGAATCAATTACATTATGCAAGGAATGTAAAGGTCAACTATTATTCAGATTGACAAAAGTAGAATAGTGTCATTGTATTCCAGTTAGCGAGGCCCGAACTAACAAAGTCAAATATTTCATTCAAAAGTTCAAATTACAAAACATCATATCTCCACATTTTCTTTTATGAAAGCAAAACAAATCTCAATGCAATCCTCTGAAAACTACTTTTTGATCTATGGATAATCAAATAAATAAAAAAGTAAAACTTTTCATAAACCAAGATTATATATAATTCAGTTAAAACAATTTTCATCCTCAATGAAGTAAAAACAAACAATTTTCTTTTTAAAGATCTGCATTAATATCCCTTACCTTGAAGGAGTACTCAAAAGCTTTGAAAGAGCTAATCCGAAAAATTTCACCTCAATGGAATATTTCTCCTAAAATAATAAGGGAGAAACTATCATCATTACTTATTTATTCTTAAAACTTTCCTAATTTGATATTTTTAACAATGATATTATTTTAATTTTTTAAATCTTAATAATAAAGATAATCAGTTTCTAAATATTTTATAAAATTTGTGATTTATAAAGTTTATTCTATCCAACATGATTTTCTTATTGCCTCAAACATATTGACAAATTTGTTCAAATGATAACTATTTGAATTAGGTAGTTTTACAAAATTTATAAAACTCATATTCCTTTTTGATCTTATTTTAATAATTTATTTATTTTTTGTGCTCTTAATCCGAACTAAATCTTTTACTAGAAAGAAATAATATTAATAATATTTTACAAATTGTATTATTACACAATACTCATCTAGCCTTTTTACCTAACAATTATCATACTTGACAACAAGTATTATTAACGGATCTCTTCTCTATAATTGCTAAATAATTATTTTAATCATATTCCTTATAAATTCTCAATCCTTAATAAAATGTTACTTGCCAAAATACATATATCTTTAAATACTTATCAAATACATATATTTATACAAAATTAAGCCTTTTCAAAATTTATCTTATTTGTTTTATTATTATTTTATTTAAAAATTATCATAAATATTTGTTTTTTCTAAAATAAATCTTGAATATCTAACATTATTCTTTTTTTTTTTCAAGCATTCGTCATGAATCGAATTTCTTAGATTTCTTATACCTAAGTTTTCAGACTTATTTCATAACGAACTTTTTGGTTTTTACCACATTCCCTTTTGTCTTTCACTTATACCAATCAAATCATGTAAATATATAATTTTGACTTTCTTCACCCTGCCATACTTGTTCATCTCTACAATTCCGCTCAATGTTTTTTTTCTTTTACTTTTTCATTCTCATACTCAAAGCAATTCAGTACGACACCACCAATTCTTATTTCATTTCTTCTTTTTTTTAAGAACAAGAGTGAAATCTATATCTGGCTTCTTCAGGGTTCATCTAAACTAAAAGAAAATTAAAGAATCTACATCAAAGAAAGCTAGAAAAATAAAATAAGGAAGATCTTACCTAGAAATTTGTTAGCTGAAACCTACTGAATCCCCGAGAAAGTCGTCGTCTACGGAATTCTACCAGCGAGAAAGAAATTGAAGAAGGATAGAAAGGATTTTCTTTTTCTTACTCCAATTTATACCTAGGGTATCTATTAGGAAAATTACCTTTTACCCCTCTTGCATAAATTAATTAATTAATTTACTAATTGAATTATCATTATTATTTTCTAACATATCGCAGATAAAAATCCCTTTGGTAGAGACACAGGGTCTCATCAAGGCCCCCCCACGACTAGTATCACACCCGCCCGCCTCCATTTTGGTGAATCAGGAAGTCCATTAACAAATTGCAATCGGGAACTCACGAAAGTAGAGCATGGACATCAGGCCACCTGACTACCCTCGAGAAATAGAGGCGGAAACAAATCTCAACCAACGAAGGTCAAGTTGAAGTACAGAGGTTCGATACCTTGCATTCGGTTGAATCGAATGGTGTTGGGATGGATGATAAGAGCGGCGGCGCCTGGGGTGAAATGCAAAAGCGCAGCAATGGTAGGCCACGAGGGGAGACGGCGGTTGCAAGGTGCGCTCTGGGTAAAAAGCACGATGTTGTGTTCTCCACGAGTAAGACTCCTTCAGAAGCTCCTCCATCAGTTTGAGGTCGATGTTAGTAGGGACATGTGATGAGCGTCAATTCCTCCATCATAAGGGATGAGATGATCTTTGCTTGTAGAAAGGCGTCCCAAAGGTAGGTCTTCTCGTGATCGCTTGATGGGTGGAAGTTGCTTCGGACCTCGCCGTGCAAGCGGACCAAAGGAGGGTGAAAACAAAAGCGAAATTCGAATACCATAGCCTTGGCCGTGGCGTTCGGTCGTTGTCACTATGACAAATGAAGAAGGCATGGAGACAGTATATGCAAGTATGAAGAGATTTCAAGAAATATGAATTCATTAATCACGCCAAAAAACGTTCGTAATTACACGACATCGTTTTTTTATAAAGTGACCGTACTATGACTACGCCAATCCTTCCGGGATCAAATCACGAGGCTCGAACAAAGCAATTATGGGCGCGTAGGCCGAAAACAAGGAAAAAAGCAAAAGCTGAAGAAGAAATGCCCTATGGAAGTGGAAAGGAATGGCAATAACCCTATTGTTGCAAGAGGGGGTGTCCTTGGATGCAGAGGCTTCCATTCGAGTTTTAGAACCACTTGAGGACCCGAAGCTAAATTAAGGACATTGAATTAGGCTCGGCTCCGTGCTAACGATCTTCGATACATTTCATGGAAATCACGTTCAACCCGTCTATCGTGATCATCCTTCATTCAGCAAACCCCAAGTTTGACTCCCGACAACGTCTAACTGACCTTCTCCGCTGAAAGACCAGGGATTACTAGTGGCATGAAGGAATCCGCCACCCTCCAAACCTTTTTATAGGGACCTTCAGGCTCAAGGGTATCCCAAGCGACCATAGCAAATGCGAATCTAAAAAGTTAGAAAATTCTCTTTGGAACATACCAACATTGATTGTCCGCTGATTCCCCATGCTAGGTTGGTCAAACACGTTTTCTTTTTCCCGCCAGGGATAACTGCCCTCCCCACAGGAAAAAAGGGGGCATTGTGGGTACCATGGGCCGAAGCCCAACTGCTCCCGCTAGTAGGCCCCGGCCAACTAAGGACCACAGGATGATGGCCCAATCTACGGGCCCAGCCGTTTTCCTCTATCAATCTGGTCCAAACATACACCCCCATAAGGGTAGGGTATATACCTCTCTTAGGCAGCCCCATTCCTCTGTGGGATAACCTCTTTAAAAAGGCATTCGGATGACCTCTCCGAACTTGAACAAGTATAAGTCATGCTCATAACCACCTTGAGGGTGGTCAAACATTTATTGAGGCAGAAAGTGCTTGGGCTATCTAAAAGGAAGAACAAGTTATAACGCATGAGAAAAGCGCCACCCTTCCCTTCTGTTTGAGAGAAATCTTCTCTGCTCCATGAAAGAGGATCGCCTTCCTTGGGGATAAAAAGGAGGAAAGAACGAAAGAAAGATGCAATAATTCCATACTGAAAAGAATAGCGTTTTCACTCTTTAGAGAATCTAACCAAGCATCGGAGCGGCGAAGCGGAGTCTAAATAGTTTTCTTGTTTGTTTTGCGGTATTAGCTAAATGGACAATAGCTCAGCTACATTTAGTGATTTAGAAAGTTCAAGAGACCACAATAAATGCACGTAAAATAAGGGCATGCAAATTGCTTCATCCCGATCGACTTACGAATGACTCACAAAAAGTGGTCACGAATGCAGAAGTCTATAAAATATGAAAGTCTTATATATAGGTAAGAGCAATCCACGGTCGTAATAATAAATGCACGCCATTTCCCATGATATGATAGTAAAATTATGGTTCATGACACTTAGTGAAATCTAGTAAAACTAAGCATCATACCAAATAATAAAGTATTAATAACACAACTTCACTATTTGTATGAATCTTAGCAAAATCAATGCATAAAACCAAGGAGTAAAATTACAATTGCAACATCAATTACAAAATATCAGAGCATACTCTAGGACTCACGAAGACAAAATTCACGAAGCATTCAATATTTTCTCAGTATCACTTGAAGTACAATAATGCTAATAATTTTATTTTTCAATATGATACTATAGTAATGATAAATAACTAAACATAAATTGCTAAGAAATATTGTAAGAAAATTGAAATAGTAAATATTTATGAAACAGGTAAAATTCAATTTATACCAAAACCAAATTTAATTTAATTGTTTGATTAATGAAAAAATAAAATTAGAATATTTGTAAGTCTCGAAAAGATAGCCATATTTGGTCATTCTGATACAAATAATATTAGAATATTTATCTCAGAAAAAAATGGCATGTCTGACCCAGCCAATATACTAGTAATCAATAAAAACATGTTTTTATTGAAAAGCGTGAAAAGAAAAACTATTCTCAAATACCATTTCTCTCTTCATGTTTTCATTAAAGTCGCTAGGCACATTATTTTAAATGTTTCCTTTTTACCATCTCTCTTCACCATTGGTTAGTAATTCAAAGAAGAACCCCCAAAATAAATCAAGGTTTCCGTAAAGATTGACATGGAACAACAAGAAACCGAAAAAGCAGGAGATCTTTAATGTGAGACCAAACCCAATCATTTTTTTAAATATATGCCTTGAAATTAAGTTGAATTTCTGAATCCAGAAACTCATAATGTTGTCTTCTGTTCATCAATTTTTCTTTAATAGAAACAAATAAAATCTGAAAAAACAAAAAAACAAACCCACAAAATCTGAGGAAAAAAAAATTTAATAAACCGATGTAATTCTTTGGTTCTGATATAAATTGCTAGATTTTGTAAAATCAAGAGTATTTATTGAGCCTAAAAACAATTTATCAACAATTATTAGTACCCAATAATTAAATATATTACAAAATAAAAAACTTTAATTGTTCAAAGAAGCATATCAATTAGTAGTGTGTAGAAAACATATATACTTGGCATGGATCCAAAATTGTTGGTTGCCATATGTCTCCCAAATCTGCAAGGGATGAGATCAAAGAAAAATTAAGGTTGAAGATGAATATTTCCTTATCTCCAAACGTGTTCTACAAAATCTCTTGAAAATTGTAGAGTTCTATTAACTTATATAAATAGAGCATGAAGGAACAATTGAGTTTTAGTCCAATGGGCTTACCAAAGCAAGGGAGAAAATAAAACCATTGGTCCATAACTAGTTAATGTTAAATAACATGCATAATTACACAATTAAAATTGTAACATGATTAGATTTAGTTCATAATTAATAAATTAATCCAACAATTAATTGTTTTAAGTGAAAAATTATATAAGGATTTTCTAATTTGTTTTTAGAAGTTATCTTTGTACATAACAACATTATAGAGCCCTCATATGGCTGCCAAGTGGCAGCCATCAAAAGGGGGTTTCCCTTTTGTCTTTAGGTATATAAGTGAGTTTCTTTAGGGTTTCTAAAAGGGGGGTAATAGGGGTGAATCGTATTAGCATTTAGAGCGTGTTTCTCGTATGTATATGTAACCTAAATGCTAGATTCACACCCTTATTTGTAAATATTACACTAATCCCTCATATGTGTGAGTTTTGTAGGTATTGAAAGTAAATCAAGTAAAGAAAAGGGCAAAAAGATAAGAAGGCAGAACCTCTGACCAGCCAAAAACCGCTGTTGCGAGAGCAAAGGAACACCTTAATGCGTGGCTTGATTCACCAAGGCAAAGCTTTGCTGCTAATTTGAACCACGAAACGTAGCACCAGTTACTTCAAGGCAAAACCCCAACCTTCGCCTTGGTGCCCGGAGTTCAGAAGCTACGAAGACCCCTTGCTGCGAAGAAGAGCATCACGCATACATGAAAAGTTTCTAGTTCGCCCGGCGAAAGCGAGCCTTACGTCGCAATAGCGACCTTACCACTTGGCGAAGAAAATCAACCGAGAAAAAAGACACCTATCTTTGCTAAAGCGAAAGGATGTTATTTGAAACAAATGCCTAATTTTTAGCCTAATCTTTGGCTGTCTTACATAATATATATACCATACTTAACATTTCTAGGGAAACTTGAAAAGAGCTTAGAGCTTGAACATTTCATTTCTAGAGTTTCTCTTTAGCTCCTTTTAGGGTTTTGTAGATTTCTTAATTTTTTAGCTTGTTTTGGACGCTAAATTTAGAATCCGACTGCTAAGAGACTTCTTGTAATTGGTGGAGCAAGGTTTTGGAGTTTCCTACTTCATATTTATTTGTATATCCTAAAATTTTATATCTCTTTATCTTCCATTATGTTTGGTGTGAAACACAGTTTTTGTTAGGTTTTGAGGCTGCTTTGAGTTGCTAGATCCTCCTCTAGGGCTGGTTGTTGACATTGGTGTTTGGTTTATATGTTGTCTTGAATGATTTTGTGAATAGAATCTTGTGTTGAGGTTTTATGGATGTGGTTTTATGAATTCCCAGCTTTTTATTCAATTGTTGCATGCTAGATAGTCAGATTGAGACCTAGAGCTCAAAGGGTTTCCAAAGTGACAACTAAAGGCATACCTTTAGGACTTTATTTTCATTCCTACTATCTTATAATTGATAAAATCAATTTAGCGAAATCAAAGAGTCACAGGAAATTAGGAATGCCTGGTACTAGATGGATTTTATTAGGAGGGTCATCATTTAACCTTATGTGATGATCGTATGGACTAAGAGGTGATCGATCTGAGCATAACTTGGGCAATTCCATTGCATGGATTGAGAGGTGACCAATAAAAATTTTTAAGGACCGATTTTCCTTAGAACAAGTATCACATTGTTTGACCTAGATGGACCGAAAGGAGAATAGGGATTCTGTGTGAGAAATTAAGGAGAGACATGAAAGAGTAAACCTCATACAGAGTTCCTTGGGTAAACATAAGAGTATTTTCACTTCAATGCTTGCTTAATGAATAAAGGCATAAATGCCAATGGAACTGACCGACCCTAGTGTCATTCCTTGAAAGCTTTTCTTACATGCGACAAATCGATCATTTGCTAATCTTTTAGAGTAGATTTTTAGTTTAACGTAGTTTCACTTTCAGTTAACAATCAATCACAATCGTTTATTTCGTTTAAATAGTAAAATTCTCTAGTAGTTGGGGTACTTAATCCCCACTTAAGCCATCTCTTCTCTGTGGGTTCGATATCTAAGGTTTTTAATTTGAAAGCCACTATGTGCCACTTATGAGGCCGTCTGCACGGGTTTGGTTGATTTTATCAAACCTTATTTGAAGTTTTAGGTAAATTGAAACACTATGAGTGTCAAATGTATTATTATTATTGTATCATCATCATTATTACTTATCAAAAAAAAAAAATTTATTGTCATTATTATTTGAAGTGAAGTTTGTTTAATTGATCTATAAAAAAAATAATTATTTGAAGTGAAAATTCAGAGATAACTAACTATATTTCATTTAGCAGCCCTTGAACTGAAAAAAGAGAATCCTATGTTTGACTTATAATTTAAAAAAAAAAAAAATTTTGAATTCATTCATTATCCTCATGGTGCAATATTTAATGATCTGGAAAGAAAAAAATAGAATAGCTTTTGAGAATGAAGATTTTTCTACTCAAAGATTGAAGAATTCTTTTTATGCCAATTAATATGTTCTTGGTCTAAGGTATTTATAGAAGAAGGGACCTCTACATTTAATCAATTTTTGGATTAGCGGAGTTACACATACGAGGGTGGGTTAGATATTTTGATCTTTTCCTTCTTTTTTTTCTCTTGTACCCTTAGGCATCTAATAGCTGTATTCCCCATGTATGCTTTGTGCAGTCGTTGGACTTCTTCTTTCAATTTTCTCCATATTCCCACTCAGCCACTCACCAAACTTTTCATTTTAGGAAGTATGCATCTACAATGGATAAGTATTTACTTAGTTGCATAGTTTTAAAGATCGCCTTAAGCACCCTAGGCTCGAAACACTGACCTCCTTGGTTAAAGCGCCTCGCCTTCCAAACATGTGCCTACTAAAAAGGCGCGCCTTACAGGCTATATAATTTCTTTTTAAAACACTTTTAGGCTTGAAATTTTTAATTATATATATTAGAATTTCCCTTATAATTTCACTCCTTTTTTTCTTTTAAATTTTCTTTAAATGTTAGGAATCTTTACTTTTTTATTAATATAATCATACTTTGAATCATATTTTATAAAATTGATATGCATCCAAGGTCACATTTCACTTCACAAAAGCCCGTGTCTTAAGTGCGTCTTGTGCTTCAAGGCTTCAAGAGATTTTTGCGCCTTGACGTGCCTTGCACCTTTTAAAACTATGCTTAGTTGGTAAATTAGCATTGTAAAATGCACCCATGTTGATGATCAAAGGTCGGATTGCTTAATATGAACTTAAAAAGAGATCAAATTTTCTTCCAAGGCCAAATAAACAACCTTATTCAAATTAAAAGTATCATAGTTTACATTTAAAATTCTTAGAATATTATAAAGGACTTCTTGTTCCAGTTTGTCTTCTTGTCAATATGTCAAGTAGCATTTTTATGAAATATTAGGCGGAGTATTCATATATTTTACTAAAATTTGGAAAGCACTTTTGTGTTTTAAAAGCAACAATATTTTCTTCGATTACTTAAGCTTATCAATTTTGTTGTTTTCTCTTCCGCGGTGAAGGCATTTGATCTACAAACTTGTACGTAGTCCAACAGCCAAAACTTACGGCCAAGGCACGGTATTTATTTATTTTTTCCATATGCAACAAGTAAGGAAATAATTAATTAACATATTTCTAGCATAGGTTGATGTTGATATGGTGGGACCTTTCTTGAGTAAGTTAAAATTAGTGTATATTGGGGTAAGTCACAATGTAATGACTATTCTTTCTGCTTTCCAGGCGTCACGAGGAGGTCAATCTGTAACCCTTGTTGGGACCAGCTTGGTCATATTTGGTGGACAAGATGCATAGAGATCTCTCTTGAATGATCTACATCTTCTTGACCTAGAAACAATGACACAGGATGAAATAGATCTTTGTGTAAGTTGCTTCTTGTCGTCATAAACTTGTATTTTGTCTTTTCCATTGTCTTGGTTTTGAAATCACGAAAAGGATTCTGAGGCCCTTAAAGCGGATAGATTGCTCCAATAATGGCCGACAGATTTCCATGACCAGAGGATGTCCTTGTTCTTATGCACATTTTAAGCTAGGCCCTGATATTTGAGTTGTTCGATTAGCTTTATGATTTCCATAATTAAAGATGTATTATCATGCGGTAGTTCTCTAGCGCTGCACATAATAAAGTAGTGATCGACTATTTCTTTATCCCGTTATCACAGATATACCGGTATTCTCAAATAAACTTTTAATGTTCAACAGTTTGCATAATTTGAGAGTTTTGGAATATATAATGTGGCAAGATAGTGAGAGACCAGCGCCCATGTAGTTCTCTTTGGTATGACCATATAACCGATGAAGTTCTAATAATTTAGTAAAATATTATTTATTTTCATAGGTTGATTTGTGATCTATCCTCATTAGCAAGTGAACCCTTTCTTCCAATTGTTATATTTATCTAAAGGTTAATATCGGGTTTAGATTCCGATTCTAAAGTGATTAACCTTTTTTTATTTTGTAGGGGTGTGCCTCCATCTCAGAAGTCTGATCATCTTTTCTTTGCGATTACATGCGGGGCATTCACTACCCATCTTTGGTGGTAGTTCCTTCTTGCTTGTAGTCTGCATGTCCTTGATTTTAAGGCTGTAAGATAACTTATATTATCTATCACTTTCAGTATTTGTGTTGTTATATAATAGGACACTATTATCTATCAGATTCCATGTGTTCTTGGATTTTTAGATGGAGATAGTCTGGAGACCCACACGACAAGGTGACATACCATCTCCTGGGCTGGACATGCGGGTGTGCGGTTAGGAGAATTGGTTTATTGTTGGTGGTGGCGATAATAAAAGTGGTATGTATCAAGCTTCTTGGTAGCTAGTAACCTTTAAAGCTTTTCTTGAATTTTTTAATAGTAAGTGAACGATATATTGACCACGAGGACAAACACTAGGTATACAGGATGTATACAAAGTGTTAAATGACCAACTCTCACAAAGGTCAAACATAGGTTTTAGTTTAATATGAATATTATGCTTGACACCCTCCTCGTGCACATGTGTACACGCACGTGGAGAGTCGAGTCCATTATATGGACTTTCAAAGGAAACGATGAGATTAAATTGCAAGGAGAGGATTCGAACCCAGGACTACATCAAACCAAGCTCTAATACCATGTTAAATGACTAACTCTCTAAGCTCAAGCTTTGTAAATTTGGGTTTAATAGATATCATGCTTCAACTTACAGATAAAAGATAACAAAAGCGGAGGGCAAATACCAACCACCCTGAAAACAAGTCTAAGAGTACTAAAGAATGCACATTAAGCGAAGTTTACAATAAGTACTCCCCATCATAAATAGAGGCTTATAAAGTGAGATAGGTGATGAAGGAATTTTGACCTATCTAGAGGAAAAGCGATTATTATTGAAGACCACACTATT